>CM053770.1:317743201-317756499 GCA_028658325.1 Potorous gilbertii
CTTTCATTTACACACATTTTTTTGCACTGAATATTACATACCAATCCCCTCTTAGTTTTCTATGGCAGTGCTTATAATTGTAATACTCAGGACATAATTAACAACCATGCTTTGAATGGTGAGACCTTTAACTGTGTTTTATTTTACTGAATGCCAAGTAGCAGGTACTTTTTAATGTTTTCTCTTGAAACTTTTCAGGGGGTAATTCAGTCAGTCAATCATAGGACACTTCTGTATTCTCTAATGATATTCATTTAAAGACAATTGATCCAACAATTTTAATTAAATAGCTCAGATATTTAGGTAGAAGGAAAGTTAAAAGCTTTTCTTATAAAAGATATTGGTAGGTGAATATTGAAAGGGTTTATTTTTGGCTGAAAATCATACTCCATTTTATACATCAGTACTTAAATTCCTTCTCCTCACTTTAGAGGTGGAGTGGACATTAATTTTTGGTTTGGTTTGGTGCTAAGACATTGACTTTTTCAGCTTTTATAGGTCTACGTCTCTGCTTTATATTTTAATTTGGGTTCAATCTACATGTGAATTCAGACTTTTTTTTTTTAGTAATGAGAATTGGCTTCTTGGCTTCTCTTCTAACTTATACTTTTAGTACTATACTACCCAAAATATATGGGACAGAAGAGCTAAAATCAGAAAGGTCTTAATTTGAATTTAGACTGAGCATTTGAACTTAGACTGAGCATTTCATCCCTACTGTATTAGGCAGTACAGTAGGTGGTAAGGACACAAAAAAATGCACAATCCTTGTGCTCCAGGAGTTTACAGTTTATTAGCTATCATTTACACAATTAACTATCATTTAGCTGTCATTAAATGCAAAATATATACAGAGTAAATTCTAAGTACCGTCTAGTAGGATTCATGTAGGTTTCACCTAAGAGGTGGCACTTGTAGTAGAGACTATATTGCAGCTATGGGAAGAAAACCTGTGCAAAGGCACAAGATGGGAGTAAATGTATGTACGGGGAGCATCAGTGAATCCAACTAGGTGGAACTGTGGAATGTGTGATATAGAATAATGTACAGTAACTTGAAAAGGCAGCCTAAAAGTTATATTTTAAGGGACTAAAAGACCCAAACAGAAGAATTTTTTCCAGTAGGCAAGAGAGAGCCATTGGAACTTTGTACCAAAGTCATATCACTTTAGTGACTGTTGAGGATAAATTGGAAAGGGGTGAGATAAAAATTTGGGAAACCACTTAAGAATCTATTGTAATAGTATAGGTGAGATGAGATGAAGGGCTGAGCTAAAGGGGTACCCCTTCGAGTACAGAGAAGGAATTAAAGAGACAGATGTAGTAGAAGTAGAAACGTCAAAGCTTGTCAGCCTAGGCTTGGAGAGAGACAGGAATTGAAGGATGTCTCCAAATTTTAAACCTGGTTCTCTGGAAGGAAGTCTGTAAGGATAATGGCTCCCTCAACAGAAAAAAAAGGAAATTAGGAAAAGGGGTGGATTGTGGAATGCAGGTGATAAATTCTTTTTTTTCATGCTGAGTTTGAGATAATCTCCAGGACATCCATTTGGAGTCAGTGATGCAGAACTAGAGTTTTAAGGTACACATATGGAAGTCATTAACATAGAGATGATAATTGAATAGTTGGGAACCATTGAGATGGAGCACACAGACATGGATGGACAGAGAAACCCCCATAGAATAGAATGCCAGGGTACACCCATATGCAGGTGATGGAACATAAATGGTGATCTGTCAGAGGAATCTGAGAAAGTCAGAGAGGATGATATGCATAGCACCAGGAGATACTAGTGTGTCCTAACAACTGTAGGAAGAAAAGAGGAGGGGTTGGTCAGTAAGGTGAAATGTGTTCCAAGTCCATCAGATTGCTAAATTTAGCAATTAGGAGATCATAAGTTTGGAGAGAGTAGTGTGAGTTTTTGTGACTTTAAAGCGGATTGTTGTTGCTTAGTTGTGCCCAACTCTTCCTGACTTCATTTGGGGTTTTCTTGGCAAAGATACTGGAGTGGTTTGCTATGTCCTTCTCTAGGTCATTTTACAGATGAGGAAACTGAGGCAAATAGGGCTATGTGACTTGCCTGGGTTCACACAGGCTATTAAGTGTCTAACACAGGAATTGAACTCTAATCTTTTGGAGTCCAAGGATAGCCCTCTATCTGTAATGCTGTACTGCTTCTGTACTAAGATTGACACCCAAATCTATCTGTCCAACTCTTACTGTTTGATAGAAACCTCTGCTTCAAATTCAATAGGTCTAAGATGGAATTAAGCATCAGTTTCTCTCTAAATCTTCCCCTTTGTCCAGTATTCTTTTTTCTGTTACTAATACCATCTTCCTTATAGTCACAGCTCAGATTCAAGACCTTAATAATTTTTGACCCATTTTCGCCAGTATTCTGTAATCATCTATAGAGTTCCATTGATTCTGCTTCCATGTCCCTTGATTCTATCTGCTTCTCTGTACTTACACAGTCACTATCCCATCTTAGATCCTTATCATCTCTTACCTCTACTGTTGTGATAGTTTTTTAATCCGCCTCCCTGCCTCTAGTCTGGTTTTTTTCCTCTCCTCTATCTCCATACATTCAGATAACCTTGTTGTATATCTCCTTAGTGGTTCATGCTAGCCTTTAGAACAACACATAAACTCTGTAGCCTAACATTTAAGACTTTGCACTGTTTGGATTCAGCCTGTTTATCTAACCTTGCTTCATTCTAATCATTCTCTTCAGTACTTTGCATTTCTGCTAAATTGAACTACTAGCTATTCTCTGAAGTCAGCATACTGTCTCCCACCTCCATATACTTTTGTAGCCATCCCCAGCCCTACCTTCTTTCCCACCCCCTTGGATGTATTCTGTCCTTATTTTTTGCCTTTTTCGATTCCTTCACTTCCTTTTTGGGCTCAAGTGTTACTTCTTCAGTGTAACTCTCACTAGTCTCTCTTTTCCCCTCTCCCTTCACCTGCCTAGGTAAGAGTGTTTTCATCCTTCCCAAATATTCATGTCAGGATCTCTCTCCAGTGTAACCTCCACACAGCTGCCAAAATGTTTTTCTGTCTGACCATGTCAATACAGACTCCTCTACTTTTGTCTTTTAAAGCTTTACTTAGCTCGGTTCTGCCTAACTGCACTCCTTTCTCAACTCTACCCCATAGGATTCTTCTCTTCCTTTTAAAAATGCAGTACAAGTGCCAACTTGTATATAGGAAGTTTTTCCTGTTTTCCCCAGTTGTCAGTGTTTTGCCTGCTTAACCATTTTGCATTTAATTCCCTTTTAATTGTTTTGGTTTTTTATTTGTATGCTTTCTAATCAAGTGGAGTATAATCTTTTTTCAGAGCTAGGGACTTTGTCTTTTGTATCCCTAGTGCCTGAATATTTAACTCAGAGTAAGCATTTGACAAATGACTATTAGCATTATGCTACAAACGCAATCTTGTTGTGAAGAAAAGAATTTAACGTGTACCTATATGCTAATCAATTACCCAGCTTGCTTTCTATATGCAAACCTCTGTGGCAGATACCAGGGATACAAAGACAGAAATGAAACTGTCCCTGCCTTCAAGGAGCTTACATTTTATTGGGACAAATCTCTAATAACATTTCTTATTTGTATATCTGGTGCTTTTTTATCATGATAAGGGTTTTCAGAATAGATATGCTGCCTCTTGATTCAGTGTTTCAGTCAAAATTTAATGGAAATGGAGTTTTTACACCTTTATGGTTTTACTGAAAAGTTGATTTCACATTGACCTTTGGGGACTTCATAAATGTAGGCCAGTTTTTCTTTCTTGTGGTTTTTTGACATTTTGATGCATGAGGCTAGGGAAATTTTATACATATATAAAAAGTTGGTCTTTTTACTGTTAAACCACAACTGAGTTTGAAGGATGTTTCTCAAGATTAAAATGCTTTCTTATTTAAAGAAAGTTTTAAAAACAAGTAACATGTGACATCAATTATGTTTATTTACGTTGAGATTTCATTTTCATAATATGTACTAGTATCTAAGACAGTTGAGTCACTGAGCCTTGCTTTACTGAAAGTGATAAAAAATATTTTTTCTTCTGATTTAATTTTGCTTATTCAGACCATGCCTATTGGTTTCTGTGCAACAAAGAATATATATTTCTGTGCATGTACCTAAGAACTGATATTTTTATTTTGAAACTTTTAAAAAAAAATCTCCACATCTTGTTATTTCCTAATGAACCCAATATCTTGAGTTGACTAGTCACTAAAAGTGAACATATGTACATACAAGTGGCATAAAAAGGAAGATCCAGGTGCTATATAATTCTTTTATTGTAAAGACATTTTCATTTTCTTCTGTGTTTTGAATTATACCACAGGTGGTTATCTTAAGAATACATGAAATAAAATGCTTATGTTAAAAAAACATACAGAGGCTTTTTAAAATATCAAGATATTTATAGAGTATTATAAATTCAATTCTCTGAAGCCAAAGCGATGAGAAACTTTTTTAAAAAATAGTTTAGAATAATTTCCAGAAACTCTAGGATCCCCAATTTCTTCTCTTGTATAATGTGTTTTTTTCTTAGAGAGCTCTTTGCATAGTAAACTACTTTGAAAAATAAGTTAGTTATATTCTCTTCTTTAGTTATACTTACATAGTTTAGATATTAAGATTCCCTTGGGAAATCACCTTTTGACTTCATTCAGTTACTCAAGAGGACCTTCTTCATTGAAATATCATCAGAACGCTGTTGGCAGCAGTTTCCTAGATTTACCCTTGGCTACTAGCCGTTAAGCGCCCCTTCTAAAACAGTGAGTCAGGTATGGCAAAATACTATCCCTTTGGTTAGTTGTAATTACGTACCTTTCCCAAAACAATAAGTTTTATTTATATATATATATCGAGATGCCAGCAACTGGATAAATGATTCTTTCTGCATTGTTCTGTAAGTTATAGTACTAAGAAAACTCCATGGACAGTGTTGGTATGCTGTGGTCCACAGTACCATGAAGAGTAGAACACAATTGAACAGCAGCATAAGTTAGGACCCTCCTGATTCTTGTCACAGAATATCTAAACTTTGCCTAATAGAATTCCTAGTGTGGGCAAGTTGAATGGAAACTCCCTGTTATCTGAATCCACTTTTTTTGCCACTTCAGAGCTTGGACCTTTTGGGCCATAAAGTGCAACATTGATCAGAAAGGCTTTAGATGAGTTCTCTTAATTCATTTAAAAAATTTAGAAACAACTGTGGACTGGAATGAAATGATGACTTGAAGAAGACGAAGGACCACATTTCCTTTGTGGATTATGTTAGGTCATTTCTATTCTTTCATGACTCTAACTGTAGATATTCTTGTAATTCTTGTGTTCATCACTCCAAAATTAATTTATATTTACAGGGGTCTAGTTTATATGTGTCAGAGTATAGAACAAGTCTTAAATTATGAATCTAATTTAGGTCCTTAGTTCCCATGGAACACAGAAAGGATGTAAAAATTTTGGGGGGGTATAGCACTCTAACCAGTCATTCTAAGTAAAAAAGTTAGGTACTTAGACCACCAGATATAATGTTTGAAAATTTGCCTCTCAATGTCCCCTCCATAGTTTCCTCCCTTTTTTCTGATGAACCAGTTTGGATTTCTCCATAGTTTCATTATTCGTTAGACTTTTGAATTTGAAGGGGGAGGGGGTTTCTGAAAAATGGAAATCTCCATGAGAATGTTGATGGTGGAGAGTAAGGAAATGACTTTGAAGATCAAACAAGGAAGGCTTCAAAAACTGACCAATTGATGTCGGTCAGCCATTTGGAATACTTTTCATTACTGCAATATCTGCCATTGATCGTATTCAGGTTATTAGGAATGGAAGTAGCCTTGAGTCTTGACTTTTGTTACCTATCTAGCTGTTGTACTAAAATGTTGCTTTTCCACTGAAGTTAGAGGGAAAATACAGCTTTTCATTTAGAACCAAGGAGAAGATTCTTATCTTTGGCTTGGTTTATTGACCCATTAGCTTTTTGTGAAAAGCCTCATGACTTTTTATTGGATGCAGATATTTTAAAATGTGAAAATGTGAATCTTACTAAAATGAAACAAATGTACCATTTTTAATTGAATTTATGGAGAACATACAAGAAAAATTAGTTTTAAAATACATATTTTAAAATGGCAAAGTTCGTTATAGGTTCCTAAGAGTTTAAATGAAGAGAATTTGTAACTAGCTAAAATTCTTTCTTTTCTCCCACAGTTCCCATCGTTTAAAAAAAATAATCCAGCATGATCAAAATGCCTAGAATAAATTTTACAAGATTGTGATTCACAAATATTTCAGTTTTTATAGGCTTTAATCATAGTCTCTTTTTATCAGAATGTATTTGTCTTGGATCTTTGTTGAACATTTTTTTGTTTGAAAGTAGGCAAACTTTATGACTGCTTGGTTGACAACATGGTACCTTCAGTAAGTTAGAGTACTTCCTGAAATCCATCAATTTGTAAATGACTGCATAGAAAGGAATATTATTTTACCCTAGCGAAGGACAGAAGGGATGGTTTTATTGAAACCTGGGAAGACATAGATGAACTAACACAGAGTGAAGTGAGCAGAACGAGAATAATTTATATAGCAACAGTGGTGTAAAGACAGTCAGTGTAAGAAGCAGTTATGATACCCACCCCCTGACAGGGATGAATACATTCAAGATGTAATGTGACATACATTTTTTGAAAATGTCCAGTATGGAAATTACTTTGCTATGTATGTTTGTTGCAAGGGTTTTGTTTCCTTCCCCTCTCTCATGTACACAATTTTTTTTTTTTGAGGAGGAGGAGTTGAGAGGGAGATTGGAAGTGGAGAAAGGTTTCCCAGAACCCCCAAAAAATGAGAGAAAGAAAAGGATGACCAGGAGTCACAAACCAACATAATAGCTTTGAAAATTACACACTGAACTTACATACTTTAAAAGGAAAGCAAGCTTTATACAGTAAAAGTCAGTTTTATGTATTATTCCCACCCCCTCTGTTTTATAATGTATATATGGAAACGTTAATTTCATTTTTTAAGTTCATGATTTTAAAAGATGGAAAAAATCTCATTTTGTTGTTTATTTTACAATTCCTCAGTAGTTTTTATCTTTCCTAGGCACCCCACCACCACTACCTCCCCAGCATCTTGCTCTTTACCTAACCATTGTTCCTTTTCTCTCTGCTTGGAGCATCACCTTTTGCAAATCATCATTTCTTCTTGTGTTTCTCTTCCCTCTCTCTCCTCCCCCTCTCCCCACTTTAATCTAAATAGCTTTAGTACTTTGCCCTGAGGCTAGGTTGTTGTTTGGTTGGTGAATGAACAAAAACTCACATATACCTAGCCAAGTCCCATAAAGATACTTCATATCCTACGTAGTCATCCACCAGGAAAGTAGTACCTACCCTGGTATTCCATCCACCTGCTCTACTTCCCCATCACACATTCCTATTCTCTTTGTTATTTAGTCAATCAGTTGTGTCCAACTCTTTGTGACCTCATGGACCATACCAGACTCTTCCATCTGACACTGTCCATCTCATCTTCTGCCATCCCTTTTTCCTTTTGACTTCATTCTTTCCCAACATTAGGGTCTTTTTTAACAAGTCCCATCTTCTCATTATGTGGCCAAAAAGTTTCACTTTTGGTATTTGACCTTCCCGTGAGTAGCTTAAATTAATTTCTTTACGTATTTAGCTGATTTGATCTCTTTGCTATTCAAGGGACTCTTAAAAATCTTTTCTAACACTATAATTTGAAAGTGTAGATTCCAAGGTGCTCAACTTTTCTTATATTCCAACTCTCACAGCCATATATTGCTACTAGAAAAATCATAGCCTTGACTGCATGAACTTTCATCAGTGAGGTGATACCTCTGCTTTTTTAGTATGCTGTCCAGATTTGCCATAGATTTCCTTCTAAGGAGCAAATATCTTTTAATTTCATGGCTGTAGACACTGTCTGCTGTGAATTTTGAGCCCAAGAATATAAAATCTGAGACTGCTTCCATTTTTTCTTCTCAGGAAGTAATGGGACCAGTTGCCAAGATCTTAGCTGTTTTCATGTTAAGCTTCAAGCCAGCTTTTTACACGTTCCCCTTTCAACTCTCATCAAGAGGCTTCTTAATTCCTCTTCATTTTCTGCCATCACAGTCGTATCATCTGCATATCTAAGATTGTTGATATTTCTCCTCGCAACCTTATTTTCAGCTATTGATTTTTATCCAGCCTGGCATTTTGCGTGATATACTCTGTATGAAAGTTATATAACTAAGGTGAAGTATACAGTCTTCTTGTGCTCCTTTTCCAATCTTAACACAATCTTTTGTTCCATGTTCAATGCTAACTGTTGCGTCTTGGCCTGCAGGCATGTTCCTTAGGAGACAAGTAAGATAAGCTGGGACTTCCCATCTCTGTAACCATGCCATCATGTTGATTGATTACTGAAGGTTAAAGCAGAAGAGATTAAGAGGTGGCATGAACACACAAAAGAACTGTACAGGAAAGATTTTTAACATCACCAGTAATCATGATGGTGTGGTTACTGATCTAGAGCCAGACATCCTGGAGAATAAAGTCAAGTGGGCCTTAGGAAGTGCTGTTAACTGTAAGTCTAATGGAGGTAATGGAATTCCAGCTGAGCTGATTTAAAAATCCTAGTTAAACTGTTGTACTCAATATGCCAGCAAGTTTGAAAATTCAACAGTAGCCACTGGATTAGAAATAATCGGTTTACATCCCAATCCTAAAGAAAGGCAATGCCAAGGAATGTTCAAATTACCAAATAACTACACTTATTTGTTTTATTATTTCTTGGTGTCTTATAACTTTGTGGCCTTCCCCTTGCCCAATTCTAATTTTCAAGGAGTCATTTTCTTCCTTAAGAGTCTGGATCTCCTTTTCCAGTTGGCTGACTTTCTTTTCATAATCTTCTTGTTTTTCTTGGATTGTTCTTACTTTTTAAAGAAATTGCCCCTCAATCTCTCTTGTTGGATTCTTTGAAGGTATGTTTTTGTTTGTTTGTTCTTTAGTTCTTCTATAAATTCTTTTTGGGCAGTGGATGGTAATGGAATGTTATTGTAACACATATTCCTTGAACCGTTCTCCACTTACCAAGTTGTCCTCTAACCAGTACAAGTTAGGAGCATACGCTTCACAGTAGCATTCCATTACCGTCATATCTCATTGTTTGCTTATCTAGTTCTTTGCTGTAATAAAAAATGTTGCTCTAAATATTTTGGTGCATATGGGTCTTTTTGGTTGGTGTTGACCTCTTTGGAGTATATGTCTGTCAGTAGCATCTGTGAGTTATAGAAACTGTGAATACAGATATTCCTTTGTTGCTTTTTAAAAACAAATTAACCTTATGTGGGGGTAGATGCTGTTCCTATGACAGGAAAATAAAGACAAAAGATAAAGTTTTCAAATGGAAAATATAAAAATTTTGTTGTGTGGGGATGCGTTTCTATACATGCACATGCATATACCCTTATACCTAATAATTCAAAGTTGTTTTGATGATGAGTACTTAGCAGATTCTGGTATGAGTTTGTATCTTAGGTTTCCTTTTCCAGGATTCCGTGCTCTCTCCCCTACCCTAAACTTCTCCCTAAAAAGCCAAAGTGGAGGGAGAAAATAACCACATAATTTAAAATGCAGGAAATGTTGAATTAACCAGGTTTAAATTATTTGATATTTTTGTATTAGCAGCTGGGCCTTATATAAGATCTGGGGAAGAGCAGTTGTGTTTAAATTGGCACATTATTTTAAATAAGCCAATATCAGCTTATTAGAATACTTAGATCTTTATGAAACTGTAATAGATTCTTAAATAGCCTAGTTCACATAAATTTCCCATGCTCTTCCCCATGCCCTTTAATATGAAAGCCGTGATAGTGAATGTCTATAGTTTAGGGAATAGTAGATCCAGGATCAGTGGAATGTGTTTTTGGCTGTTTGTCTGAAGCCCAATTTCATTGAAGCCTAGTCTAATTTTTTCAGACCCTGGATGGACCAAAATTAATGTGAATAGTGTATATGCTTGACTTTCCTACTTTTACTGCGTAACCATGCCATTTGTTGCTATGATAGATAGTGATTTATGGTTGTGTAGTTAAAAGTATAGAATAATACCAGTGTTGAGATGCAAATAAGTTAAATGTTTTTCGTGTACCTTCTTTGCCTACTATTTGGTTCCTTACCACCACCACCTTTTTTTTTTTTTAATCTTGTACATATCTAAGCCATAAGTTTTACTAATTTTAACAGGCTGGTTTTGATTATATATTTATCTTCAATTGTTTCAATTTTTTAAGACTTAAGTTTTACAAATTTAAAAAAAAATCAGACCCATTATCTTTTTTGTAGTTTTATTGGAAAGAAATATTTTGTGCATGTTACTGTCATACTAATGAATCATTTGATATTTGCTGTAATGCTGCTATGTTATGCCCTATAAATTAGTTAAGGTTGCTGTTTCTGGGGAAATGGCATAATCTGTTCAATCAGTGGTGAGAAGTGAGCATCCTTTGGAATAACTTTCTTTTTTCTTGCTATTTCACACTTAGAAGCAAGTTTCTGCAGGTGTCAAGTCAGCAATTTATTAAGCACCTATCATGTGCCAGGCACTGTGCTGCAAGACTGTATAACTTAAGTAATAAACTAGATTAAACAATAAGCAAAATTACTTCTAGGAGTTTGAATTCTGAACTTATCTGCTACACCAGGGGTGAGGCCACATGTTACCTTGAAGTCGCAGGTTCCTCACCCCTAAGCTACAACATTTATTTCTGGTTCAGTTTATTTTGTTGTAAGAATCATTGAAGTTCTAGGCTGTCACATCTTTTGTTACTGCACTAACATTAATGATCTACACACAGATGCCTACTGTAATAGGTAGCTTAAGCAGTTTGATTCAAAACAGAAAAGAAAGATCTTGAGAGATTTTTTGGGTCCTGTCAGTACTGGTCATACTGGTTGAATAATAGGAAGAAAATGATTAATAACATGTGCCCAATAATAATTTATGCTAACATTATCTGTGTCCACACACTGTACAGAACTGAGTCTTATCTCTCATAGAAATCAATTTTGCAGTAATTTACAACTGTCAATTTTTATGAGAGAACTTCATGTTTTACCTGCACCTTGAATTTGTATGGATTTAGGAGTATGGATGAAGAAAGGAGGAGAAACCTGATTCATCACTGTTGAGTTATACCATTTTTTGTCTATGATTGCAACATATATATAACAAAACAGAATCTTGTGTGTAGCAATTCTAAGTTAGTTGAAATAATCTGGTTATGTAAACTAAGGCATCTTGATAGCTTGATTAATGATCAGGTAGGAAGCAAATGCTTCAATGAAAAGGTTAGTACAGGACTTTCCACTTTGGAGAACTGGGGGAACCCATAGTGTCAATCCAAAATGACTCCAGTGAAAGTAAATTTTCCTTATTTATCAAGGATCTAAGGTTAAACTTGTTTAAAATGTTTATTCATTTCAGTCCTGTTTGTTCGTGCTAACTCTGCTATTAGTTTGTTCTTGTTGAGGCTATTAACTGAGGTTAACATCCAGCCACTAGAATTTTATTAAGATTTTAATCAGAAGGATAAAGCCTGGTTTAAGGATTGGCAAGATACCGCTAATGGTTTTGTTAGTAGTTTTTATAAATAACTCAGGGTTTGTGAACTTATTGACAATTTTATAGGTCTGGAATGCAAGGACCACCTATAGATAGAAAAATATATGCCTCTGTAACTTATTAAAGGAGGAGGCCACATAGGAATGATAGAGATAAACCTAGTTCCCTTAAGAGGAGCCTTGATTTCTTTTTATTGATAAATGCTAGAGAAAATAAAACCTAAACAATTTTATTTTCTGTATGTAGGACCATATTGCTTTTTATTATAGTCTCAAAAACAAAATCCTTGATCTGTAGTTTATTGCTTCGAAATTCCCTAAATTAAAGCTTATTTGTGACATGGAATCAGATGTTACTTCAGTTTAATTTTGGTAATGATGCAAGCTAGGTTTTTATAATAGTTTTGGATAATAGTTATAACCTTTCCACTTTGGAAAGCTTGTACAACCCAAGATTATAAGTACTGGCAGCAGTAACATCTGCACAGGTGATAAAAAGGTTGTTAAAATTTTAATTTTTAATAATAGAATGAATAGAAGTGGTCACAGGTAGTGAAAGTAATAATATTCCTTACAGAAATCTTACTTAGTGCTTTTTGGAGGAGAAGCGCGCCATCACTTTAGATGTAGGATTTATGTTTTTTTAAACTACAATATTTAGAAAGATTGGTGGTTTTATACATTCTCTACTGATATTGCTTATATGTCCATGTTTAATGAGGTGCTGTACCCATTGCTCCATCCCTACCCCAAAATTAGCACTTACTATCGACCTTTTGGTTGATAGTGTTGGCTAGGCCAGTCCTCATAGCAGGCATGAAATCTGCTGCTGAGTCCATATAATGAAGCCTTTCATATTGACAACGCCATCAAGAACTCAGCGGTATCTGCATACCATGATTTGATTGTCTCCCTATAAAACATCATTTGATTATGCTGAATTTACAGTCCAGGCTTTTGCTTTAATGAAATAATGGGATTATTAGTTGTCGTGTGTTTCGGACTGATGTTCGACAGACTATTCTGACATTATTTCCAAACATGCTTCCCCTACCTAGCTTTGATCTTTCAAACTCTTGGTTAATTTCAAGCCCCCAGATAAATTTTTACTGATATTTTCATTCATAAGTTTTTGTGATGGCTTGTTTAGGTCTTTTCCCGTTCTACCTTGAAGCTTTTACAGACATCCCTTTAGGGTTGAATAATAAGGTAATTTATTTTTTAGAGTATTAAGAAAGTTTGGAGAATTGCAAAAAATACTTTTAATATATTCAGTTTATTTATTTTTAATGTTCTATAATCACTACCATAAAACAGATTTTCCACCCCCACCTACTTCCCACTACCCCCCTCCCTCCCCAAGACAGCATACAATTCTATATAGGATCTACACATATGTTCCTATTGAATACATTTTCATTATAGTCATGTTGTGTAGAAGAACTAAAATAAATGGGAGAAATCATATAACAGACCAAAACATAATACACACACACACACAAACACGCAATCTGCTACATTTTGTGATTGAATTCCATAGTTCTTTCTCTGAATGTGGAAGGCATTTTGCTTTAGAAGACCATTGGGAATTTTTTTTTTTTAATGTCTTTGCATTGCTATGAAGATCCAAGTCTACCAGAAAAAACTCTCACACAC
>CM053770.1:317756599-317843286 GCA_028658325.1 Potorous gilbertii
TGTGCACAAAGTTCTCCTGTTTTGCTCCTTTCACTTAGCATCAGATCATATAAGTCTTTCTAGGCCTCTCTGAAGTCTTCCTGTTCATCATTTCTTATAGTACAATAGTATTCCATTACATTCATATGCCATAATTTATTCAGCCATTCCCCAATTGATGGGCATCCCCTTGATTTCCAGTTTTTGGCTACTACAAAGAGTGCTACTGTAAATATTTTTGTACATGTGAGACCCTTTCCCATTTTTATGATCCCTTGGGGATACAGTCCTAGAAGTGATATTGCTGGGTCAAAGGCTATGCACATTTTTGTAGCCCTTTGGGCATAGTTCCGAACCGCTCTCTCCAGAGTGGTTGGATGAGCTCACAACTCCACCTGCAATGAATTAGTGTTCCAACTCCCCCACATCCTTTCCCACATTTATCATTTTCCTGTCCTGTCATGGCAAAAAATATCTTTGAAGTTCTTCAAAACTATTTGTGTATTTCCTGCTTTTTTTCTGCTTTGAAAAGGGGCAGCTAGGTGGTGCAGTAGATAGAGCACCAGTGCAGGAGTCATGAGGACCTGAATTCAAATCTCAGCTCAGACACTTGACATTCACTCTCTGTGTGACCTTGAGCAAGTCACTTAACCCCAGTTGCCTCATCCTGGGTCATCTCCAGTCATCCTGATGAATATCTGGTCACTGGATTCAAATGGCTGTGAAGGAGAAGTGAGTCTGGTGACCTGCACAGCCCTCCCTCACTCAAAACAAAGTCAAGTGGAAGTCATGTCATCACTTTTCTGATGGCATGGTCTTCTTCAGCAGCAAAGGACCAACACACACATTCTGCTTTGAAAAAAAGCTTTAAAAATTAATCTTGCAGTTCAGAGTACATGGAAAAAAGTATTTACCAATCAAATGGTACCATTTGACATCACGAATCGAACTTGTGTGGCAAAAGGGATGCCTGTATAATGGATCAAGATTCTAATTAGACTCTTCCAGTATGCATCATTAAGACAGATTGGGGTAGATTCTTACTCATATATACCAATCATTTTTTGGTGTCTTTTGAAGGTGGAGGCTGGATCTGTGAGGAACATTCAGATCTGGTGAAAACTCCAGAAAAATAAGCCTAAGAAAATTCCTTGGTTGGTTTTACTGGAGTGGGTCTGCCAGAAAATTAAGTGATACGCTACCATTTTAGCTGGCATATGATGCAGGGCAGAGCTCTTTTTTTGTTCTAAGGATTTAGTTTGTTTTGAAAAAGCTTTATTCACAAGTTTCAACTCAGGCTTCATAACTTTATTCCTATAAAAGTTTAGTCTTGAATGATTAATTTGAATATATCTATTCACTAGAAAATTATATATTTTAACCATTTATACCAAGTTTTTCCATTTTTAAGGGATGGGAAAAAACTAAAATTTTCCAATTTACAAGGTTAGGCAGGGAGTGAAAAATAAAGTAAAAGGTCCTGTGTGAATTTAATGTTTTTTGATAGTTTGCATATCAAGTCTAAATGTGAGGGCTATCATTTGTGAATAGAGTCCAAGAATTCATGAGGATGCATGAGGCTCCCTGCACTAGAATACAGTGATAGGGATTGTTTTCATTCTCTGGTTTTTAGCTTTTTTTTTTTATTGGCCAGTCCAATACAAGATAATAGATACTAGAAGTCAAAACATTGTTGCATGCAGTCTGAAGTTATCCATTATTTAGTGATCTACTTGTAGGCTGGGAGGTTTTCATGTATTTACTTGGCTGTAGAATGTCTTTTTTCAGCTTTAGGAAATTCAACTTTCCTTAAGTTAACTTAGCTGTTTAGCTGTTTAGGATAGCTCAAAGTTCTAATGAGCCAGCAGTTATTTATAATGAGTGAAGCTAATTCAGTTGGCCCGTTTATGGCTAAAGAGCAAGTTGAAAGTCAGAGGAGAGGATGGCTTAAAAGGCGGACCACCATGTGCCAACTAAGAATCAGAATGAGGATAAGTTGTCTTCGTATAACAGTATAGAATCTTAGAATGTTAATGCTAAAAAAGGCCTTAGAAATCATTCCCTAGGGATTCTGAACCTGAGGTTCATGAACTTGTTTTTGTAAAAACTTAATAGCTTTATTTCAGTATAATTTTGTTTCCTTTTTAACTCTGTTGAATGTACTTAAGAGATCCATAAGTTTTACAAGATTGCCAAAGGGATCTGTGATAACAAAGATGACTAAGAGCCCTTGATCTAGTCCAGACCTCTATTTTTCTTTGTAGACTACTCAGTATCTTACACTGTCTAATCCCACTTTAATGCATCTGTGTAGGCAGTTCCTTTGTGCTTAGAGCACTTTTCCTTTATCCCTGCCTGTTGGAAATATATTTCTTTCAAGGCCCAGCTATCACCTTTTTAGTGATGCTTTTTGAGCTCTCCACCAGCTAAACATGATTGCTTCTTCAGAATTTCTGAAAACACTTTGCTTTTCTCCTTTGCCCATTTTGCCTTCTTTTTTGTGCCGTGTTAGTGTACATGTCACAGTAGAATGCAAAGGGGAAAGTATTAGATTTGGAGTCAAAGGCTGTGGGTTCAAATTTTTGTGTACAGATCTTCTTTGGTCCTCAAATTCTTCATCCATAAATTGAAGTGAGTTGGACTAGATAATTTTAGAAGTTTTTCTTCCAACTGTTTCTCCTTTAAATTACTTGGAGATACACATAATCTCCTTTTTCATTTCTACATCCCAAGTGCCTAGTAGAGTACCCTATATATACATACTAGACACTTAATAAATATTTGTATCAAATTGAACAGCATTGTTATGCAGATGTCCAGATGCGAGTCACTCTGTGACCATGGGAACAGATTTTGCTCTTCGAAAATTCTGTGATAGTATTTGAAGAGTGTTCCTCCAATTCTGTATCATTACCATTTTCAAGAGATTCTGCAATGAAAAAAAAATTACAGACAACAGAAATCTTGAGCAACTACATCAGAAATTCCGTTTACTGTCTGAGGCACCAAAAGAACCAGCCCTTCCAGGGACTCTGAGATTAGGAGCTGAGTGCTTATCCACATGCTGGGTGTTCTGGGAGCATATCTCATTTTTGGATACATGAGTATGAGGTCACAAGCCTAGTCTTAATTGCTTAGTCCAGGCCAGACAACTGGACTAGAACCAGATCAAACTCAACCTACAGTTTCCCTCGTATTTGGAGTGCAAAGCCCCTGTTCTAACAGCCCCAACCCCATTGAGAGCTGTGCTTAGTCATTTTAAGACCTTACATATTGGAGGTCTCAGCCAACTTTTTTGGCTCTTTTACAATTTCACACACATTCTTCTGGCACTCTAAAACCTCCACCCCTGACTGTACTTCTCTGTGTACTACCATATAAGGTGTTCCTTCTCTCCTCCCTTCTTCTGTCCTCCTTTTCCTCCTCTTCCTCACCTCTTCCTCACCATCCTCTCCACCCCACAACTGGACCAAAAGGATGAATAAACATTCTCTTCATTCCCCACTGCTACTTCCAGACTGTTTCCTTGCCACTATCACTCAGCCACTTTTCCTCTTTTGAAGTTAGCTCCATAAGTCTAGATCACCAACCATAGGTCCTTGTTAAAATCAGCTATTAGCCTTTGTGTCATTCTCAAGATATTTCTGGCTCTCATTATCTCCCCAGTTCCTGCTGCCTTATTCAGAGACTTCAGTGTATGTATGTGTGTGTGTGTGTGTGTGTATGTGTGTATGTGTGTGTGTGTGTGTGTGTGTGTGTGTGTGTGTGTGTGTGTATACACACAGAGAGGGGGAGGGAATCTCTCAAAGATTTCATTGGTCTAATTCCCATACCCTTTTCATTTTGCTTTATCCTTGCATGCGAGATGATTCTGCTCTCTTCAAGTTTACTAACAAGCTCTTTACTTTAAAATTCCATGACTTTTTCTCAGTCTTCATAATATTCTTGTCCTTTGTGCAGCTGTTGATATTGTTGATTACTCTTACCTCCTGAATACTATTTTAGCTTGACTACCAGCTTTCTACTGGTTTTCTTACTACATTTAATTGCTACTTCTTAATCTTCTTTGTGGGCAGCTAGGTGACTCGGTGGAGAGAGTGCCACGCCTGGAGTCAGGAAGTTTCGTCTTCCTGAGTTCAAATCTGGCCTTAGACACTGACTAGCTATTTGACCCTGAGCAAATAACTTAGCCCTATCTTCAGTTTGTCATCTGTAAAATGAACTGGAGAAGGAAATGGCAAAACCGCAGTGTCTTGACAAGAAAACACCAAATGGAGTCAGAAAAGAACACCTTATGACTGAAATGACTGAACAACAAAATTCCTCTTTGTATCATCTATCTGTTGCCCAAGTATGGTTGTCCCCAATACTCATCTTTTCTCTCTACTTGCTTGCTAATCTCATTAGCTCCCCAAATAGACTACCCTATCCCTGTGCATCTTTCTTCCAAATCTTTTTAAATACAATTTATGTATCTTGTTTTTATATCTCCTGATTTTTCCCTTGTAGTCCTTCCCTTGCCCTTCCAGATAGCCATCTCATATAACAATAAATACATTGGAAAAAAATCTGAAAACATAGACAGGGTTCCATACCTATGGATTTACCCCCTTTACAAAGTAGGAAAGAATAGGAGGATGCATTTTCATATCTCTTTTTTAGGGCCAAGCTTGTTCTTTGCTGCAGTTTTGAAATATTTACTTCTAATTTGTTGTTCTTTCTGTTTGCCTGGAATATCTTTATATCCAGTCCCAGTCTCTCTTCTGAACTTTTTTTGCACCACATCCACAGCTACTTGACACCAGCCTCTTGTCCCTGATGGATTTTTCCAACAGGATATTGCATAAACACTTCAAATTCAATATGTCCAATATAGAATATTGGGCAATCTCATCCTAATTTCTCTTATTTCTGTTGAAGGCACTATCTTCCTTTGGCAGTTACCCAAGTTTATATTAAACTTCAAAGTCATCCTTTAAACCTCTTTTTCCCTCATCTGCCATCTTCAGTTAATTGCCAAACCTTATGTAAGTCTATACCACTTCAGTCTGTCTCTTGTATCAGTAGCTTCTCTCTACTTGTATACACCCTTTATCATACTTATAGCCCATGTCATCTTCAATCTCAATTGTTACCACAGTGACCTAGTTGCTTTTCCTGTTTTCAGGTCCTTTCCTCTCCAATCTATGTTCCGTATCAATCCCAGATTAATATTCTTGGGTTCTAGTTCTACCTATATTATCTCCTGCTCAAAAAACCCCTTGTGGCTTTTTTTTTTTATTCTCCAATAACATATAAAATACTCAGCCTGATATTTTAAGTATCCCTCACTCTGTTTCTATACTTTTCCAGCCTTATTTCATATTATTCCCCTTCACATACACTACATTTCAGCAAAATTATCTAACTATAGTTATTCCCCAAACTCATTATTCCAGCTTACTTCTTCATACTTTGTAATGTACTTCCTCCTGTACATAACTCAGAATCCCTCCTTTCCTTCAAAACTCACTTCCTTCACCCTAGTTGTTAGTGCTTACAATTTTATTAAAGATCATCATCCTTATTAATCTTGTTTTTACTTGTCTGGGTACATAGTATATTATTGTAAAATAGAGTAAACTTATTGAAAATAGTGTCACTTTTGTATTTGTATTCCTAGCACTCATAGTAATTCCTCTTAATATTTGTTGAAAAGTTGTATCGAACCCTACTAAATATGTGATGCTGTAAGGGAAGATGAAGATTACATAGTACAACTGGGACTCCGCCACTGTTGTTTGCAATCTTCATGTGTTAAATACCTTAGAAAGGTTGTTATGGGAGGGAACAAAAGGATTATTGACATAAGGTTGAGGTAAAGTAATGACATGACAAAATTAAAGAAGCATAATTATCACAGTATATTTATTCCATTTATGTGGTATCTTTTCTCAGAAGAACTTGAGGTACTTATGAATACCTGAGATAATGAGCGTTTTTGAAATGTCACAACATTGAAAAATAGGGAGAATAGCAGGAAGAAAAAGATTAAAAGCAGAAGTTGCATGTGAAGGAAGCAGCTGTGGGATTTCAAACCATTGTTGTTCATTCGTTTCAGTTATGTCCAACTCTTTGGGACTCCATTTGGAGTTTTCTTGGCAAAGATATTGGAGTGGTTTGTCACTTTCTTCTCCAGTTCATTTTACAGGTGAGGAAACTGAAACAAATGGAGATAAGTGATTTTCTCAGTCATAGATCTACTAAGTATCTGAAGCCAAATTCAAACTTAAAGATGAGCCTTCCTGACTCCGGGCCTGGCACTCTGTCTACTGTGCCACCATGCTGCCCTTATGCCATGGTAACTAATGAATGCAACAGGCTACTTCTTCTTGGCTTATACTATTGAGTATTGTCAGTCTGGTGGCAAGGACTGTGTGGGCCTGAGATTGAAGACGCCTGCAAGCCAGGTCCCAGAATTCTAAACCATTCTATTTTTTCCTCACCAGGCACACCCAATATTCTATGCAGCTTTAAAATTATTTTTTAAGAACTTGTGCCAAGTAAGTACATAGGCATCTAGGAAGGTTTTACGTGAAAATAATAACAATAGTAGCAGCATTTATATAGAGCATTAAGGTTTGCTAGGCTCTTTACATATGTTATCTCCTTTGACATTAACCATGCTCTGTCTCTCTAATAAATGGGAAGGGAAGGGTTTGTAGTGGAGTGATATGTATAATGATCTTTCATTACAAAAACAAACTAACTCCAGTTCTTAATTTCCTCCTTATGAGATCTACACTCATTCACATTCCTAGTCTTCTCTCTTTTCTTTTATGTATGATTCTCCAACCTTTTATGTGTTTTTCTCTAGCCTCATATATAGTCTTTACAACTAAAGTGAAATTTCTTGGAGGAACTCAGAAGACCCAGTTATCCGTTGTCCCCCAGCATGTCTACAACAATATTTTAAAAAACTGTTTTGTTGATAACTTTTTAAAGTATCACTGTTGCTTCCCGATAAATTCTACCCTTATAACAAACATTTTATTTATATATGTAGAGAGAGAGTCAAGCAAAGCAACATATATACCGTGTCTGACTGGGTATCTTTTATTCCATATCTGTAGTCCATCATCTGTCTAACAAGAGAAGGAGGGAGCTGTGCTCCATTGACCCTCTGAATTGACACCATTTTCTCAACTTCTTTTTCTCTATTTAGATTTTCAGAAGAAACAGCCAGATGATGACTCCACTCCCAGTACAAGCAACAGCCAGTCAGATTTGTTTTCCGGAGAAATGAACAATGACAACAGCAATACCTCTTTAACTACACCGACTGTTAACTCTAACCAGCAACAGCTTTCGACAGAATTGAATGTAACTTCCACAGGCAAAGAGGAATGTAAGTCCCTACCCCCTGAAGTGGGAGAAGGGTGGAGATAGACTATGACCAGTACTTTTTTCTACTTTGATACCCAGGTCTAAATCAAAATATAGTAACACTTCAGTTGAAGAGACAGTAGAGCAAGAAACCTAGTCCAAGAAATCTGGCAGTTATAGAGGAGTTGAGAGAATGGGAATAGAGAGGGTTAGGATCAGGTGAGGACATTCCCTCTGCCAATGCAGGTAATACCTCGTAGTCTTAGAGTTGCCCAGAATACTGAGAAGTTAAGAGACCTGAACCAGGATCTTCCTGGCCAACTAGAGAACATCTCTCTGGGTTGAAGAGGCTAGTTAAAGAAGGATTTGTGTTTGCTGTTATGGTTGTATTTAAGGTAAAGCAGAACTGAGTATGTGTTTCCAGACCTAACCTAAAGAAAATCTGGTAGAGAGGGAAATGGTGACAGTTTATTTGTGAGAAAAAGGCACCTTTGTGTAAAGGAAAGAATCCTAGACTTATTGTCAAGAGACTAAAGTTTGATTACTGCTTCTGGATTTTAACTATGTGACCACAGGCAGTTCTCTTCATCTCTGAAACCTCAGTATTATCTGTAAAATGGAAATAAGGCCTAGAGCTGCTTCTTTAGGGCTTCTGCGAAACTCAAATAGTAAATGTAAAGCATTTGGTAAACTTAAATTTAAAGCCATATATGTGGGGCCTCCCGGAATAGTTTAAGAAAGAGGCTGTGGAGTACAAATGGAGGGGTAATACAGGTGAGAAAAATACATTAGAGAAGGAGGAAAAGATAGGTAATGGTAGAGAGATTTTGAGATGGAGTTAGTTGCAGTAGAAGTGTTTTCATGGCCCAGTTTCAGATAGGACAATACGAGAAAATTTATCAACAGAATAGGTGTGTCATAGGGTACAAATGAGCAGTGAACGAGTGGGTAGTTGGGCTAGGATAGAGCCGTGGAGTCAGGAAGATCTGAGTTCAGATCCAGCCTCAGTGTGATCCTTCACTTCATCTTGTTTGCCTCAGTTTCTCTTGTATAAAATGATCTGGAGAAGGAAATAGCAGACCACTCCAGCGTCGTTGCAAGAAAACCCCAAGTGGAGTCACTCAAAGTTGGACACAACTGAACACACAAACAAAAGTTGTTTGGAAGGGATACAGGAGAAGATGAAACTGAAATGAATAAGCTTAATGGCAACAGATCAAGTCAGGTATAGTGTTAGAGCAGCAAGTATTAATAGGGATAAGAAATTAGATGAGTGGAATCATAGGATTCTAAAGGTTGGAAGGGACCGTGGAGTTTGTATATGATCCAGTACTTATCAGAACTTGTGGTTACAATCTTGAAAGTGTTCTGGATGAATAGGTGAAAAATTAGGAATTAGGTAAACTTTTCAAAAATTAACCAGATTCCATTTGGAACATTTTGTAGTAGTAAGTATGTCTCATAGCATCATACTGTATACTGATGGGTACTGGAGACTTCAAAGTTAGGCAGTGATTTCTGTACTGCCATAGCTCTAGTGTAGTTAAAATTATATGTAAGCAAAAGCACTGAATTTTGCTTAGAGTGTGTATAATTTTCACAAATCACTTGTAACAAAAGGGTCTCTGGGTTTGCCTAATAACTTTTTGTTTTGTGAGTATGTTGAAAAGAATTTAAAGGAAAGTAATGAAAAAACAAGTATATGTTAATTCTCTTGCAAATAATGTAGAATGAGAAGAATAAAAATATCGACAGTATAGAAAGCAGTTAAGAGGATTTATTGAAATAATCTGTTTTGAAGGCCCAGTAAATCAAACTAATAAATTCAAAATGAAAAAACCCAAGATGATACTGTCTCTTCTACACAGGCCCACTCCACTTTCTCAACCTTCCTTTACACTTGCTTCCCAAAAAAGGACTTCTTGAATATTTTTGCCCTTAGTACAGCATCTGCACAAATGACAGTGTTTCAAAATGGTATCACTTCAAATGTCTGGGGAGGGCAAACCACTTATTTCCAGTAACATTTTATAAAAAAAGAAAATAGTACGCAATGTGTAGAGCAAATGAAGCAAAACAAAAACTTAGGTGTATTACCTCTGTCATACCTGTAGAATGTTTACTGAAAGCTTATGGTTTGCCGAGAGAGTTGGTTCTTAACTTCATGGAAGGAGTTAAATTGTTCTTAAAATATTCCAGTGAGATATTTGGATCTTTGCTATAAATAGAAATTGTCGGATCACCTTCAGTCATGAGTGGGTAGCATTTGTTTTTGTCTTATTTTCTGAAAAGCTAGTTAGGCATTTATTTGGAATGTTAAGTGCTGTCTGTAAAAATTAGAGTATTTGGAATATTGTGTGCTGTAAGACTACCGAAATCATTTTACAGATAAGACAAGCACAGTGTGGAAATAACCACCAAGAAGACTAAAGTGGATGTGAATGCTAAAAAAATGTTATGGAAAAAATTAATTTTTTTGTTATTAAATTTTTATTTGAAAATGCTGCTTTGGACCATCTTTGTTAACATACTTCACAATACACAGTAGCACATAGTAGGTGCTTAATAAGTAGGTTTGGTCCCAGTGGTCGAAATTGAATTAATCTGAGTAATGACATTTATTGTTGTTTCTATAGGACCTATAGTCTGGTTTTGTCTATCTCATTCTTTACAGTATCTTTCTCTTGCAAAAGATTGAGGAAACTAGATGCACAATAGGTAGAGCACTGCGCCTGGAGTCAGGAAGACCCAAGTTCAAATCTGGCCTCAATTAGCTGTGTAACCCTAGACTAGTCAGCTGACTTCTGAGGGTCATAATAGCACCTGTTTCTCAGGGTTGTTGAGGGGATCAGATGAGATAGTAACTGTAAAACACTTAGCACGGTGCCTGGAACATGATAAGCACAATATTAATGGTAGTGATGGTGGGGATGGTATATTATAGCTTGTCCTTGGCTTGTTCTTCCTTAGGTCTTGGGCATGTGTTGGGCTTCACTGGCTAGATGTCTCCAGTTCTGTGTAACAGACCTAGACCTTTTCCTGAAAATTATCCTTGTTGCTATTGGGCTAAACCAGATTTTGTTCTCTTTTACTGATGTTGAAGTTCAAGACAAGTATATGAGAAACATGTTAAATTACTGAACTTTCAGAAATAAAACTAATTTTTTCTCTCTTTAGGATGAACTTTTAGATAAGAGTCTACCTAATCAAACCAGATATTTGTGAAATGGGATACCTCTTGTAGTAGAGCATTTGAAAACATATTACCTTTTTTTAAAATAAAAATTCATTATAACTTCCTGCTGGGCTGGCTGTAAGTGAAACATGGTGGTGAGATTTATTTACAGTTCTCTCTGTGTCTCTTCCCTTTTCTCTAATGAAGCTCAAAGCGTCATACCGTTTATCAGAGATAATTATACAACAGATGGAGTTTTTTTGATATATAATAGTCTCAAAGTGGAAAATTCTTTCCCATAATGAAGAATGCCCAAACTTGAATGTCTCCTTTGATTTTAATTTAAAGGTGTTTTTCCAGTACATTTATTTATCTTGTTGATAGTTCTGTAAAGCATACTGCTTTCACTAGAGCCGTGTTCTAAGAAGATTGATGTTTTTGCAGTACAGTATGATGATGTACAGCTGCACTGAATAGAATGCCTGTAATTCAGGACAAATCAGTGTATGAGACCATTAAGTTAATCCCTGTCAAAAGTGTGAAAGGACTGAAGCATTCAGCAGCGTTTTCTTACAAGAATTATTCAAGATGAGGTATTTCTCTCCCAGTCTCTCTCTCCTATAACGCTAACTAGATTGGAACGTGTTTAAATGTTCTGGTTTTCATCTTAAGATCCAGTTCCATCATCAACATGTCTTCAGTGCCTGCACCGATAAAAATAATGATCTTCCTTAACAGAAGAGGAGAGAGTTCTCCACCAGAGATGTCTTCCCAGGCTATCGGTCCGTCTCTGGTAGATTACTCTCTACCCAGCTCTCTTCAACATTTTTATCAGTAATATGAGTGCAGTTATCAGATCGTGTTTATTAGATTTGTCAAGGATGGAATTTGAATCCAAAATCATTTCCATAGCCTGAAACAATAGGAGGAAGCTATTAAGATTAAATTTAATAGGAATAACCACAAAGGCTTGCGCTTAGGTTAAAAAAATAAAATGCCTAAGTATGAGTTGAACGTGAGGGATACTTGATTACTACTATAGTCAGTTCATATGAAAAAGATCTGGCAGCTAAAATTTTTAGGGTTCTTAACCTTAATGATCTTACGCTGTATATGCATATATATATATATATATATATATATATATATATATAGCATGCATGTGTGTGTGTGTGTGTGTGTGGTCCTGTGCAAAGGTGTTTATAACATCATTCTACTCTGTCCCCATTGTTCCTCATCTAGATGCCAGTTTTGGACATTGTTTTAGAAGGGACACTGATAAAGCAAGAGGATGTTTAAAAGAGGTTGATCAAGATGATGAAGGGACTCAAAACCATGCCTTATGAGAACAGACTAAAGCACATAGGTATCTATCAAGAAGAAAAGCCATAGGAAAGGACATGATGACTGATAGCTCTGAAATATTTGAAAGGTTTTCCTGTAGAAGAGGGATTACACTTGTTTTACTTGGTGCCAGGGAGAATGTGGAACAATAGGTTAAGCAGATTTCATTTCAACCTGTGTTAAACTATGTTAAAGTAATTCCAACCTTCCAGAAATAGAATAGAATATAGAAAATAGAATTCCCTATTTTTGTGGGAATGTGAATCCCCTTTTATTGGAGATTTTCAAGCAAAGGTCAGATCTCTATTTGGGAATTTTTAAGATAGAATCATGACTTGAATAGGAGCTTGGACTGGCTTATCTGTGTGATCTTTTTGAGACTTTGATAAAGAGCATCTCTGCATTTTTTGCTCAAGTTGCTCTTGCTCAAGCAACAAACCTATATTCCTAGTTATCTATTTGATACTGTAGTCCTGACAGCTAAAGAATGTAGCCTTTTCTCTCGTGAATTTTGAGATTTAAGTATTTGACTTGAATCAGTTCTTCCGTTTCTGATGACAGAAGTTTCACTTTAGAGTGGCCCCTCTTTCTTAGCCTTGCACATGACTGCCTCCCTGGAGCAGCCAGGTGAGCAAATCCCACTTTGAGTTCTTTTGCTATCTGGGTTCCTTCTATAACAACTAAAGACCAGTTCATTTTTGCTATATGACTTCATGAACACTTACTTTAGAATTAACTTATTTAAAAACTTTTGCTGGGTCTTCTTGATATTACGCATAAATTGTTATGCAGGCTCAGTATTTGAAATAAGTTGAGATTTCTTCAGCTTTATTCCCCCAAGTAGATATTCTTTAGTGCTAATTTTAAAAGATACTCTTTTGCTTTGCTGTGAAAATAAAGGTCACAGTGAACAATCATACTTAACATAGCTTCAGCCTTTCCTCCCTCTCCTTTTGTCTTATTGTTTACCTTTTACATAGATGGAGAAACATTCACATTGTACTTGTTTTAAACAGATTCTAAACTTTAATGTGACAGAAATGCCAGGCTAGAAACAGACTATACTCTTATTGCACAGTCTTGTTTGGTTTTTTTAAAGCATCACTTCTTTTGTGTTACATGGACTTATTTTTATTATAATATGAATGCCTTCCCCAGACAACAATGGGTATTACACCAAAAAGGGAATAGATGTTCCTGGAATTATTTAACATGAATTTCATTGCCAAGCCCCCCTTCATTTTTCATTAATTGTGAAGATGAAACTCTGAGTTAGATGGAATAGAGATGTCTGTTTTCTACTCTTTAGCGTGTATGTGGGGTTAGTGTTTTTTGGGCGGGGAGAGTAAGGTTGAAGTTTAAAATCTGTTATGCTCCTAAAGACCTAAAATGTAACATTTTATAAGAGCAAGGCTCTTATAGTGACATCTCTCAATGCTTTCAGCTGATATACAACAGCCATTTTGCAGAAGGGAGAAAGGACCACTTCATTCAGAATTCATTTTTTAAAACCTTCCTAATAATATCTGGGATCTGAATAGAAGGTAATATTTTCTATTTTTGTCTGAAGTCTCTTGTTAAGGGCATGCACAAAGCCCCTTCCCATTCAGAAGAAGGGATCTCTCAACAACAGATATGGACAGAAATTCAGAGGATTCTGAAGTGCTTGAGTGTATTCTGCCTTTGACTGGGTCAGAAGAAAAAAACTTCTTCAGCATTGATAGGTTTCCATTGATGTTGCTATGAGAACCATTTTTGCATTTCTGGAAAAATCCAAACAGGGAAATCTTAATTTCCTTTAAATATCTAAATCGAACAGAACAGAACAGCTATGGAAATTGGTGAAGTGATAACCAGATGCTTTACTGTAATGATAAGATGGATGAAAAATTTAATTAGCCACTTTGTATTCTGACCCTCCAAAATAAACATTTTTTCAGTTTTAAACCACTAGGTGGTAGCACACTTTACATTTCACTTAGCCTTCCAGGACTTAATCACATTTGGGGGTTTTAGTTTTATGTGTACTGTTTTTATATATTGAAAATCCTTTGGAACTTCTTATGTAACTTTAACAATCTTAAGATAATTTAGTAGTTCAAATTACTCTTAGTATAGAACAATGAGCAATGAATTCTTACTGTGGCTATAGGTTTTACTTGATCAGCATCAAATGAAAAACCACAAACACTCATAAAAGTTTTGAAGTTGATGATACTATTCAAAAAATTCATTTGAAAAGGGAGGAAAAATGCCAGAAACCTCTTGTGTTCTCATTGAAGGAAGTATTTGATGTTTTCCTTCTTCCTTCTATAAGTAAGTAATGTGATTGTCCTGACTTCAAAGTTTGTCCATTATTCACTTCGGCTGCTTGTTGAGTGAAAGAAAAAACAGTTTCATTAGGAGAGTTAATAAGTGTCACTGACCATCTTTGCCGGTTGCAATGACCATTGCCTACCAAACAAATCAAGCTGTCAGGCAGAGTTTGAAGGAATCAGATAAAAACATCAACTTCTAATTAACCTGTCGGAAACATGACCAACCATCTGTACTACTTCTTTAGAAAAAGTTTTTGATATCTTTAGTTTTCTTATTTCATCCCCATTTCCAGATAAATCCCTTACCCTTTCTCTACCCAGAGAGCCATCCTTTACAACAAAGAATGAGAGGAAAAAAACATAGTTCAGCAAAATTAACCAATAAGTCAACCAAGTCTGATTGTTTATGCAGTATTTTCCATCCAGAGATTCTTTTTTCTTCTCTGGAGCCATTGATTATTATAAATAGATAATATTTGGTTTGGTTTGGTTTTCTGTTTTTTCCATTTACTTTGTAGTCATTGAATCACTTTACTTCTAAATGACAGTATGATCCTAGTAACTGCCCTTGACCTGTAAAGTATTAGCCATATAAGCTGTGGACTGTATCATTATCATTCCATTCTCACCACTCACTAATCTTTGGAGAGTGAGTGAATTACTAAGTGTGGTGACAGCTAAAGGAAACTCATGTAGGCCCTTATCCTTTAATGAATCTTCCCATGCTGGACAAATTGAAAAGATGTCCAACTTCGTCTTACAACCCACACTACGTGTAACTTCCACAGGAATAGGGAGAAACCTAGGGAACTTTATTTTCTTTACCTAGGAAGAGGATTACTGGGGGGAAGAAGGGAGAGGGAGGAGTTGCGCAATGTATTTGGTGAATAAAATAAAAACATTTTGAAATGAAACACACTGTGTGTGCAAGGTAATCACCACAGGGCTAGTTCTGACACACCTTCAAGCTGTAGATCCTTCCCTCCTGATATCAAGTGGTGAATTGGGATTATAACTCTACTTGCATAAATTCTTAGTATTGTATTTGTTTGTCTAGTCTATTTCAAGTAATAACATTTGCAAATGGTTTAATTCTGAGTTTTTTATTTGATGGGAAAAAAGGGCTATTACCACTGTGGAATTCTTTCTTGAATTTCTCCTCATTATATCTTTACGTATTCCTGCTTTGAATCGATGATTCATTTTCAAACTCGATTATATAGACAGATTAGGTGTATCCTCTCTAATTAAAACAGTCCTTGAATTGCAGTTTGGGGATGTGATTGGAAGTTCCAGGGAGCATTTTTCCCTGGATTACTCTCTGTCTCTTACTGGCTCAGATTTATTTGTTCCTTAATGTAATTCAGTCAATGTTAAATCCTAAAATGGTCAGTGTCTCAAAGATTTTTGAAGAAAATGTCATTGATAAAGAAATGATTAGATGTTTCCTAGATTTTCAAAAAGACATAAATTTCTTAACAGAACCAGATGAGAATGAATGGTATCTGTAGTAGAAAGATTTTTTTTCAAGAAGCTATTGTCAAGAACTTTCCTGATTAAATAATTCATTATCCCCAAATGCTGGGGATGAGTTGTACCTTTAAAATCTGCCATCCAAATCTCCCATTAAGAAAATGGTCTTTGAAGGTGTTTGGAGACACAAAGGTAAACATCTTACAGATTATGTTGAAGTGGAATTGACAGGCTACTTACAAGGGGTAATGCATTTCTAATTAGTCCACAGTGCCTTTAGTGAGAAATTAATTAGGCCTTGTTATGTAAATGTCATGTTAATTAAACAAGAATATTGAAGTGTAATAAATCTGCAAAAGGAATGGCTATTTTTGTGTATTAATGTTTTACAGAGTTACAGGAGACCAACAATAAAGTGTTTGATTATTGAGCTACAGGCAATTTTTAGCTTACTGACTGCTTGACAATCCATTTTTCCTAATTGATATCTTTAGTGCACAGTGTTATAGCAGCCAAGGATACTAGGAGCCAAAAATAACCAAGCATTGCAGCTTCATTAACAAACTGTCTGAGTAGGTTTTTGGTATGCGTTTTTAAGGTTAAAGGACAATGCTACTTCTGTGGGACAAGTTCTTTGTTTTTGTGTGACTAAAACCTTTGCTGGACAGTATACTGTTGCTATCTGGAGCATTTCTTCCTTAAGCAACAATCTCCTTTTAGATTATGCTAGCAAAGGAACTTCTGTGGCTCTTGATGTAGATAATATATTTGTAGGATGGTGTAAGTGAAAATTCAAATATCTGCCTACTTTGACTTGAGGTGTGAGTGTTGATATTTAATGGAATGTGTTTACTTAACCTTCCTTTTTAAGGTTTGCCACTGATTTGACCTCTGTCATTATCTTCTTTAGGATTGAAATTAGAACTGTTGTGCAGGAAAATGTTATCCAGTTGCACATGGTATAAAGATCTCTAGTTGTAAAGGAAGCACAACAAAAGAATTCAGCATCATAGTTACTGTGTGAAGTTGCAAACGGGATCCATGGTGGCACTGCACAGAACAAAATGCAACCCTAGAAGAGAGTACGCAGGGCATTCAAACTTAACTGGTTGTAAAGCTTATACATTATGCATTATTTGCATGCAAATTTCAAAGTTTAAATAGTTGAAACTTGACACATCACACAAAAAGTCAAATATTTCTACATAAAATACCTCCTGCCAGATAGTAATTTTGCAATGAATGTCTCCTGAAAGTGCAGAAGTAGGAAAACTGATCAAGTACTTCCTAGGCATGGCAGAAAAAAGTGCAAGAATTAATCATTATGTTCGGCTGAGAATTCGATCAACTATAGTTGACCTCACTGTTACTACCTGCCTTAATTTTTTTTTTTATCTCCCAGGAGGTGAAGAGAAAGAAATGAAAATTTAAGTGAGATAAGATTGTCAAAATCTCCATGGACTCTAATGATATCTGAGGCCTAATCTCTACAGTCCTCACACTGATTAAAATCGTGGCCTCACCTGTATAAATGATTCGAGGTCCTAGAAAAACATGTCCTATGGTCCTAAAAGCATAGGAGAGCTAAAAAGGGGACCTTAGAAGATGCCTACTTCAACCCTTTCATTTTATAGATGAAGAAAGTAAGATAAAGTGCCTTTTCTAAGACCACAATGCAATAAATGAGCCCAGGTTCTTTTGCCAAGTTCAGCACTGTTTCTACTTATACCAAACTGACTCCAATCTGCCTAATCTCTATATAAATGGGTACTCAGTGTTATTCACCATGTAGAGTGGTTGCAAAACTAGGTGACAACAATTAATGGGGAAATGGAGCTTTTGGAAAAGTTGCTTTTGTAACATCTCATAGGCCTTTTTTTCAAGTCCTGTTGTGGTTCAAGAGAATCCTGGAATGAGAAAATCCCAGTGGGCCCTATGTTTTGAATACATGTCCTCTGATAATGATACAGACTCTTGGCCTTCACTCTCTTACTAATCATTTCCAACTTGCTAGAAACACATAACCACTTATATTTCTTTTTGTGAGTTGTTTGAAAGGCATCCCTTCAGATTTCTTTTGTCTTACAATCTTTTCTTTTTATAACCTTGATTTTACACTAATTGTTTAAAGGCAGATAAAATCATAGTTTTCTGTAGCAGCTAGGTTGATTTGGGGAAGAGGAAATCGTAAATGACAATGCAGTGAGAAATTCACTGGCCCTGCTCACTAGAGAACCGTGTTCCCACTTTGGATTATGGGGCACTATATAGTAATAGTGAACAAGGCTGGACTTAATGCCAGACTTTCTGTTTGTAATATTATCCAATTATCAAAGCTGGACTGCATTATTACTTCCAGTTACACTTGCTTTCAATTTGTTTTGGCTCAGCTGTGGTTTTATTTGTACTTTAATATAGTGAATACATTGAATTGGGTTGTTAGTTTTAACAAGATCTCTGGAGAACTCTTTCATGATGATGCATCTTGAAATATGCCAGGAATCCTCAGTCATTTGTGTGTCAACCTACAGAAATTCAGTCTGTGGGGGAGAGAGAAAAATAGTGGTAAATACTCTCATCCAGAATTAAGCCAAGATTCTAATAATTACAATTTATAGTTACGAATCTATAGCATTTATAATTATGAGCAGTTTTATAGTAATTTATACTGGTTAACTCAGTTGTCTCAGTCAAATTTTTTCAGCAGTTTTTGTTTTGATTTCCTTGAGCTTAAGCAATTTTATCAGGATGAGTTACTTTCCTACTTACATGAAATTCTGATGGTTTAAGGGATTTTTCATTTCTGTGCTTTATATGGGAATTTTATCACCATGGCTAGATACTGAGGAAAGAAGTGGAGTTGGGGGAGAGGTGGTAAAGAAAATGCTATCAGACAAATACAAGGATGTTCACACTGGTACTCAGGAGTCATTGGAATGTATACACTTCATAGATATGATGAGAGCAATATTTAAAGTGGCAAATCTGATTAAAGTCATATACAGCTTGCAGCAGCATCCAGGCTCTACAGAGCCCTTTCTGAAGTTTAGCATCATCGGTTTACATAACAGAGTGGAGGAATTAAGAGGACCCAAACATGTCCTTCACTCATTCTTCTCTACCCCTCCCATCACCAGCCTCCTAGGAAAGGATACTTATACAGAAATTTAGAAACTAGTGTTTTGGAATGATTGCCCTTGGTGGTAAGGGAGGCCATCATTTTGATCAGTGTGAGATTAAGCCCCAGATATCATTAGAATCCAAGGAAGGATTTCCAGTTCTGGGACTCAAGATGATAGCAGAATGATCAATAATTGCTATCTCCTTCCCTTTGTTGACCTTGAAGAGCCCAGAGAATATCTCCTCAGGGAAAAATCCTGGAACAGTGGGAGCAGCAGAAGGGGTAAACAGATTTTAGCCCATGAGGCTAGGAAAATTGTTAAGGAGGGTCCCTCTTGCTGTGACTGAAGGGGACCAGTGCAGGACCAGAGTTGTCCCAGACAGCCCCACCTCAGCAAACTAGGAGAAGATACGGAGCCCCCAGTGGGGTGAAGCCTGCAACCACCAACACCACGACCCCAGGCATGCCTCAGCACTCCAGGGGAATTGGGAAGACACTAGCACAGATGGGATCACCAACTGCTGGACTTGCTTATGTTCTAGCTCAGCAGAGGAGACCTCCTGTGACCAGACTACCCCTCCCCCACACTTAACCAGCTAGCTCCAGGGTAACTCTAGAGAAACCCAAAAAGACTTCACCTGACCTCTGCTTACCAGCCAGCCAGCTCAGCATAAGGTAAGCTGCAGCATTTTTGCTTCCAGCTGAAAGAACCAGAGGTCACAACACACAAAGCCTCAAGTTTTAGGCACAAGAACTGTGGGACAGAGCCCCCTGTGCCCCAGATGCAGCATCTACTTTAAAAGCCAGGAAAAGGGTGATCATCATGAGTAAGAGACAAAGCAGAAAATAAAAGACCATAGAATCTTTCTATGGGGACAAGGACCAAAACACGAATACTAAAGGGTATATCAAAAGGGAATATGATCTGGTCTGAAGAACAAAGAGCCTTTTTGGAAGAGCTCAGGAAGGATTTTAAAAGCCAAGTTAGAGAAATAGAAGAAAAACTGACAAATGATTTTAAAAATATAAAAAAAAATCACAGAAGAATTTAAAAGGAAAATTGGACAAATGGAAAAAGAAGTACAAAACCTAACTGGAGAAAATAATTCCTTAAAAGGAACAATTGGACAGGTGGAAAAGGAGATGCAAAAGTTAACTGAAGAAGACAGTTTGATAAAAATTTAGAATTGAGCAAGTAGAGTCCATGGAGATTTTGACAATCTTATCTCACTTAAATTTTCATTTCTTTCTCTTCGTCTCCTGGGAGATAAGAAAAAATTAAGACAGGTAGTGATAGTAAGGTCAGCTATAGCTGAGCTAATTCTCAATCAATCATAACGATAGATTCTTGCACTTTTTTCTTTCAAGCCTATGATCAGTTTTCCTGTTTCTGCACTTCCGAGAGAATTGTTCATTGGTGTCTCTAGTATTTCATCATCTGTAAAATTAATGGAGTAGACCGGATGATTCCATCTATATTATTCTATAACACCAAATCTCAGAACATTTTGGTTTCAGGATCTCTTTGCACTCATAAAAACTGTTGAGGAGCCCAAAGAACTCTTGTTTATACAGATTCTTTCCAGTGGTATTCTAGAAAGTTCATTCTTAAGTTTTCAATGTGAGCATTTACAGCTAATAGCTAGGTGGCCCAGTCAATAAAGAAAGCACTGGACCTGGAGTGAGGAAAACCTGAATTCAGATGCAGCCTCAGTCGCTTATTAGCCAGGTGACTTGAGGAAGCTACTTGACCTCTGTTTGCCTCATTTCATCAACTGTGAAGTGGAGATATTAGTGGCACCTACTTCCCAAGGTAGTTGTCAGGATCAAATGAGAGAAGATGTGTAAATCATGAAGCGCAGTTCTTGCCGTGTAGTAGGTGTTTTATAAAAGCTAGCCATGATGGCGGTGGTGGAGAAGAGAGAGGAGGAGCAAATGTGGTAGAAATCTTTTCCCAAGAATTCTATGGGAGTATTTTCACCTAGTTTGTCTACTCTGCTTTTTCCTGTTCATGTGAACCATGCCACTTAATCAGGTGGTCTTTTTTTCCCCCTCATGGAGACTTCTCTAATTATTCCAACCAATGATGATCTCTTCCCTGCCTGGTCAGTAGTAACACTTTCCCTTGAAAGTTATATTTTGCTATCTAAATGTTGTCAGTTTAGCACATTATTATACAGGGTGTCCCAAAAGTCTTAGTACAGTTTGAAGCCTTAATAGTTTTGATAGCTTAAAATTATACTAACACTTTCAGGGATACTCTATATAATGTCTTTTGTTTTCTGATGGGTCTAAATTTTCTCTCCACAACAAATCTGGAGTTCAGGGATTTTTTTTCTTGATTTTTATAGTATTGAGAACCATAGTAGGCAAATAATAGAAACCCACTAAACACCAGGTGAATTGAACTGAATTTTCCTCCCTTCCCCTTTGCTGCGTCCTGCATCCTCTGAAGGGTGTTGCTGTTGTGGTACTGATGCTATGAGCCTTTTGTTGAAGACCTAGCGAGATAGAGAATGAAGATATGATAAGTTCTAAGACTCTTGACTTCTCTCTTCCATGCTCCAGCGGGGAGCAAGGAAAATACATGATTTATAGCATCTAAGTGTCCTTTTTTCCCCTACCTAGCCTAGAGTCCAGAAACTATAATTAAGACTTATCTGTGTCTTAGTGAGCAGAAGGCCAATGTGCATGAGAGGGAAGTGACCTCTGTAGAATGTACCTTGGTGGCAGAGGCTGCTCTGTTTTTTTTTCCTTTGTATCTCCATTTCCTGGCATAGTGCCAGGACTTATGCTGGCACATAATAATTGCTTGGTTTTGGTTGGTTGGTCTGGCTGTTTCAGATTTACAAAACTGAATCCGTATTTCTCTAGCCTCACTGATTCTGATTCTGTTTGTTTAGAAGTATATTTTGTAAAGAGGCACCTTATATGCCATATGCCTGGAGTGTCCAGAAATTTGAACCTCAAAATTTCTGGACTCGGAATCAGAAAATTTTTGAGCTAGAAATTATCTCACTCAAACTACTCATGTTTGTTGACGGGTGAAGAAATGGAGGCTTAGAGTCTTGTTTAAAATTGGAAGTGTGAAACAGTTATTGGCACACTTTATTTTCCATTGTTTTATTGGGAAATGAATAGTGTAATATCTTAATATCATGAAAGCATCTACTGAAAAATGGAGCAGGTTAATATTTGCTTTGTAAATCTTGGGCTAGTGACTTCACCACTCTGGGTTTCACTTTCCTTATCTATAAAGTGAGTGAGTACGTTTTTCTAGTTGGCCTCTAATGACTCTTTCAGTTCTAAAAATCTTCTCATTCTTTGAGTATCAAGTTTCTCAAAGACTTAACGACTTCACATCATACTTACCGCAGTTAAATAAAATATTTTTATATCATTAAGACAATCCTCAACTAGTTTACCATTCTTTAGGGAATTTCCCTTTTAAACCACGCCTGAGATCATTCATAATTGCTTGATGAGAGGTAGAAGGGCATAGTGGATTGAGTGCTGGCCTTGTAGTCAGAAGACCTAGGTTTAAGTCCTGCCTCTGACACATTCCAGCCATGTATGACTGTGGACAAATCATTTAAACTCTCAGTCCCCCAAGCAAGTCTTTCAGACTAAATTTTGGATCTCCATCAGTGAAGACCCCAAAACAGGGAATGGTCCTTATATCATTAAAATGATTGGTCTGTACCTCCTGCCTCCCATTTGGTCTCAGGCCTAAGGGATGGCACCTTTGCTCATTGTTCTGGGAGTAAACTTACTGCCCTCAGATATGTACATTCTTTTCTAGACTTGAACATTTCCATTCAGGATTTTTAATTTTTTCCTGAGTTCATTATCTTTACCTTCCCCAAATCTTCCTCTCTTTCAAATTTCTCTCTGTTACTATCTAGGTTACCACCATCTATCTAGTCATCTAGGCTTTCAGCCTAAGGTCTTCCTCAGTTCCTCACTGTCTCTCACATCCAGTCTGTTGCTAAGTCTTATCCGTTTTATCTTTATAACATCTCTCCTCTGACACTGCCATCACCATAGTACAGGCCCTCTTCACCTCATGCCCAGACTATTGACATAGCTTACTGATTGGTCTCTACCTCAAGTCTCAGCCATTCCACTTTATCTTCTACTCACCTATCAAACTGATCTTCCTAAAGCATAGATGGGACCATGTCACACACACACCCCCATCAGTAAACTTCAATGGCTCCCATTTATCCCCAGGATCAAATATAAAATCCTCTTTGGTGTTCAAAGTTCGTCATAACCTGGTCCCTTCCTACCTTTCCAGCCTTCTTACAAGTTACATTCTCTCCCCCAACACTCCCCCACATGTTCTGCTATCCATTGATACTTGTCTCCTTGCTTGTCACTCATCTAAGTCCCTCCATCATCCGACTGCATTTTCACTGACTGTCCTCCATACCTGAAATTCTTCTCCTCATCCATACCTCTTTGGCTTCTTTCAGGTCCCTAACTAAAATCATACCTTCAATCAGAAGACTTTCTTGATCCCCCTTAATGTTAGTTCCTTTAATGTACCTTGTATATAGTATATATTGTGCATAGTTGTTTGCATATTTTCTCTTCATTTAGCCTGTGAGCTATTTGAAAGCAGGGGTTCTAACCCCTTTTGCTTTTCTTTGTAAGCATTGGGGAACACAGCAGAGTGCTTGGTGTGTTCTAGATACTTGATAAATGCTTATTGACCAACAATATTCAGTGCTGACTAATGAGTGTGGTATAGTATGGACAGAGTATGGGGCTCTGTCCTGAAGAGCCAAACCACACTTATATTTTCATAGGTCCTTTAGCATGTTAAATATATGGAAAACTGGGTCGTACATATTCCTAGGTATGTTACCATTGCATTAGAAGCATCCTGCTTCTAAACATGCAGGCTCATAGAGACTGCTACTTGACTGATATCACTGCCTTTTTGTTTCTAGGTGGGCCATGCACAGATATAGCTCATGTCTCATTAATCACACCAACCAAAAGATCCTGTGGCACAGGTACGTACATCATTCCTTCATTTCTGAATTCTTTCCATTGCCTAGATACTGAATTGCACTTGGTGAACTTGCCAACATTTCGCTTTTCTTTTTTCTTTGATTTTTGAAATGACAAGGAAGTGGAAATAAAAAGATCGCTGTGTTGTTCATGGGATCATATTAACTTACTTGATAACTCACATTTCTGAAACACCACATAGCTCAGAAAATGCTTTCTTCACAACTTCATGAAGCAAGTAATGCAAATATTATCATCTCTATTTTAAATGAGCATAGTGAGTCCCCTGAGTAAGTTAAGTGTCTTGCCTGATACAGATTCTTGTCCTGAAAGGCACCTTGGAGTAGTTAATAGAGTATTGGACACAGTTTAAATCCGGCCTCTGACACTTAACCTGTATGGACATGGAGTCAAAGGAGCAGAGAATTCTCTGAGCCATTTTATGCTCTAGGCAATTTTTCATCTGCATTGGTAGATGAAGTTCCTTTCCAGGAACTGCCAACACCAATATCATCACCAGTCCAGTAAAAAGAAGGCCTGCTTTTAAGCATCAGCCTCCCAAGATGAAGGTATAATAATTGACGTAGAGTACTTGGCAAGCCTTAGAGCATCATGTAAATATTAGCTTTTATTAAGCATCAGAACTGATGTCTAAACCCCAAGTATGTCTGAAACCTCTTGTCATTATTTTCTGAGGGCCCCAGAACAGGAAGTAGGGTTTGACTTTGTGGATATGAATGAATGCATATCGTCATTTACTGACTTCTCTCAGGTGATCTCTATATGAAGAATGTTGCACAGGAATGAAAGAGTAAACACTGCTCCTTGCCTGGTACTTGACATGTTGCTAATTTTTCTGAGCAGAGAGAAACTTCATGAAAATCCTTTATATAAAGAATGGGTGCCCGGGAGTGAGGGAGGTTGTGATACATTAAATAAATATTTTGACCTGACTTGTAGTATAATAGTTCTTTTCAGTCACTCATTCTCATACCATTTTTGATTTCTTACTCTCTTCCCACTCTCAGGAACTTGGAAACATCCTTTTGCATTTGTGGCATTTTTATTAAACATGAAGTCATGAATCCTGTAGCTTTCCAAAGAGTAGAAATAACACCTAATGCTCTCTTCCTGTATAGCTTAATTTATTTTAAACAGTGTTTCCCATTTCTAATAAGCCTGCCTGCTATTTAAAACATCTTACAGATTGTATTTGAAAGAGTCAAAATAATTATATTGTTCTTTCAAAGGTCACAACCAAGGTATTTTTCATAACTGTCAAAATCTTTTCTTTAAAACTCTCTGTCAGGAGTTACAAGAGCCATGCTAACTTAAAAAAAAATCATCCACAATTACATGAAAGATATTTTTGGGGGGGAGGAGGAATTTAGTGATTTTAAAACACTACTTTTTCTCCCTCAGAATTTTAGAGCAGTCACCTGTCTTAGTTTTATTTCAGAATGCTCTCCACAATACTGCTTACAAGGAATTTAGTAGCTTACTTTTGGTTAAGGTCAGGTTAATTTCCCCCACAATTTTATATGAAAGCAGTGACAGTATTATTCTGTTCTAGTTCTAGCTTTTTAGAGAAGGGCAGGGATGTGCAATGCCCTGGGAAAAGATAAATTGTGTCATGGTCACAGCAAATGGGAAAAGGAAGACCTATCCATCCAATGTTGCATAATAGCAGGATGATATTAGAAACCATTTTTCTGCTCCTTTGACTCCATGTTCTGTGAACAGAGGACCTTGCCTAGCCCATAGGTGATTAGGTGCCAACATCAACTGGTTATTTGCCATAATATGATGAGAAAATTTCTATCTTTAGTTCCCCTTTTCTCTGTGAAGAGCTGCTGAGGCAAAAATCTTTCCCTTCTCTTCTCTGTCCTTATACTTGATTCCCTAGTCATTTTAGCCCTGTCACTCCACAGTCCATGTCCTCTTCCACCTCATTCCATCATGCCTTCAGAAATTCTTGTTTTGTTGTTACAAACTTCCCTTTATCTCTAGACCTCTTCACACTTTCATCATATTCTGACAGTAAAAATCCCAGCTCTTCTATAACTGGATGTCTCTGGCCACCTTCTCCAGGACTGGCTTCTTCTTTAGTGCTTCCTGAAGTGGGGGGCCAAGAGGAAGAAAAGGAGCACTCCTTGTGCAGTTGCATTCTTCATTACAGTCATCTTCTGACCTCCAGTTTTGTGGGGTAGTTCTCACGCAGTCCATTGTCTGGTTCACACTTTTCATTTCCATCCTATTCCCTACCCACCTGCTTGCTGAGATCAACACATGTGACGGTGCCCCCCTTGAACACCCTGGTCCCCTGGTTCATCAGCCTCCTAAACTCTTGTGAACTCCTGTTTTTGTTTGATATCAGCCACACAAGAGCTTGCTCGTAACCTGGTCTGATTGTTACCTGTCACAGTTCTCCTGGAACTTTGAACTTCCTACCTCTGACCAAAACCTTGTGCCTCATCTCTTTAAACCTGTTTTTCATCTTCACTGTTAACCTTCTTTCTCTGAAACCCTACTCCGAAGTCATCCATATTGTCTACTAAATCACTTCTGAGTGATTATCACTACTAAATCCTTCTGAGAAATTTCGTAGAACTGCTGAGTAGGTTCACACATTTGTTATCTACTCTTCTCTGGATTTGTGCTGCATGGCAGTCATTTTATTTCTCCCTTATGAGTCTCTTACTATGTTATCTATAGCACCTATTCTAAATTTGATTCTTCTTCTCATCAGACGACCTATGCCATCTCTTCCTCTCAACAAAGAACCTTGAATCCTACTTTACTAAGAAAATTCAGGTCATTAAACTTCCTGCTTTCCTCCATACCATACCATAACATACCATACCACACCTCAAAACCTCAGACTAACCTTACATTCTCAGTCTCATCCCTTTTCATTTCCTCTTGAATGTGCTGCTGTGATTATTCCCCCTTTTATTTCAAATCTCACCTTATCCATAAGCTTCTTCTCTGCTGTCTGTAAACATACCCAAATTGCTCCATTCTTTTAAAAAAAATAAATTCACTTGACTCAGTCATTCTGTAAAGCTATATCATACTTCTTTGCCCCACTCCTACATATGAGTATCACCCACTCTCTCCTTTGCCCTCTTCTGGTTTGATGATCCCATCAGTTTCCATAGGGTCAATTCTCATGTCTATGTAAATGAGTCCCAAATCTGCATATCTAGCTTTAATTTCTCTCTCCTGAGCTCCTGTCTCCACATCACCACAGGACTTATTTTCTGTCTCTGCTAAAACCTCGTTTCTTCCTAAAGTCACTGTTTTTGGTAAGGGCACCACTTTCCTACCAAATATCCAGGTTTACAACCTCAGAGTCTTCCTCAACTCTTTCTTCTCCCTCAACCTCCACCCCCATCCCTACATCCATTCACAGCTGGCAAAGTTTCTCAACTCTATTTCCGCAAGACCTCTCTTGTCCAAACCATTGTTTTTATTCACATGACAACCCCCCTTTTTCTTGTCTCACTATTGGAATAGTTTTCTAATTGGTGTTCTGTCATCAGGCTCTGTCTTCTCCAATCCATTGTACACACCTAACTGATATACCTAAAGCTCAAATCTGACTACACCTGAAGAAACTTTAATGGCTCCCTGTTGTTTCTACAGTAAAATGCCAACCCCTCTATTTACATTCACAGCCCTTCAGTATGACTTCAGATCTGTTTTTCTAGAATAATTCTACATATTCTTCTTCACATGCTTTATGTTATAGCTAGACTGGTCTACTTGCTATTCCATACACTATATTCTTGCTTTCATGCATTTGTAGAAGTTGTCATCTAGACCTACAATATTCTTCTTTCTCACTTCCACCTCTTGAAAGCTCTAGCTCCTTTTAAGGCTCACCGCAGGTGCCTCTCTAATCTCTCGGCCCCTCAGGCTCTGTGCCCTTCCTTTACCAGGAATTGCCTTTGTTTATATTTTATATGTGCTTTATATTTCTTACCCAATAAACATGTTGTTTGCCAGAAGGAGAATACAAAGTTCTTTGGAACAAGGACTGTTTCGCTTTTGTCTTTGTGTCCCGTCCAGTCTCTCCCTCATCTGCTCCACATCTATGTATAAGATCTAATGTATAAGAAGTACTTGTTGAATTTGTATAGAACTGTATGTACAGTAGTTGCTTGTTTAATGGTGGGGAACCACACTGACCTGTGTCTACAGTTTAAGGGAGAAATGAGAGAAAATACCCACTTTCATTAATACTAACATAACACTTTCATTAATTTAGTGAATAATTGTTTCCTTCACTATATTGCCCTTGGCCTTTATAAGTTTGAAAATTAAAGAGAAACAGGTTTGAACAGTGGTAATTTTCCACAGTCTTCATTTAGGTTAGGTTAGTTGTCCTTCTGCTTGAAAATTCTTGCCTTTAATAGGAATCATAGTAGTGTTCAGGTTAGCTGTGAAGGATTTTGAAGGAAGATTGCAATTTTTCTACTTGGAATTTTTAAAAAGTTACCAGTCTTTTGACCTTCATTTCTTTTCAAGAGCCTACCTCTAACCTAGTTAGACAACTCTAAGGCTAACACAGCAACCCCAGTCTCAGGTAATAGTTATGATCTTTGGAGACAGAACTCTTCCACTTAGGATGATGAATTTAATTATTTGTTGAAACCCATAGGTTGTCTTCTTCTTTTGAGTCTTGTTATAGAAGTGGATAGGCTGAGTCTTTGCAAACTCAACAATTGTAATTATAAAATGCAATTCTAAACATTTTCCTTTAAAATAATTAGGTTTTTAAAGAAGTTACTGACAAAACCTATCTTAACATTTTTTATGTATTGCCTCATTGGGTTTATTTGATGGTTTCTGACACCTGGTGTAAAATTAATTTGCTTTCTACTTAATTTTGAACTTTTCATATTATGGTGAATCGTGCATTATAAGGGACTCTGTACACTTTAGAATGAATGAGTGTCATCTGTTAGTATTGAATGAGATGCTTTTTGTTTTGAACAATCATGAAGTTTTCTTCCCACCTTATCTTACTTAGCATCTCTCCTCCCCATTCTCCCCCCAAAAAATAGTAAACTATTTTTTTTTATTTTGATGCTTTTTGTTTTTATATCATAGTCATTTCAAACCTTTGCCCTCTAAGTTGAACATTCCTTCTGGTGACTGCTATAGTGGTACACTACCTCTTAGTATGTGTTGGACCTAGTGGGAATGCTTTCTTTATCTGTTCTCAGGGACCTTCACTGATTTTTTGGTTTCATAGAGTTCTCCTTCCTTTCATTGATCTTTCATTTTGCGTTGTAGTCATTGTATATATTCTCTTGGTTTTGCCTATTTTTTTCTCTTCATTTCTATGTTTCTATGAATTCCTCTTGTCACATTAATTTCAAAGTAAATTTCATTATATTATGTACCACAGTATTTTGATCCATTCCCTAATCAATAGGCATTTACTTTATTTCCAGTTCTCTATTACTACAAAGAGTGCTACCATGAATGTTTTGGTATATTGTTTTGAATATGGTTTGGTATAGTGTTTTGAACCTTTGTTTCTGTTTTTGACTCACTTGAGGAATTCCAAATGTTGGGATTTCTGAGGCAATAATATGGAGAGACAGTGATAGCATAAAAGTATCAGTATATCATCTTTGTGCTGAGAGGGTAGGATACCTAGTAATTCAGCAGGTAAGCTTGTCTTTTTCTTTTCAGTGCTCTGAGAATTAGGTCTTTGGACTGAACCAAACATTAAATTAATTCTAGTACAAAAAATGGTAGGTATAGGTGGCACAGTGATAGAATGCGGGGCCTGGAGTCAGAAAGACCTAAGTTCAAATTTTGCTTCAGACACTTACTAGCTATGTGACCCTGGGCAAGTCACTTAACCCTGTTTGCCTCAGTTTCCTTATCTGTAAAATGAGCTAGAGAAAAGAATGCCAAACCAGTCCAGTATCTTTGCCAAGGAGATTCCAGACAGGGTCACAGAGTTGGGCATGACCAGCACCAACAACAAACAGTCTCAGAATTTCTTCTTTGATTAGTTAGCTTGTTTGATTAGTCTTCATTTGTAATCTCAGGTTACTGCTTTGATCAGATAGAGGGCATAAATAGTGGTATCAGTATTGTATTACTTCCTATGCACTTGTTGTTAGAATTGATAGGAGGAGCTCATTTGAACAATTTTGGAACAAGTATGAGACTTAGTAAATAAAGTTACAAAAATCAACTGCAGCCTCATATTGCCAATGCAGATATTTGCTTTTTTCAACAATATTCAAAGCTCCTAGGTATGTCTAGTCAGGGAGGACTCAGTATTACCAAATCCGAGAGTAACTTTTTTTTCTTCAGAATTTGAGAGTCAAAAAATATCACAATTTGAAATTACTGGAGGAAGATCGCATTTCTTTAAAGGTGCTCACAATGTTTTGCACAGCTTTTGTTAATTTTTATAAATTATTGGCTCCAAATATTCGTGAAGGAAAGAGAATGTTGGCCTTGTCAAAATTTTATTCTTCCAAACTCCTGTGTTCTCAAGTTACACCTTAATCAGGGTACTGTTTTTTTAGGCAATCTATATAGAATAGTTTGTTGTTGATGAGATCTAAGTTTATTTAAATTATATTGAGGATATGCAGATCAGAGAAAAAGTATTTTGTCTTAGGCCTCACTTAGATACATTCTCTCTCTTGAAAAATGGGACAGGGAATCTCATTCATTTATATGGCTGCCTGGACTACTGTTTCCTGTGTTCTCTCATACAAATGGGGACATTCACTACATCGTGCAAAGTACAGTGCTGAGTAAATAGAATGAGTGACCTTTGGGGTGTACCTAGGAAAGACATTGCTCCCTGGCCTACCACTCTTTTCCCCTAATACAGAGATTTGTTTTGCCATTATATTTTATAGTCCCTTTTGAAACACTGAAGACTGTTTTGAGACAGAACAAAAATGATCAGAAGAAAATGTTATGGTTGCAGACTTGACTTAGGCTTGGCAAAATTCAGTTTCACTATTTATGTTTTTCCTATTCATTTTTACATTCCTGTATATAGTGACTGTTGTCATATTTTAACTAAGCTTCATCTTATGTTAAGTGTATAACGCTTTCTCTGATAAGACTTAAAAATGATTTGGGGAATAAGTGCTATGTAGATGTTAAAAAAATGTGATCATAATTATCCAAATCACAAATTGAATAGCCCTCTGTAGTGCCATCAGAGAGTTGCGGTATTGCCTGGAGTTAAGGCAGCTGGGCTAGACACCAAGACAGTTTTTGTTGTTCCAGGAGTCATCTTGTCTAGGAGCCATCTTCTTATTTGGAATTCATCACCAGCTGCTGTGTTCAATATTCTTTTTTAAAAATTTTATTTATTTTCAGTGTTCTACAGTCATTATCATATAACTTAGATTTTTTCCCCTCCCTCCCCCCCTTCTCCCTCCCCCCCTTCTCCCTCCCCCAAGATGGCATACAATTTTATATAGGTTCTATATATACATTCCTATTAAATACATTTTCACTATAGTCATAATGCTGCATAGAAGAATTAAAATGAATGGGAGAACTCATATAACAAACCAAAACGTAATACACACAAAAAAATGATCTGCTACATTCTGCAGTTGAATTCCATAGTTCTTTCTCTGGATGTGGGAAGGCATTTTGCCTTAAAAGACCATTGGGAATTTTTAAGTTCTTGCATTGCAGTGAAGTTCCAAGTCTACCAGAGAAAACTCACCCACTGTGGTCATTGCTGTGCACAAAGTTCTCCTGGTTCTGCTCCTTTCACTCAGCATCAGTTCACGTAAGTCTTTCCCAGGCCTCTCTTAAGTCCTCCTGTTCATCATTTCTTATAGCACAATAGTATTTAGTTACATTCATATACCATAATTTATTCAGCCATTCTCCAGTTGATGGGCATCCCCTTGATTTCCAGTTTTTGGCAACTACAAAAAGTGCTGCTATATTTTTGTATATGTGGGACCCTTTCTCATTTTTATGATCTCTTTGGGATACAGTACTAGAAGTGATATTGCAGGTTCAAAGGTTATGCACATTTTTGTAGCCCTTTGGGCATAGTTCCAAATTGCTTTCCAGAATGGTTGGATGAGCTCACAGCTCCACCAGCAATGAATTAGTGTTCCAGCTCTCCCACATCCTCTCCACCATTTATCATCTTCCTGTTCTGTCATGTTTGTCAATCTGATAGGTGTGATGTGGTACCTCAGAAGTGGTTTTCTTTTGCATCTCTCTAATCAAAAGTGATTTGGAGCTTTTTTTCATATGACTATAGATATCTGTAATTTCTTCCTCTGAAAAATGCCTGTTCATATCCTTTGTGTGTTCAGTATTCCTCATGTTCATTAACTGATACATTTTTGTACCAAAATTTGTGTTTTTTCTTTTGAGGTCCCTTGGTTTCCTTTTAGTATGATGGATACTGTCAGGAACCAGGATGGTTCTCTATTGTTCGTTGTTTCCTAGGACTTTCTTCATGCCATTCTTCAGCAACCTGGGATCCCTGTTGGACTTACAAAGATTTACCTGGGAATTGAGAAGATTGACATACTTGCTAGATGTTTTCCAGATCAGTTTGGGAGCCAGTTACAGGGAAACATTGCATTGCAGTGCTGTTTGGAGCCAGTTACAGGGAAACATTGCATTGCAGTGCTGTTTGTTATCAAGGGGTTTATGTAGGATCTTTTATATTGAATCAAAAGCTAAAGGGTATAGGTATTAAATCAAAGGTGTCTATGTAAATTTTATAAATATCTATAGTCACCAGTCTTCTCTCTTTTAGAGTAAGTTTTCATGGTAACAGTTCTACTCTCATAGTCATTCCTGGAGACGGAAGGTAGTGACTATAGACTAGCTAAGGAACTTCAAGGATTCCACTTTTTCCCCTACTCTGTTGAACTTTTCGTGTGAGTTCAGCTGTGTAAGATGCATGCATTTAAATCCTCCCCTTTTCCTTCCCCCCAAGTGTAGTTTTTTCCCCTCGGGTCTGCAGTATCAGTATTTGAGACAGAAAATTAGAAATTTGACCTACTTAAGTAATATGCAAGTTTCCATCGGGAGAATATTAGGAAAGACATAAACCTTTCATTTTTATTGGCATTTAATGTAATCACTGAAGAAAGATCAAAACAGTAAATCTGTCAAGGCAAGAAAAAAAGTATAAAAAATTAGGGTCCTAAAGAGATTTAGGACAAATACAAGGGGATTTCTGCTGGACAAGAATTCAAAGATTGTCTCTATTCTAAAATATGAACTGAAATTATTTGACAGAAAAGAAAGAATTCCCACAGTAAGATTGTGGTAATGTCCTATATGTGCCACATATAAAGATTATAGACTTTGTGTAAGTAGTGAGTGACTGGTTAGAAAGTCCAGTAGTGGCCTGCTTCCTCTATTAGTTTATTTTCTCAGTTGTTTTTTATCAGTCTGTCTGCCTAAATTTCTTCTTTGTTGAAAGAATAAAATTAGGGGATTAAATGACTTAAAAGAAATAATATATAAAGGAAATGAGTTTAACAGTACTTCTTATAATGATATTTCAAGAAAGGTCGAGGTGGGGGTGGGGGAGACTTGGTATTTTTAATTATACCAATGAATAAAAATGAGAGCCCTCCTTGTTTTCTGTTTTTGCTCTTCCTCTCAGTCTAGAGAGCCATAACATTAACAGACATTCATGTGTTCAGATACCAATGTAAATTTACTCATGTGAACCAGATTCTTCTTCTTTTATGGAAAAGTCTAGTATTTAAGTGGATATAAAGCTGAGAAATGAGTCTTATGAAGATAGTTTTGGTATTTAAAGAGGGCTGTAGGTTAAAAGCAAAAAAGAAAGATTTGTGGGTTTGGGGATAGAGGGAGGCTTTGGTATTGGATTGCTGAAGGTGGTATGTTTTTTGAGAATACAGTTTACTTGGTTCTTTGCAACTACAAGTGAAATCTGCTTTTATAGGCATTTATTTTATCATAGTAAGGAGGAAAAATCACACTTTGTCATTAATTAGATAATCTGTTGCTCTTTCAAGGCAAAATATCTGAGCTAATACTATTAAAAAGATTAACAAGGGAATTTTAAAACTTTTCTTTAGTATTTCTGAGAGGATTGTTTTGTTTTTTGGTTTTGGTTTTGAATTGTTTGGGTTGGGGGAGTTTTTTTTACATATGGCTACTTTAGTTGGCCTTTCCTTTATCGTCTTCCTATTGGAGGGCAATGTGTTAGAAACACAACCTTCCCAAAGCTGCAGGAATGTGGTGATGGAACAGCCCCAACACTGCATTATAAATCATCCAAGCCTTGCAATGATACTGCCTATTAAAGAGACTTTTTTTCTCTCCTACTCAGTTCTCGGCTGTACTAATAGAACAGCGCATCAAGCAAGGCTGTAAATAAAAGTTATTACCTAATAGGTGGGTGCTGAAGTGGAACGGACGGGAGTTGAGGCATGGAGGCCTTATTACTTCTCATCAGCAATTATAAACAGGATAAAGTGTCTAGGACTTGCGCTGATGCAGCGAGGGCTAATAGAGGCTGGAGGACGACACTGTGCCATGATAGGATGATGTATGTTGATGGGTTTTTACTGCCTCATCTTGCAGCTTGTTTCTAAGATGAGTTGTGTTATCCATTTTCCTCACTCAGACATCTGTCTGAAGAGACAGTTCCATTGCTTTTCTTGCCAGCAGGTGGGCTGGTGTTTGTACCTCATATACCTGTATCTATTTCTAAGATACTGTTCTCTGGAGAGACCTTCAAAAATATTTTACAATTATGACCAATTAAAAGCCATAAACTTATTGTAATGTTATACATCTGATACTTGGAAGCATGCTGTCGTGGTTCTAAATCATGACTTCAGAATTGTTGCCTATGTGGAATGCACAGAGCCAGCTCAGGCTTTATAGATGTCAAAGACATAGACCTGCAAGAAGTGCCACAGGAATGTACCAAAGTTTATACTGATAAAAAAGACAGGGTAAAAACACAAACATATGTACTATTCCAGCTGTATAGGCAAATAAATGTAAGTGTGTAAGTGTTTTGAATAAGAAGGATCTAGGGTGTATCGTTAGGCTCTAAAGTGGATTTTTTTCTTTTTAGAAAAGACTGGAAAATGTTTGATATTTGACACTTGAGGTGAGTAGAAGGATTGATTCGGCCTATTTTGATGTATGAAAATGTAGAGAATACTCAGTGCCAGGACTATGCCAATAGCAATTACCACTGAATTGAAAACAGCAAACGTACCTTGGAAAAGATTCCAAAAATCACATAAATATTTGGTGAAAATTGAAACACACTGCTTCTCATCTTTGGTCATTCACCTATGCTAAATCTTCTTCATTAAACTTTGTAGTAGGTGACATCTGTAGTAAGGGCCTGGAGAAAATATGCATCTGAAAAGAAGCTTTTAATAGTTTTGTTTTAGAGAGATGAGTTTATATGTATTCTGAGTATTCAAGTGTTGGTTACTTATGCTTTTAAATGGATAAATTATTTTAAAGTGGTAACCTTCAGACGTGAAGAAAGCACCAGGGTATTCTTTATCTTTTTTTGAACGTTGCCAAAGAATGTCGCTACCAGTGGTTACTGTAAAGTTGCATAGAGGTATAACCAGATAAATGACCATTACACACTTTGAAGGATGACAAGGTGTATTAGCATTACAAAGGATCTCATCTTTGGATTATTTTACATTTCAAATTGTCAGTGCCCATAAAATGAAATCGGACTCATTAGAGTCAGTAATGGCTCTTAAAGTTTCAATCCTGAAAGACCCAGGAGAAAAGTGATATCATTCTTAGGAAGCAGACTTGAAAATGAATATTGTTTTAGAGGTGTTGCTTATTGCAATCACTTCTGTGTTTTCACCCCTCTGATCCTTCACTTTCACTCTTGCCTTGTTAGTTTTCTTATATACAACTTTAGCCAGCTAGCTTCTCAAAAACTTCCAAGGGCTCCTGGTTGCCTACTGAAGAAAGTTCAGATTCCTTAACCTGGCAGTCAGGTCCCTCCACAAAGCCAGTTGTAGCATTCCTTTGCAGCCATCCCATTACTCTCCTTTGTACAACTTACATTGCAGACAAACTGGTCTACTTTCTGGACCTTCAGCATCTCTTATGCTTTTGTCTGCGATCACAACACAAGAAGGCATAGTTTATCACTGAGACTTGGTGGAATGAAACCTATGACTAAAATATGACTTTGGGTCACTCAGACCTATTGAATAGAAAACAGGTTAGGTAGAAGAAGGAGTAGGAAGGAGGTTGAAATGTAGATAGTATTTTGTAGCATTTTATATTTTAAGAAGGTATGTAAGGAAATCTGGGGGAGTGAATTATGATGGAAAGATTGAAGTCAATGAAAGATGAAATATCAAAGTATACTACAAACCACTTGGATGGAATGAGGAAATAGGTGTTAGGACACAGGTCACAAATCTGGTACAGAGGCTTGATAAATAGTAATGATATAGGAATTCATTTATTTCTAGATGATCTGAAGCTTTCACTAATGGGGAAGTTGCTGGAGTGGAAATATGAGGAATGTTGGGGGGAAGTGACCAACTTCCTCATAGTTTATGATAGTGGAAATGAAAAACCATAGTCTGACATGTGCCACAGGTTTTGGGAAGACCTATTTAAAAATGTTCAAGGGAAGGAGAGAGAGAATCCAATGAACTAAAATTCTTAGGAAAAGTCATCCCAGAGATGGGAAATTCTGAGGAATAAAATTGTGGAGACAAGGGGAAATAACTCAGATGAGTAAAAAAAGGAGTTGTCGGAGGGGACTGATATGGAGGCATAAGGAACTCAACTGAACTTTTGAAAGGTGTGTGTGTGTGTGTGTGTGTGTGTGTGTGTGTAAGAGAGAAAATCAAGGGCAGATAATACACATCATTCTAGCACAGTCCTGTAAAAATAATATCAGGAATGCTAAATCTCAGAGGTAATTCAAGGATTTTAAAGAAAAAGGTGGTGTGTTAATTTTTTTAACTATATTGGGAGGTGCTTGTTTTGACAGCACACATACCAAAATTTGAACGAGAGAAGATTAACATGACCCCTGTGCAGGGATGACATGCAAATTCACAGATTGTGCCATGTTAAAAAAAAAATTATGTTGGGAACAAAGAGGAACTAAGAAAACAGTAGTTCACCTCTTTTGGGAAGTGAAGGAAAGAGGGAAACAAGCATTTATTATACACTTACTGTATGTTAAGCAGTAGGCTAAGTCATCGGGGGTACAAGTACAAACAAAAGAGAAAATCTGTACCCAGAGAAGTGAGCTGTTGGGGGAGGAGCAAGATGATTCCTAGTCCACAGTTAGGAAGTTCAGAGGCTAGATGGGAATAAAGTCAGTCTAGTTTGGGCCCCTTCATAAAATGGAAGCTCCAGGAGGAGCTCTTTATTGGGAGAATGGGGTTGAGGCTTGTGGAGGGATAATCCAGAGTGAGGGGAAAAAGGGGCGGTAGGATGTTCCAGGGTCAGCATGCAGTTGCATCCTTAGATGCAGAGGAAAAATTGCAGGATAAAATAGTGATAAAGGCATAGTTTTGAAGTTCAGAAAATCAAGAACAGGGCAATGAAGGTGAAAAGTATGATGACTCACAGTAAACAGGCAGAGCTGCTCATTTCCCATTTGGTACTTATTTTCTCTGCCAAGGAGAATAGCCTTCGTCTTTGAAATGATAGGATAAAAGTGGCTAAAAAGGATAATAAATGATGAATTTAGAATTAAAAAGGGACACTAGGGGTCAAGTCAAGACTACCCTAATTTTATGATGAGGAGATGAGACCCATTGACGGTAGGCAATTTCCTTAGGTCACATTGGGATGAAATGGCAGAACTGGGATACCAACCAAAGACCTTTAACTACAAGTCCAGATTGCTTTCCACTGCAACCCCCTTCCTTAAGGGAACAAATGCCCAAAATAAGATAGGAGGTTGTAAGAGAGCACCCAGCTACCTTCCCTCGAGAACTGTCCCAGGTAATAGAACTGCTAAGAGAACTAGCAGATACAATTGTTGAGCTACGGTCAAGTTACATTTGACTTACATTGAATGAAGGGCGCATTTTATCATCCCAGTTTTCCAAAAACAAAAGAGAACACTCTGCAAACTGTAGGCTATTGAGTTTAACTGAATCAGTTTGAATGGAGCAGTAAAGTATGTCTAGAATGCTTGAGCACCAAGGTCCAGGGGGAAGTTTGTAGTGTTTGATGCTCTTTGCTAAGAACGCTGGCCACCCAAGCTTGGAAAACAGTGCTCATCTTCTCTTTAGCTTCATCCTTATTGAGGAACTAGTGCTAAGGATTTATAGTGTTAGGAAAGAGTTTTCTTATGTTGGTTTCAAAACTAGACTACGAAGATAAGTATCATGAAATTTTAAAGATATTATTGAAAACTTTAGGGTTTTTTTCCTGTGGGGAAAGCAAAGGGATATTTGGGAGGGTGGGTACCTGGGGAGTTATTGTTTCTTGTGGCTCTACTCCAGAATATCAAAGTGGTTACTGCATTCAGATCAGGCAAAAAGGGTAAAAATAGTAACCATAATAACTTACATTTACATATTCCTTTAAGGTTTGTCAAGCACTTTGTGTGTGTTATCTAGTCTGAGCCTTGTAACAACCCTTCCAAGCAGATAGGCATTATCCCAGTTTTAGAGATGAGCAAACTGAGGTCTAGATGAAGGGACTCTCCTACGCTCACAGAGCTAGTGAGTGTTGAGGGTAGGGCTCTAACTTGTCTGTCAGTTTCTAGTTCCAGCACTCGATCCACTACTCCGTGTGGATACTGTATCTAATAAACTCACTTCTTTGTGGGTGAAGTCAAGTAATGTAATCTTGGAAGCATTTTTTTGTCATGGGGAATTTCATATTTTGATGAGTTCTCTGAACAGCCAATGCTTCTATGGATTCAGTTAACCAGCCTCCACTACAGATGTGTAATTATTTTTAGAGCATACATATACACTGTTATAAAAGCTTATTTGGCCTTATGCTCTCTACAGTTCAGAATTCTGTTTCATTACCAGTATCCGCCCACAGAATTTAAGAAAACTATTCCCAAGTAACAGAACCACAGTTCAGAATTTTAAATAACCACATCTCTATTAGCTCCATGGATGGGGGAATTACTTATGTGCAATGCATTTCTCAGCTCTGTTCCCTTCCCCAAATATGTGTGTGTGTGTGTGTGTGTGTGTGTGTGTGTGTGTGTGTGTGTTTCATGGAAAGAGTACATCATCTTTTGTGTTATTTTACCCAAAATTGAGCTAATTGTCTTGGTTATCTTGGCAGAAAATAGATTGAGAATATAGGAACACTCTTATGGATTTTTGGCTTTCAGAGCCAACCAGCATCTACTCAGAAGAAATGCATCAAAGTCATTTTGTTTCTTAGCCTGAGAAAAGTTGGGTTGCTTTTCCCCAAGGATGCTACAGCTATGTAGCCATTTGATTATATGTCCAAAACCCCAACATAACTAAGCCTTACGAAAATTGCAAAGAAATACCTTTATAATTTTAAATTTGAGGCACTGGCCTCCTGCAGTCAGTCACCATTTTCCAGGAACTGTATTTTGTGATGGAGATAAATAGAAATAAAAGTCTTTGCCTTCAAGGACCTTACATTCTAGCACTCTTGACAGGTACACAGAAGTACATGTGAAAATACATACAAAATAAATGAGATAATTGAGGGAACACTAGCAACTTTGGGGGAGGTGATCAGGAAAAAGGGGTCATTTGTATAGAAGGTGGCCTCTGAATTGAACTTTGGAAGATGCTAGTAATTTTAAGAGGTAGAGGTTAGGAGAGAATGCATTCCAGGCATTAGGGAAAGCCTTTGCAGAGATGTCAGTAAGACATGGAGTATTATATGAGGAATAGCGGGAAGGCCAATTTGGCCTTGATGACAGAGTGCAGAAAAGGTAGGTGGGAGCCCAGGTGGCAGAGGGCTTTATATACCAAACAGAGGCGTCCACAGGAGATTATTGAGCAGAGGAATGACACGGTCATACCTGTACTTCAGAAAATTATTTTAATCTCTGTGTGGAAGATGAACGGGACAGGGGAGAGAATGATTAGGAAGCTATTACAGTAGTTTGGATAACAGGTAATGACCTGGGATGCTGGGATTATATAAGTAGAGAGAAAAGCCAGGCACAGGATGTAAAAGTAGACTCAGTAAGACTGGTCAATTAATTAGATATATATGGGATGGAGAGTGATAATCTCAGTATGACTCTCAGATTGTGAAACTGGGTGACTATAAGTATGATGAGGCCCATGACAAATATAGGGGAAGTTTGATAGGGGGGCATAGGTTTGAGAATAAAGATACGAGTTCTATTCTTGTTGAGTTTGAGATGCCTACCAGACATCAAAATTGGAAATGTCCAATGGGCGGTTCGTTATGTGAGACTGGCACTTGAGAGAGACTAGGATTAGATGTGTTTATCTGAATTATCTACAGAGATGATAAACTCAGATTTCTGATGAAGTAACTGAGAGTGTATAGAGAGGAAAGAGATGAGGGTCCAGAACGAGCCTTAGTGAATTAGGGGACACAATATGGTTGAAGATTCAACAAAGGAGACCAAGCAAGAGTAGTCAGACACGTAGAAGGAACAGCAGGAGAGAGCAGTATCAGAGAGCGTTCAGGAGGAGAGAGGACGATCAATAATAGAAAATGCTGTAGGAATCCAGAAACACCTTGCAGAGAATTGACCAGTTTAGTTTACATAACCATTCTTACAACTAATAAAACAGCATTGCTGATTCCTGCATTTCTTCCCTTCTCACAATCTTGACTTCCTAGTAATAAATCCATTTCTAGAGGACTACAATTAGATCTTTCTTGGGGTTATTTTCTTTCCTAAAACCAGTAATTGCTACAATTATGCAGGTCTTTGGTAAGGAAAAGAATGAATGAAGCTAGAAACTAGTTTAGCTTTAAAGTGGCATTTAAATGTGTAAGTATTAACTTGCTAACAAACATAGAGAAAAGTATTAACTTTGCCCCCCCCATGCAGTTACAGAAGTAAAAATATTAATAATGTTAGCTTGCATTTAAGTAACACTTTAGGGCTAGCAAAGCGTTTTTTCATAGGTTATGGACATCATGTGATACTCACATTTCTGTAAGGTTGATACTTGGGTTATGCACTTAGCAGAATTACTGAGTCAAAAATTTGCCTTTTCCATTGATCTAGAGTTTCATCAGCAGTTCTCCAGAAGGCACTTGCCAAGGATTCTCCCAGTATAACTGTTGTCTGTCCATTTCATAAGTATAATTAATCTTTTCATTTGGTTGTCCCATAGTGTGGATGCTTTGGTAATTCAAAATTTTTATAGCGTTATTTTAACTACTTGATCAAAATACTTGAGGAACTTTTCTTTCTCTTGTTTCAAATACAGACTGTAATATATTTTCTTAGTTGAAAATAGATGGAGAATTCCTTGCCTTTAATTTCACACCAGCAGCTCTTCAAAAAGAACTTATCAGTATTGTTTCCAAAAAAAACATTTTCATAGGAAAGCTCTGCAACTTGCCCCATGTTCTTCCTTAGATTGATAGCAAAGGACTATACTCCCTTCTTGGCATCCAGTTAAGACTACTCAGTGCTTTTATTTGAGTACATGTAGGTCTCTTCTTGACACCTTCCATATTATCATTTGGGGGATGGGTTCCTTGAGACAGTTGAGAAACTGCCCAACGCATCTCTCTTGTTGCTCTTAACAAGTTCAGCCTTATCTGAGATCAGATTTCTTCCCTTTACACTTTTTTTATCTTTTTTTAGACAAATTTTAAAACTTAAATACATGATAAGAAAAAGAAACATTATAATAAACTTAAATGTTAAACTTAAATATAAAATAGGAAAAGAAAAAAAAAACATGTTGTGCACAACAGAACATAGGAGAGGATTCAGAATATATAGCAATAACTTTACATTTCAAGAAAGCTATATATTAAATACTGCATGTTAGGTTGAAAGCTGTCCCTCTTTTCTGTGGTTTTCTTTTTTTTGCCTATACACTTTTTGCATTGTTCTTTTTTCCCTTTCTCCCCCACCCCAGGCTACAATTAAGCATGGATACACACATATAGATATGTATCTATATATAGATACGCACACATATATGCATACATACACACGCATATGCTTTCCCTAATCTTTGTTTTTATGTTTGTGTGTACCTAATTTTTCCTCTCCTAACTCTGCTACTTAACCTACTTAACCTACCCTCCCCCCACAACAACCCCTCTCTTATCTTCCTCTTCCTATAAATCAGAACACTCTTTTGTACACCCCTTTGGCCTATTCTTTCACCCTCCCTTATCCTCCCATTCCCGTAAATCTAAACTCCCTTCTAACCAACTCCCTCCCTTCCCCTTTAAAGATCTCTCCTCTCCCCTTATCCCCATAGAGTTGTATTCCTTAATTTAGAAGACTTTTATACCCTTCTAGATGTATATGTATTTTTTTCCCTGTGAACCCGTTCCAGATAAAAATAGGTTTCCAGAATTAATAGCCCTCCCTCCCTAATTCCTCTGTATTGTTTCTTCTTGCACCTTATTTATATAAAATAATTTATCTTTTAGCTGTTCTTGAATGATACGACTTTTTGAAGTCATACCATACTCAGGACTACCCCAGTCTTTCTTATAAGCTACCTAATTGCTAATAACAATCTTAGACATAGGTCTTAAAGGGTAAACAGTCTGTCCTTATTGAGTCCCTTGATATATACCTTATATTTTTCTTGGCTCTTGTATGTCATACTTTCTCTTAAGTTCAGATTTGTTTTTTGGTGGGTTTTTTTTAAACGAAGTCCTGAAAGTCTGACAATTCGTTAAGTGCTCAATTTTTTTTTCCATTCAGAATTATGCTTAGCTTTGCTGAATATGGTATTTTCAGTCGGAAACGTGGTTCTTCCATATACTATGCTCTTCCATACATAGTGTTCCAAGACCTGTGATCTTTTAGTGTCATGTCTTGTGTTATTCTAATTGTGGTACCATCATGTGTTCATAATATTTTGTTTCTTGAGCTGGGAATTTTGGAATTTTACCATAATATTCCTGTGAGTTTTCCTTGTAGCGTTGTTTTTAGATAGTGATCAGTGACTTTTTTCTATTTCTACTTTCCCCTCTTGTTCTAATATTTCAGGACAGTTTTCTTTAATTATTTCTTGTATTATTGTATCAAGATTCTTTTGTGATCATAGCTTTCAAATAGTCCAATTATTCTGATGTTTTCTTTTCTTGATCTGTTTTCCAGATCAGTTGTTTTTCTTATGAAATGTTTCCCATTCTTTTATTTTTTTCATCATTTATATTTTCATTTTTTATTTCTTGATGTCTTATAACTTCACTAGCTTCCCCTTGCCCAATTCTGATTTTCAAGGAGTCATTTTCCTCCTTAAGATTCTGGATCTCAGGGCAGCTAGGTGGCAAAGTGAGAACACCAGCCCTGGAGTCAGGAGGACCTATATTTAAATCCGGCCTCAGACACTTGACACTTAATAGCTGTGTGACCTTGGACAAGTCACTTAATCCCAATTGCCTTGCCTCCTCCCTCCAAAAAGAAAAAGAAAGATGCTGGATCTCCTTTTCTAACTGGTTGACTTTCTTTTCATAATCTTCTTGTTTTTCATGGATTATTCTTATTTTTCTTTTTAGTTTTTGCTCAGTCTCTCCCATTTGATTTTTAAAGTCTTTTTAAAGTTCTTCAATGAATTCTTTTTGGGTAGATGACCATTTTACATTATTACTCTTTGGGGTAGGTGAGGGTTTCTTTGCTTCAGTATCCTCCTGAAGTAATTCTTGATCTTCTCTATTCCCATGATAGGTCTCTATGCTGGATTCTTTCTCCTTTGCCTGTTATTTTTTTTTCTAATAGTTTTGTTTTTATAATCACCTCTAGTCCTGGGGCATTGAGGAGAGTACCTCTGGACTCAGATTCTCTTCAGTTCTCCCCTCAGATCTTGAACTCAAGCCAAGACTTCCAGTGTGTCCTGTAAGTGCGCACAGTCAGCTGCACCCCAGCTCCACTCTTCTGCAGTCACTAGGTGTGTGCTGGTTCCTTCTCATCCCCTCCCAAACACAGCCTACCCTCAGGTGTTCGAATCACAGCTGGGTCCGGTGTTTCTCAGCAGAGGTTCCCTAGATCTTCCCCAGCTTAGATGCCTAAGTCCCCTCACTGTCCCAGGAGTTAAAGTTCATATGACTGGAGCAGGGACAGCCTCACAATGCATCTAACCCCCAGGGTCTGCCACTTGTTGTTTAAGGGTTCCCTATTCTGGAGGCATTTAGTCTTAGCAAAACATCATCCTGGGCTTTTTCTTCACATCTTCCCTGATTGTCCCAGGAGGACCCCTGTTCTGCCCCTCTGCTTGTTTATTTTCATTGCTCCATGTTTTTACCCTGAGGTTGCTGTTATATGGAGAAAAATCTTGAGAGTTTGAAATTTTCTGGCCTACTCCCCCATCTTCTGAGAATCCTCTCCCCCCATCTTCTAGTTCCAGGCATGAAGGATGTTCTCCATTTCATCTTGACCTCTCAGCATTTTTACAGATTATTCCTCATGCCTGGAATTTAGTCCCTCTGCCTTTTGAAATCATCTTCCTTCTGTTCAGATACCATCTCTTCCATAAAGCCTCTTCTGGTTTTCTTTCTTCCCCCTTACCATACCTGAAAGTCTTTACTTTGTCAGATTTCTTAGTACATCTTATCTAAATGTCTTCTTTGCCCCTTTCTCACACTCATATTAATTTACATATATAATAATTGTTAATACTTATAGAGTGTTTTAAGATTTGCCGAGTGCCTTTAAGGCTTACTTCACTTAAGCCATTCTATAGATGAGACATCGGAAAGTTCTAAGAACTTCAGTGATTTGCCACCCAGCCATTAAGTATCAGGTGTAAGATGTAAAGCCAACTCTACTGACTCCTAGTTCAGCACTCTCACTGCTACATCACATTGAGCCAATAGATTTTCAAAACACAGTTGTGTGACTCTTTCGTTTTAATTTCATTATTATTTCTAGACGTATCCCTCCCTTCCCCTACTGAGAGCCGCCACTTCAATTAAAAATGCTGATAATAATTGCTAGCACTTACATGGCATCTGCTGTGGGACAGGCGTTGTGCTAAGCACCTTACAAATGTTATCTCATTTGTTTCTCAGAACAGCCCTGCCAGGTAAGGGCCATCATCGTCCTCACTTTATAGTTGTGGAAACTGAGACAGAGACTGAGTAATTTGCCCAAGGCCATACAATTAAGAAGTATCTGAGACCACGTTTGAACTTGGGTCTTTCTTACTCTGGTGCCCAGCACTGTATCCACTGTACCACCTTGCTGTCTAAGATTAATAAAGAGTCAGGGGCAGAAAGAAAGCAGCTCAGCAGAGCTAATCAATCTATTGAAGCTCACAGTATGTGCAGTATGTCATAACTGTTGTCTTCCCCCTCTGCAAAAAAGTGAAGGGAAATACATTTTCTTATCTTCCTTTGGAGCTAGTTATAATTACATACCGTCTAATTTCACGATTTTTATTTTCTTTTTTGTTCTTTCCATCTGCATTGCTCAACTTGTTATGCACACTGTGTGATTAGTTCTGCTTACTTTTCCACAGCTATTCATATGTTTTCCTTTGCCTTTCTGAATTTTTAGTATTGTTTTTTATGGTATAGTAGTATTCCATTACATACATATACCACAATTTGTTCAGCCATCACTCAATCTACTGACTTTGTTTCTATTTTGCTACTACAAAAAGTGTTGCTATGAAGATTTTGAAGCCCTTGAGGTTTTATTTGATGTGTAAAACATTTCTTTTATTGATCTCGTATACCCATGCATGTGTGCACGCACGCAGCATTGGGATTGCTGAGTCAAAAAGTGTGAGCATGATGGTCACTGCCTTAGCCTAGTTTGGAATTGCTTTCCAAAATGGTTAGACTGATTCACAGGTCCAACAACAATGTACTGTTTTTCCTCATCCCTTTTGTAGTAGAGTAGATCTGAGACTTGTAGGGACTTTAGAAGCTATCTGGTCTAGCTCCCAAGAGCACTGAGACCATGATGATCAAAAATGGAATTTGAGCCTAGACCCTCTGACTCCAGGACTTTCCTGAGCCAGTTTGCTGGATATGACATAAAACTTTTGCATTGTTTTTAATACCAGTTTTTCTCTTATTTGCGATTTGGAGTACTCTTTCATATAGTTGCCAATAGTGCTTTGACCTTTTAATCTTTGGGCTAATGGCTACTTTCAGCTTTCTTGAGGACAAACTAACCTTTAACATGAGAAACAAAAAGAACAAAAGCATTGTCCATAACTTCTCCCTGCAAAGGCATGTAAAAGAAATGGCAGATTTGATTTTTCATTAGTTTGAAGGTGTTCAGAAACATTGTTTCATGGGACATTTAGTCTTCTCATCTGTCCATGTTTGTGGTAAACACTTATAAATCATGAAAGTAAGTTTACATATCAACATTTATTGCAGAGAATGAAGATAGAGAAAATTATATTAACTCACTAAGATTATCTAGATTATATCAATATATGCATACACAATATATGCTTAGTGCAAAGATGGACATACCAACAACAAGTATTTTTTTAAGCACTTGCTATATGGCACTGGTAGACTTCAGAGTATGAAGTCATCCCTATTCCCAAGAAGCTTAAAGCTTACCTTTTAATGAGGAAAGAAAGAGGTACATCTATACATTTTTACGAAATAAATTTGAAGTGAATAAATAAATATACAAAGTAGTATATACAGGCTACTTTGGGAGAGAGGGCACTAGCATTAGAGGGATCAAGAACAGCTTTTTGCAGAGAAGGTGGTATTTGACCTGTGTTTTAAAAAAGAAGGGACTCTATAAGATGGAGAAGGAATTCCAGCATGTATGACAGCCAGCGTAGAGGCATGAAAGGTGGGGTGTCATGTTTGAGAGGGAGGAACAGGGAGAAGACCAGTTTGGCTAGATCACAGAATGCAGTGAGAGTGAAGAGATAGATTGGGGCAGGGTTATGTAGAACTTTAAAGACTCAGCAGAGGAGTTACATTTTATTCTAGAGATAATAGGAAGTCATTGGGGTTGATTGATCAGGGAGTCATATGGTCAGATCTGTGTGTAAGGAAAATTATTTTGGCACTATTATGTAGGATGAATTGGAGTGAAGATGGCCTTGAAGCTTGGAGAACAATTAGGAGGCTATCCCAGTAATCTAGGAGAGGAGATGACACTGAGGTTGTAAGCCCAGGTGAATGGAAGGCTAGGAGTACCCTTGAATAGTCACAGAGAAGTTCAGAAGAGGGAAAGTGTGCTGTCCTGGACATGTTAGGATGTCCAGGAAGCAGTTGGTGATTCAGGACTATATAGCTTATGAGAGAGTCTAGGACTGAATAAATAGGTCTAAGAATCCCTGAGTAGAGATTATAATTTAATCCAAAGGGATCAGTGAGATAAAGTGAAAGAACCTAGAGAGAGGAGAGGAGTGCTCAGGACCATGGAGAACCAGGAACATGACAAGATTCAGCAAGAAATTAAGGAGTGGTCACTTAGGGAGGAGAGGAACCGAAAGAGAAGAGTGAAAATCCAGGAGCTGGTGATCCACTTGTCACATATTGCAGAGAGATAAGAAGAAGAGAATTAAGAATTGGCCATTCGATTTGACAGCTAAGATCTGATAATATCAAGATTGTAGAAAAGTTTAGGACAGTGAAAGGAAAAGAGGAAGTAGAGGCATCAGTTGTGAAATACTTTTTCAAAGAGTTCAGCTGAGAGAAAGAGGACACTAGATGGTGGACATCATAGGGTTGATTGAGTAATTTTTTTTTTAAGAAAGGGGGTTAGAGAGATTTTGGCGTGCTTGTAGAAAGTAGGGGGGGAACATTTGAGCAACAACTGAGATGAGAGAGAGAGTAGGGATGGTGATAAGGGCTATCTACTGAAGAAGACAGAGAGTTTGCCCTTTGTATGCAGAAGGACCACCTCATCCTCAGATACTAGTGTGAAGGAGGAGATGGTGGAGGAACCAATGTCAAGAGGGATATGAGATGAGGATGAGGGGGAGGAGGGGAGAAGAGGGAGCTCTTGGTAAATGACCCCAGTTGTTTCATAAAGTTATATTCTTATAATACAGTTGACTAAAAGGTATAGAAAATACGTGATCCTGCTATGCATTTTGTAGACTATGAAAATGTACTCTTCTTTAAAGGCTCATCTTCAACAAAGTAGTTCCCTAGTATATCAGAATTAAGAAAGATTCCTTGAGGATATTGTGAGAGAACTTTGCCCCAAAGCAGGTTATAGTTTGTCTTTGGGAATTGTGCAGTGTTTTTATGGCCATGGCATATGACTGTGAACAGTGGAATGCCACAGCTAATAAAAGATTAACAAGCATTTATGAAGTGCTTACTATGTGTCAAGGACTGTGCTAAACACTGGGAACACAAATAGAAGGCCAAAAACAAAAGACAGCCCCTGCCATCAAAGGTTTTCCGTGTTGTTTGGGGAGAGGAATGAAGAAGAAAACCAGGAATTACAGTTTTGAGTCACCCAGAGGGTCATGAAGAAACATATGTGCACAGGGCCTAACATACAGTAAGCACTTAAATAATAAATAATAAATGTTTATGGATTGATTAGTTAAGTTGCAGTATGTTGCCAGCAAAAAATTGCTCGGTGTAAAAAGAATGTCAGCAGAAAATATATGATTAATAAACGTTCCTCTGCTATTATTCATAGAACATCAAGAGATCCACCATGTAAGTGGAGACTGTGTGATAAGGGGTGCACACATAAGAGGGGCAGCTAGGTGGTAGAGTTCCAGGTCTGGAGTCTGTCGAGAAGACTCATCTTCCTGAGTTCAAATCTGCCCTCAGACGCTTACTAGCCATATGAGCCTGGGCAAGTCACCTCACTCTGTTTGCCTCAGTTTACTCATCTGTAAAATGAGCTGGAGAAGGAAATGGCAAACCACTCTGGTGTCTTTGCCAAGAAAACCTCAAATGGGGTCATGAAGAGTCGGACAACTGAAACAACTGAACGACAACAAACACACAGAAGTAACAGAGTACCGCCTAGCATGAACAAGCTGCCATTTGTATCCTTGTAGAGGAAGAGGAAGGAAATAAGCATTTATTAAATGCCCATTATGTGCTAGGCACTGTGCTAAATATACTTTTAAAATATCACCTGATTTGATCCTCACAGCAGCCCTGAGAAGTAGATTCTGGTGCTGTTATTTCCTCCATTTTACAGTTGAGGGGCCTGAGGCAGACAGAAGTGAAATAGCTTGCCAGGGACACCAGTAAGTACCTGAGACTGTTGGAATTCAGTTCTTCTTGACTTTAGGCCTGACACTATCCACATAACTGCTGGAGGGGGTATGCCGCTATAAATTACATCATAGGGCTATTGGTTATCTCCAAACAACAAGGAATCGTTAAGGCTCTCCGAGAATACAAACAACTGAACGAATACTTTGTTGCAAGGAACCTATACACTAATGCAGAAAACGAGCATTTCAGAGTTTACAGAGCAAGTACCAAAAATTCTGGAGTTAAACTCAGAGCACGGTGGGGGGGGGGGGGCGGGGGGCGCAGTGGAACCAAAAAGCTTCATGTGGCAGGTGGATTTTGTAAGCTGATGATGAGGAAGGGGAGTATTTCCCTGTGTGAAGAATAGCTGAGGAAAAGGCACAGGCACAGGAGATAGGGAGGGTGGTGTGAGAGTCAGGAGGAAGGCCAGTGTGACTGGATCCAAGAGTATAAGAAGAGAGTAGTATTCAGTGTGGCCTTGTGCATCTTAGGTTCTTAAGAACTGTGAATGTATGAATCGATTGTTTATATTTATACTTCTTATCTTGCACTGAACTCATATTTTGCATTGGCATTGCATCAAGTCTATAGAATTAGCATAGGGTATAGAATTTTAAAAGAAGTGATGTGTATTAGATAAGAGATCTGGTTGGGGGAAGGAGGAAGAGTGAGGAAAATCCTTCCTCTGACGTACACCTTTTGTTTGACCATGGTTTAGTCATGTAACTTCTTAAGACAGCAAGTTACACATAATGACAGCATCAGTGGACATAGTTTCCGCACCCAGGTGTTCCCAATATTGATGAATTCACAAGTCTAAATCTCTCCCCTCCCACCAGAATAATAGAATTGCAATTGCTGGATTCAAGGAGTATGTGTTTACTAGGAGTAATGTTTAAAAGCTGCATTTTTATTAGAGGAAACTCAAGTGATAGGTAGAGAGAGGAACTGAATTTAGCTGCAGCTAAATTAAAAACAAAAATAGTTTAAAAACAAATCAGCTATTTAATTTTAGCATCTACTCAGATATGCATTCAAGCTGATTCTTTTTTTATCAAAATATAACAACTTAAACATATTTTCCCCTTACATTAAGCTGATAGAGCAGCCTACAGGGTGACAGTATCTCATTGCATGATGACCATCATTAGCAGCTTGTCACCTGTTATGGAGATATTCATTGTTACTGTTTTGTTGTTGTGTACCAGTAGAGCACTAAACATAGAAGACTCTAGCCCTACCCTAAAGGCTTGCTTTATAAGTCACAGAGACAAAACAGTTTGAAGATTAAAAACACCCACCAGGAAGGTAATTAAGCCATACATGGGTGAGATGGTTTGCACAAGAGGGTACAGGTTTTTGTATTTCTTTTTGGAGGGGGTGGTTATGCATTTCATTTTACTTTCTTTTAATGAGAAGATAGCTAAAATGGTTTGTATTTCTACCTTGGTATGACTGTCCTTGCAGAAAATAGTCACTTTTTCATGGCAAAGGACATAAGGCTAGAGAGGGGTGAACTCTTGGTCTGATCAGTCTTCCTTTAGGAACCAATAAAGGGCTACTTAGGGTGCTGTTTGCTCCAGATATTGTTGGGAGACTGTTAGCATTAACAATATTCTCTCCCTCCCCCTCTTTTTTTAAGAGTTTGAGCCATCAGTATTGTCTGAACACATCCCTAAAGTACTATCCAGATACTAAAGTGTATCTAGGAGGAAAGAAGAGGTATCACTGACAGAGTTCATTTTATAAGTCATTCCAAAATTTTGTATGAGAACATTGACTTTGTTTGAGTACCTGGTCATCATCATCATCAAACATTTTGGCACACCTTTATAATGCTTAATATGTTATAGCTGTACTTTAGATATAAAATTCTAACGTCAGAAAGTAAAGACTGTCTCTTAGGACCTTAGGGTACTCTAAAGTCTAAATGAGGAACATGAGAAACTTGATAGTGATATCTGCTATCTCCTTATTCACAGCATAAATGTAAACAGAATCGAATACATAAGTATTTCATGAAACTATCACACTTGAACCTTTAGAGAAGGCAATTTTTAGTTGTTGCAGATAGGAGTTTTTCTGACTCATCTGGGGCAGGACATAATTTCTTTAGCACTGGAAAAGACTTTGTATCCTTGTGGTTCCATTGGTTATTTGTTAGTTTAAGAAAGAAATTAAGAGACATGACTAGTAGTTATATAGTGTTTGAGGCCCAGTTTTTTCTCCCTAACTCCTTCATGTTTCCGTTTTATAGCTCTACCTATTTTCTATACCAACGTTATATAATATTTTTAAAAAATCAATGTCTTATCACTGTGTTAAACTCTAAAATACCCAAACTGATTATAAAAAGGGAAGATTATTGAGGACAAAAATGTCGTGTACAATGCAGGACGCAATCTTCAGGAGACCTTATGCCTTTCGGTCAGCCAGGACAGATATATGTAAAGAAGGAAACTGATCCATTCTGTCCTTTTTTTAACTTAATAACAGTAAGATGGAGAGAGGGTAGTAGGCTCTTTAGATTTTTTGACTGGCCATTTGCTTCTGAAGTTTATCCTACGATTGACGTTGACCACGTCATAGACATTGACCATGCCTGTAGTTTTTCATAAAAGCCCATTCGTAGTTGACCAGACACTGATCACACAGTATCTCATTCTATTTTTGTTCCCTAACTCCTTAGAAGGACTTTTAATAATATTTTAAAGAGGTTGGTGGGAAAGATGAGGCTCTCCCTTTCCTGACCTGTTTACAAAGGTGAGAAAATATTTTTCACTTGTGTCTGATCAGAAGTCAAGACATTTCAGAGGAAATTGGTATTTTTCATCACCATATTTTTTAGTGTACAACTTTAAAAGCAACATGAAATGTTTCAGAGAGCCTAAGAGTAGGAAAATACATGGTAGATGGAAAAAAATAGTACATCAATAGGAAAGATAAAATTAAGTTGGTTTTATTAATATACTACTAACTGTAATTCAATTCTGGATCTGGTTCGTTGTGTGCAGTATCTGTCCAAGATACTTGGTGGACTGGTTTTTGTGAGGTATCTACATAGCCTAGGCAATATAGGCATTCTCCATCTGCTTAAGTTTTTCTTGCGTGGATAATTAAGCCAAATTCTTTTGAGTGATCATGGCTCTAACTCAGAAAGTTCTGCTCTTCTAAGACTTGGTGCAATATCATCCTTAATGAGGAACATCTGGAACACCTTACTGTCTCCAATGAGTCTTCCATTTGGATTTTATATGGAAAACGGTGACAGTAGAAAAACATATCTCTGAAAACACAATTACGCTTCACTTGATATTAGTGATCAGAGAGTCAGTCAATAAATACTAAGTACTCTGGTATGTGCCAGGCACTGTGCTGCATTAGGAGTACAGAAAGAGGCAAAAAACAACCTTTACCTCAAGAAGCTGACAAACTAATAGGAAAGACAGTGGTCAGGATAGACAAACAAGCTATGTAGAGAATAAATATAAGAGAGAAGGCACTAGAATTAAGAGGGGTTGGGAAAGAAAATAGGATTTTATTTGGGATTGAAAGTCATGGAAACCAATAGGCTTGTACATAAAATCAATGTGTAAAATAACATCATCTCTTGTGGTCTCTTTGAGATTATTGTGTGATTTTGATATGTGCACAGGAGATGCCTTATTGGAAAAGAGTCTTTAAGACAGCATTTTATTCCACCAAAAGCAGTAAGAACTGTATGATTTTGTGTGTGTGTGTGTGTGTGTGTATTTACCTTTTTCATTAGTTATGTGACTACAAAGACGATATAGTACTACATAGTATAGCTTGCAATTTCCAGCATTTAGTGCTTTAAAGTTCTTAGAATGCTTAACATATATTATCTGATTTGATCAGATATGTGTACTGTCATGAAATTTTTGTACAAATGGGAAAGTTAGATATGTAAGTTGATAGTTTTTTTAAGTAACTTTTTTCAGTCAATTAGTCATCTTTTCCATCTCTCCCCTGCCCCAGCGTTGAAGAAGAAAAACAAAGCCAGTGTTATAAACGTTCTGTTGTTGTTGTTGATTTGTTTCAGTCATATCCAACTCCTTAGGACTCTTTTTGGGATTTTCTAGGCAGAGATACTAGAGAGGTTTGCCATTACCTTCTCCAGCTCATTTTACAGATGAGAAAAATGAGATAAAGAGGGCTAAATGACTTGTCCAAGGTCACCCAGCTAGAGAGTGTCTTGCACCAGATGTGAACTCAGGTCTTCCTGACTCCGGGCCCAGCACTGTGTTTGTTACACAGCCTAGCTGGCCATACTGTAAACATGTACCAGCAAGCAGACCAACAATCCGATATCCCTCCAAACTAATATCCACGCCCATCCTCCCCCTACCCCTCCCAAAACAACAACAACAACAAAAATGTCTTAATCTCCATACTGTCCTTCAGCTTTCTGCCATGAGGTGGGCACTGTGGTTTGTCATTGCATTGATCATGTTCTCGAGTCTTTCAGTATTGTTTGTCTTTATAATAATGTTACATGAATTTTTTTCTAGTTCTGCATTATTTCACTCAGCATCTGTTCACACAGGTCTTCCTAAGTTTGTGGGAAACCGCCTTCATTTCTTTTCTTATAGCATAATAGTACTTTGTTAGTGATATACAGATTTGCTAATGATTTGTATGGATTTATTTTATGTGATACAACTTTGCTAAAGTTGTTAATTTTTAGTTGATCTATGTGATTTTCTAAGTAATCATATTGTTTGCAAAAAGTGATAGTTTGGGGGGGTTTTTTTGCCTATGTTTTCCCCCTCAGTTTCTTTTTCTTGTCTAATCACTAAAGCTAGCATTTCTGGCAATATATCTAATAGTAATAGTGATGATGGACATCATTACTCTACCTCAAACCTGCTGTAAGTGTCGTCCCTAGTTCCTATTATCGTAAATGCTGACTCCTGCCTGGTTTTAGATAGTTGCTACTTATCGTATTAAGAAAATATCCATTTATTCCTATGTTTTCTAGTGTTTTCAACTGCAATGACTGTTGTATCTTATTGAAAATTTTTGTATCTGTTGATTTAATAATAACATTTTTGTTGTTATTAATGTAGTCTATTATGTTTAGTTTTCCCAGTAGTGAACCATTCTTACAAAACCAATATAATAACCTGGTTATAATGTCTTTATCTTTAATCTTTATAATATGTTGCTTACATTCTCCCTGTTAAAATTATATTTAATGTTTTTGCATCAATCTTCATTAGGAATATTGGTCTATAGTTTTCTTTCTCTGTTTTGACTCTTCCTGGTTTATATATCAAAACTATATCATAGGAGGAATTTATAGGACCTCTTCTTTTCCTTTTTTTTCAAACAGCTGTTGGTATTTTATTTAATCATTCTTTTGGGTCAGTAGTTATTACTGCTTTTCTAATAACATTTTCCAGTTATAATAATGTCCATGATTTTTGTGGATGTTGAGTATCTTCTTCTGAATGTTCTTCAGTGCCCTCATCTTCCCCACTTCCAATGTAGACCCTCTTTTATATACTTAATTTGTTTCAACTTCTTTTGTTTTATTTTCTTGGGTACCATCCCAACTCTCATATATACAATACATTGGAGTCCAAAAGTACTACTTTTGTTTATTATTTTATATTCCTCTTTCCCAAAAGTAAATAATAAATAGGGTAGACTGCATTTGGGGAATTATGCAGTGCTTACAATGAACTTAGGCTTCTCCCTGTAGCACAAAAACTGTACTTTTTAACAATATAATTCTTCCAGTGATACTATATGATTATGAATCATAGACTCCCAAAGAATCAAATTTTGGGTCACTTAGAGGCTCTCAAGAGATCTACATATTTAGGTATAACTAGGGGGTGCTGCAACTTGCCAGAGGAGACGTGAACTTGAGAAATCAAATGAAAGATATAATCCAAAGAGATGTATAATCATAAAGGAAGGGACTAGATCATGTAGTGAAAAATAACAGATTGTAGAATTGTGTGTTCCATTGGTACCCAATTGGGGTCAGAGATCTGGAGGAAGGTAACCATCATGTTGGTTATCCTGCCTTCTAAAAGATTTATAAGAAGATGGAAATAAGAATGCATGAATATATGCAGTCTGCACTGTTGGAGGGACTACTTATAGTGATGTAATCATAGCAATCAGGGAAATCACAACTCATTGAAATTTATAGGATAAACTAGAATAAGAATGAATATGTGAAAAAAAAAATTTTATTTCCAGGGTATTTGCTGGATAAAAATATATACATAGGAATTTTCAGCTTCAAATTCTCCTTGTAGTCCTTAGGGTGCACTGGCAAGGCAGTGTCAGTGAATTTTATTAAATTCTATTTCCATTGATAAAACTGTATCTCTTTCTAATACTGAACTAGTTGAAAATGCCAAGTGCCTTGGTAGTGAGAACGTTTTTTCTGGATCTTCAGTAACCATGGCTGCTGGAAATGTGGAGGCCATAACACCTCTAGGGGCCATTGTGCCATGTGGCATCTCCACAAGAATTACTTAGCTGGCTCCTGGTCCAGGTTAGAAATAGGACTAGTGGTTGGGAGAGGAGGTAATCCTTCTATTTCCAGTCTTTTTGGCTTACCTGCCCATCAGCGGCAGTTATTTGGCATGTAGTGTTACTGGTAATGGTAGTGGCACCTTTCTCCATAAAGGTAACAAAAGCTAAAGTTGCTGCACAATGAAGAGAGAGAAATTTATTTCTCACACTCTTCTTCAAGTCAAAATTTGGTCATTATAATTACATAGTATTCTTTTAATCGTGTTCCATTTGTTTTGTCATTATGTATATTGTTTCCATCTTGGTTCTTCTTACTTGCTGAAGCAGTTCACATGTCTTCTCATGTTTCTCTGAATTCATTGTTTATATTCATTCATTGTACCTTTTAGTACAGTTATTATTTAATTATCATTAAAGTCATGTACCAAAATATATTTAGTCCTTCCCAAATTGGGAGGTATCTACCTTTGTTCCTAATTCTTTGCTACCATAAAAAAGTGCTGCTATGAATATTTTGGTATGTATGGGACCTTTCTGTCTCTCTGTGCACTGACAGAGGGATCTCTGGGTCAGAGAGTGTAAACATTTGTCACTTTTTTAGTACAGTTCCAAAATTGTCCTCTAGAACTAATTCATGACTCCACCAAAATGAGTATGATGTGAAACCTGACTTGTTTTGATCTGCATTCCTTTTATAATTTGGAATAGTCTTTCATATGATGGTTAATAACTTGCAGTTCTTATTTTGGGAACTTTGTCCATATCCTTCAAGCGCTTATCTATTGGGAAATAGTATTGCGTTTTATATATTTGTATGAATTCTATAAATGTCTTGGATGTCAGGCCCTTACAGATATTGAATGACTAATGATCTCTTAATATCTGATTACCTTTTTCAGTCATTCTTCTTGACTTCTCTGCAGCTGAGATTCATTTGACCAATTCTCATTCAAGGAAACCTTTCCTTATGGATCCTTCTAGTAGTTAGAGCTTTCTTTCTTCCCTCATTGTCTTGTATTTAGTGTAATTGCTGTCTCACAAGTAGCACGTAAGTTCCTTGACTTACTTTTCCCACAGTTCCAGAGGTGGGGAACCTGCCACCTTGAGGCCACATGTGGTCTTATATGTCCTTGGGTGCAACCTTTTGACTGAGTCCAAGTTTTATAAAACAAATCCTTTGATTAAGGGGATTTGTTATGTGAAGTTTGGATTCAGTCAAAGGCCACCTTTGGGGACCTAGAGGGCCACATGTGGACTCAAGGCATAGGTCCCCCATCCTTGTGACCTAAACTCTAGCACAGTGCCTTGCATGTAGTCATTTCCTTTATGTTTGTTTTTTAAAAGTTAGATGCTTTCATTTTTATAAAGTCTTTATTTTCATTTCTTTTCTTCCTCTCTTATAGAGAGCCATCTCATGTATCCCATCCATCCAGCACTTAGCACAGTGCCTGACACATGGTAGGAGCTTAGTGTGTATATATTATACATATATGTATATGACTATATGTTGTTACATATTTATTATACATATATGTATATGACTGTCTGCAGTGTTTTATACCTGACTTTTGCAGAGTTGCATATTAAGTTTCTTAAGTTTTTAATTTATTCAAAACCCTTATTAATTCTATGAAGAAAGAAAATGAGGATTTAGTGTTTTTTACAAGATAACACATAAGGTAGGAGAGCCAGGATTTGAATTTGAGGTTTTTTGATTCTTCCAGATCTAGTGATCATAATCTTGCCATGATCACAATGCAGATAAGGTAATATAACCTTTCTGCAATCCGAATGTTATTTTAACAATGCAAAAAATAGCAAAAATACCTTTGACCTCTCCATTAAATGTTCTTTGAAATCCTAGAGCTCCTCCATCAGAAGGCGTTAAGTTCATCTGGAAGAAAAAGGATGAATTAGTTTTCATTACTGATAAATTTTTGAAACTCCTATTAAACACCAATGCTCCAGCCACAAATTATTCTTCCTAAAAACTCTTTAGTCAGACAACACAAGAGTGTGTTTGACTTAATATGTGTATCCCATACACTCCTCTAATTTTACCTTTGTTAAAAGAATGGAAGGATATGTACTTAAACAAGGCAAGTATAACAGCATCCTCATTACCAGAATAATATTGTCACTTAAACTTGAAGTTTACTGTGTATATTCTTCTTTGGCATCTGCTTTTTTTATTCTCTTCAAGTAGTGTTCTTCAAATAGTCTCTTCAAATAGTTCTTCTGTCAATCAGTAAATATTTATTAGATACCCACTCTATGCCAGGCACCATGTTAAACACTGGGGTTACAGAGGCAAAAGGCTGCCTTTGCCCTCCGTGAGTGAACTTGCTTTATAATCAGACATACAGTTAGGCTTTTCCCCCAATTTTTTGTTGTTACAGATAGTACCCTTATGAGTATTTTGGTACAGATCTTTTTTTCCCATCTGTAACTCCCTTGAGATAGAAACTTAATACTGGATCTCTGCTTTAATAGGTATGAATAATCTGGTAATTTTTAATGTATAATTCCATGTTGCTTCCCAGAACAATCCTCCACCAACAGTGCATTAATATACTTATTCCCCCATAATACTACCAACATTGAGTTTTTTTCTTTTATCATCTTTTCCAGTTTTATGACTGTAAAGTGAAACCTCCCAGTAATTTTAATATGCACATCTGAGGTTTGTAATTTTGAAAAGCTTTTCTTGTGAAAACTGCTTTCTTTGACCACTTGTCTATTGAGGAATGAAATTAAATCTTATTTATTTATATCAGTTCTCTTTAAATTTTGGGTGCTGTACTATTAAAGAGATTTGGAAGCAGCAGCTGGGCTGGAGGGGTTGGTGGTCCAAATCTGTGATTTCAGTGGTGGAACATAATCCCAGTGAGAAGAGTCCCTTCCTCTGATGCAGGTTGGCAGGTCTGAAACTTACAGTCCCTTCTTGGGAAACTGGTGAGAGGTTAAGTAACTTTTTCCAAGGTCACACAGCCAGTATGTGTCACAGGCATGATCGGCCTGATCATGAAGTCTGCTCTTTCCCCCCTACACCACACTGCTACTCATCAAATGTTTAATGCAGAGATTCCCCCCCTCCCATCTCTGTCAGTAGTTTTTACTTTAGCTGTGTTGTTTTTAAATATGAATTAGCTTTTTTATGTAATTATAATTGCTTTATCTTTTATTATTTATTTGCTCTATTTCACTACTGGTGAAGAATTTTTCTCCTGTCTAGTTATAAAAGATACAACCTTCATAGCTTTATGTAAAATTAGCCATTGTTACTCAGGAAGCTTTATGTTTCTAAGTGATAGAAAACAGGGCTATATATTAGTAAGCTCTCTTGTAAAAGCTTATGGTAATTAAACAATAACTGTTAAAGTCTTGAAGACCACATTTGCCTTTTTGACCTAAAAACAGCAACAAATAAGAGGATATTCACCTGTCACAGTCATAGGATTTGAGTTGGAGGAGATCTCAATAATAGCTTATTTTAAAATACTTAAACGTTCTTAAAACACTTTCTATTTCGTTGGATTTTATCTTAGATATCTTATCTAGGCTTTTCCCTCCTCACTTCCATTTTCTTATAGCCCCAAACCCCCAGTCTCTCCATTATAATAGAGGCCCAGAATCTGGATTTGAACCTTGGTCTTCTGAGTCCAGTTCTGGTGTTCTTTCTATTACACAGTTCTGCCAGCTGTGGTTTCTGTACTGTTCTATCTTGTGAGGAATTTGTTCCTCTAGAAACAGAAGATTCTTGGGTACATGTATCTCATATGCATGTATCATGGGGTCATGATTGCATCTGCCATTTGAAGTATAAGGAAGATCTAAAGAAGGCACCTTTCTGAGAGGATGGCATTGGGAAGACTCAGAATAAGAGAGGATTTGAAGATCTGAAGGAGGAAAAGTATGGCTCACCGAAATAAGAAGAGACTGTTAAGCATGTGCATTAACGTGGGTTTGGAGGGAGGGGGTGACTTACCAAATTTTTGAGAGCGATAGTGAAGGAATTCATTGGAGTGGGATGAAAAGAGGGACCCTAAGGTAGTAGTAGTTTGTTTTCTAATGACAGTAGCAGAAAAACGGCCAGGAAAAGTTGTGTTCAAGCCTTACTTACCCCAGACAGATACTAGCTGTGAGATCATTTTGTGATACTGGGTAACTTCATTTAACTTTTCAGTGCCCCAGGCAATTTTCTAGCCTTAAAGCTAGGAAGAAATTGCTCACCTGAATTAGTGGAGGGAGTTTCTGTATTGGAAGATTAATTGTAGTCAAGGTACTCTTTACCCCTTTAACCTCTCAATTAAAGCCTTGCAATATGGGTTTGTGGGTGATATCTTAGTAATTTTCCTTAATAGAAATACCATTAAACTGCAATATATTAGGTAATAACAAATAGATAACTTCTCATGGTTCCCAACATTTGTCTAGATGCTTGCATTATTTTGAGGCATGGAAGGAAAAAGGGACTTATGTTGATTAAAACTGCCTAAACTCCTGTTGCTGGGAGGGCACTTTGAATAGTAGAATTCTTTTATGCCTTTGGGATGTGAAACTTGAGCACTCCTATGCTCTCCTTTGACCATATTCGGCCTCTAGCCTCATGATAGCATCAGTCAGTATGTTCCTAGTACAGAATGTGGCAGCTCTTTGGCTTTTCCTGTATTTGATCCTTTGGTGAAGCCATAATCCTTTGTTTCTGGTATCAAGCCATTGCCACCAAAGCAGCCTGCAGAATTCACATTTATCTGGAGTAGGAGGGGAGCCATGATGGGCTTTGAGGAGGAAAGTCCTGCTTCAAAGTTTTTAAACACATCTTTTGGGTATATGTTTACTTGTCTTCTGAAGAGCAGAGATCATCATGTCTCATGGCACCAGTGTGCTTTGGTGCTCTTTATGTCTTACCACAAAACAAAACAAAAGGCTAATAACACCCTTAAAAAGAGCCAGCCTCTGTGTCCTACAGTTACAAAATACAGTGGATGGTAGAATGATACATAACACATCAGAAAACTTGTCCTTTGATTACATTGGGTAGGACACCATGTATTCCAGCTGTCCAGGAGTATCCCCAAGACAGCAAAGTCTGTGCCTATCTGGCTAATTAAGAGGAATTGCAAAGCACCTCAGGTATCCCCTACTAATGTTTCTGACCCCAGCAAAGGAAGAACAGATTGTAGGGCTTAGCAGGCAGCAAGAGTTAGAAGCTATTTATCACAGTTTTGTGATTTCCTCAGAAAGACACTTTCAAACTCCCTGGGAAGCACACTACTCAAATATATTTATTAGCAAGAGAGATCCAGAAAAATAGGATGCCCTTCCTCCCTCCCCCCTCCCTCAAGGGGGAAAAATGATTAATATTTAAAGTAACACTGCCTAGCAGTTTGAGAATATCTGACCTTTAAAATAGTTGTGATATAGGACATGGCATCTTAGGATCCAATTACTAGTGTTTGAAGCCAAACCTATCAACCATATCATCTGTTTAATGAAAAGAGGCAGCTTTTTCCATAGAGTGTTCAGGCCTCTCCCATTCCAAAGACTTAACTCTTTTCCCTGCCTATATCATGGAAGTTAACAAACATATTATTCCTAAATTGAGATACGTTCATTTGGAGACATTAGGAAGATATTGATGGTAGGGGCTGGGGGAAGTCCCTATTTGACAAAAATGAAAAGTAAAAAATGGATAATGAAGGTATTTTCTTCCCTAAAGAATTTCATAATAGAGTGTAAAAATGCTAGAAAGGCCATGAATCTAACCCTTGCATATATTTTGTAAACTAAGCAAGCATAAGAAGACAGAACAGAAAGGAAATGCCTATAAAACAGAATTTTTGAAGTCCTTTATCAGTTTTTTCAGCGAGTGTCTTTTTCTTCATGGACAGAGGTTTTAACAGCTTAAGCTTCTTTTAAATGGTCTGAGGAGATACAGCAGTGATGTGTGAGGGTTCATTAATTATTACTCTGACTGATGTTTGCACAGGCAGTCAGGATCATAAATGTCAATCTGTCAAGAGACTGATAGGTTCTAAAAAAACTGATTGAGTGCTTCAAAAGCTGTCATCGAGCCCATGATTAAACAGATTAATCTTTCTTTCTTAGAAGTAAGGAGAGGGAAGCAGGGGGAAGGGCGCAGAGGAGGACTTTCTTTCCGTTGTTGTCACTGGGCTTCTCCCACACTCATTTTTCTGAACTGAGTGCTGGCTTATATGGAGGCCAACAGTCCACCTGAGATGTCAGGCAAGCCGCAGCAGTGGTTAGCAGTCCCAGGTGTATGCAGGCTGCCAACTCTAGCACTGACAGGAGATTAAGAGAGATAGAGATTCAAATCTGACAGACCTGACACAATTTATTTGGGAATTTGGAAAGGAAAACATGAGTAATAAAGACAAGAACAGTGACAGTAAGGAACAAATGTGAATTTCTATTGAAGACAAAACAGAGTTTTAAAGGAAGTGACTGTTGTCTTCACACAATGTTTCTAGTTAAATTGTTTCCAAATCATGAGCCTTCGAACATTTTTCTGAGTTTGGCTGGAAAACTATAATTAGAAAAATGCTTCTTCTGAAGAGAATACATTTTTTTAAAATTACCATATTTGTCTCTCACCAGTTTAAGAGATAAATTGCAGTCAAGATATGAGGGTTGGAGGAAACCATAAATAGGTCAAGACTTATTATTTTCTATCATGTTGTTCTTGTTTATTCCTTTCTTTTGATGAAGATCTGATGTCTTTCCCATTCAATTAAGCATTAGTCAGGAAAGTGGAGAGGGATGTGTACTAAGGTCAATTTATTTTTGTGTGGGATCAGGACAACTTTGTGAATAGGTGATTTTGTTGATGGGACTAGTCCCTCTACATACAGATACGATGTATTTTTGTGGCCAGATGTTCTACAAAAGGGTATGTTTGGGAATTTGCTATGTTTAGATCTCTGTGAAAAGCACTGATAATTCCTGGTTATGGAAGAATTTTTTAGCCTTTTTCTTCAGGGCTTGCTATGACTAATGAGCATGCTCAGCAAGACTTGTTTCTTCCCACAGTCAGAGCTGTGTAGGAGAAACTGAAGTACACCTTCTTCTCTTGAAGGCTTCTCCCTATATGTATGTATATTACTATTACAAGTACACATTCTGGTCATTCCTTTTCCCTTCCCCATTTTGTTGCTCAAGTAATTGACAGTAACCAGAGTGGAATTTGTGAGCAAAACTCCAAAACCCTCTAAATTTATTCTGGTCTGACAAAAAGGAAGAAGATGATTCCTTTAGTTTTATCCAGAAAAAAAGATAATTCATTCCTTTAATATTGTCTAGTTTTGGTTTGGGTTTGGTTTTTGTCTTTTCCATATTTTAGTCATTTTCTAATTGGCATGAAATTTGTAATTGAATAGTTGAATTTTTTAGCCCATTAACGTGCAATTGAAGCCCTTGTACTAGACATCTGTTTTTCTTATTTAGGCAACCTACTTCATGACCTATAGTGTCATTAACTAATTAGCAGAGGAGATCTGAATTTCTTTTGCAAGCATAATAATCATGCAGACCACTATTTATTTCATTAACTTCTAATTAAAACACTAAGTTGAATGATGAGAAAATGCCAAAGGATGGTTTACTTTTCTGAAAAGTCATCTGTGATGTAGTCACCTTTAGTGGTAGTATGTGAAGTATGTTTTTACGAAGTCTTATATAAATCATTTTTATCTTGTTATTTCCAGTAGGGGGCATTAGAGGCCACTAGCATTCAGTTCATAGAAAACCTACTAAGTGAAAGTATTCCAGGATAGAAATCTTGTGACAACCCCCTCCCCGCCAAAAAAAAGTTTCTTCAAAGTTTAGCAAGTGAAATGGCATTTTGATGTTTTGAGAATACTTTCCTGGGTTAATAGAGTATGAACAGTTTTAGTTAATGGCACATCATTTGTTACCAAATTTTCCTTTTTTTAAAAATTTGTTTATTTTTAGTTTTCAGCATTCATTTTCACAAGATTTTGAGTTCTAAATTTTCTCCCCATCTCTCCCCTTCCCCCACCCCAAGACACCGTGCATTCTGATTACTCCTTCCCCCAATCTGCCCTCCCTTCTATCACACCCCTCCCTTCTCTTATCATCATCTTCTCTCTTTTCTTGTAGGACAAGATAGATTTCTGTACCCCATTATCTGTATTTCTTATTTCCCAGTTGCATGCAAAAACAATTCTCGACATTCATTCCTAAGACGTTGAGTTCCAATTTCTCTCCCTTCCTCCCTCCCCACCCATCCCCACTAAGAAGGCAACAGTTCAACATAGGCTATACATGTGTAGTCATACAAAAGACTTAAACAGTAGTCACTATTTCCCTCCATCCTATCCTGCTCCCTATTTATTCTCTTTTTTGACCTTGTCCTCCCCAAAAGTGTTTACTTCTAATTACTCTCTCCTCTCATTTGCCCTCTCCCTTTTATCCTCTCTACACTCCACTTATCCCCTTCTCCCCTACTTCCTGTAGTGTAAGATAGATTTTCATACCCAATTGAGTATGCATATTATTTCTTCCTTAAGCCAGATGTGATGAGAGTAAGCTTCACTTTTTCCCCTGACACCTCCCCTCTTTTCCCCTCCATTAAAAAAGTTTTTTCTTGCCTTTTTTATGAGAGATAATTTACCCCATTCCATTACTCCTTTCTCCCAATATATTCCTTTCTCATCCCTTAATTTTATTTTTTTAGATATCATCTCTTCCTATTCATCTCACCCTGTGCCCTCTGTCTATATGTATATAATCTCTCCAACTAAACAAATAATGAGAAAAGTCTCAAGAGTTAGAAATATTATCTTCCCATGTAGGAATGTAAACAGTTCAACTACAGTAAGTCCCTTATGATTTCTCTTTCCTGTTTACCTTTTCATGATTCTCTTGATTCTTGTGTTTGAAAGTCAGATTTTCTATTCATCTCTGATCTTTTCATCAAAAATACTTGAAAGTTTTTCCACTTACTTAAATCTGACTTTAGGTCTACAAAAATGTGCATGCCTTTTGACCCAGAAATACAGCTTCTACGACTATATCCCCAAGAAATCATAAAAATGGGAAAGTGTTGTACATGTACAAAAATATTTATAGCAGCACTCTTCGTGGTGGCCCAAAACGGGAAATCAAGGGGATGCCCATCAATTGGGGAATAGCTGGATAAATTATGCTATATGAATGTTAATGCAATACTATTGTGCTATAAGAAATGATGAACAGGAAGACTTCAGAAAGGCCTGAAAAGACTTCTGTGATATGATACTGAGTGAAAGGAGCAGAACCAGGAAAACTTTGTACACAGCAACAACCATAGTGTGTGAGGATTTTTTCTGATAGACTTAGAACTTCATTTCAGTGCAAGGACTTAAAAACTTCCCGGTGGTTTTTTAAGGCAAAATGCCTTCCCCATCCAGAGAAAGAACTATGGAATTCAGTTGCAGAACATTTTCTTTTGCATTACATTTTGGTTTGTTATATGATTTCTCTCATTCATTTTAATTCTTCTATGCAACATGACTATGGTGAAAATGTATTTAATAGGAATGTATTGTAGAACCTATATACAATTGTATGCCATCTCAGGAAAGGAGAGGGAAGGTAAGAGGAAGTGGGGGAGGGAGGGAAAAAATCTAAGTTATATGGTAGTTATTGTATAACACTGAAAATAAAAAAATAAAATGCTTGAAAGTCCTCTATTTCATTGAATGACCACTTTTCCCCTGAAGTATTATACTCAGTTTTGTTGGGTAGGTGATTCTTGGTTTTAATCCTAGTTCCTTTGATTTCTGAAATACCATATTCCAAGCCCTTCAATCCCTTAATGTAGAAGCTGCTAGATCTTGTGTTATCCTGATTGTATTTCCACAGTATTCAAATTGTTTCTTTCTGGCTGCTTAATAGTATTTTCTCCTTGACTTGGGAACTCTGAAATTTGGCTACAATATTCCTAGGAGTTTTTCTTTTTGGATCTTTTTCAGGAGGTGATCAGTGGATTGTTTCAATATTTATTTTACCTTCTGGTTCTAGAATATCAGGGCAGTTTTCCTCGATAATTTCATGAAAGATGATGTATAGACTTTTTTTCATCATGACTTTCAGGTAGCCCCATAATTTTTAAATTGTCTCTGCTGGATCTATTTTCCAGGTCAGTTGTTTTTCCAATGAGATATTTCACATTGTCTTCTATTTTTTCTTTCTTTTGGTTTTGTTTTGTAATTTCGTGGTTTCTCATAAAGTCATTAGCTTCCATCTACTTCACTCCAATTTTTAAAGAACTATTTTCTTCAGTGAACTTTTGAACCTCCTTTTCCATTGGGCTGATTCTGCTTTTTAAAACATACTTCTCCTCATTGATTTTTTGGACCTCTTTTTCCAGTTGAGTTAGCCTATTTTTCAAGGTGTTATTTTCTTCAGCATTTTTTTGGGTCTCCTTTAGCAAGCTGTTCACTCACTTTTCATGATTATCTTGCATCACTCATTTCTCTTCCTAATTTTTCTTCCACCTCTTTTACTTGATTTGCAAAATATTTGTTGAGCTCTTCCATGGCCTGAGACCATTGCATGTTTATTTTGGAGGTTATGGATGCAGAAGCCTGGACTTTTATGGCTTCCTTTAATGGTATGCTTTGTTTTTCCTCATCCAAAAGGCTGGGGGAAAATAACTTCACCAAGAAAGTAACCTTCTATAGTCTTTTTTTTTTTTTAATTTTTTTGGGCGTTTTTCCAGCTGGTTACTTGACTTTTGAGTCCTTTATCAAATGGCAGGTATACTCTAGGGACCTGTAAGTTCTCAGTTCCTTCCAGGTGGAACATTCAAGGGAGAGGTGTTTACTCTTCTTCTGTCCTGCACTCTAGTCTGGGAGCAATCACAAGTTTTTCTGCCCAGGATCTGCCAGTAGGTTTCCCCTCTCCACAACTGCCTACAGTTCCCCCATGCTAGTGTTCCTCCTCACCCCAAAGACCATCACTCAGGGGTGAGATCCAGATCAGCTGTTTGATGCCCCCAGGGTCTTTAGGCTGAGAACTTCAAAAGGAGATGCTGCTGCCCTGGGGCCAGCCCAGGCTAGAGCCAGACCCTGCTAACTTCTCACACAGGTGTAAGAGCTTTCTTACTGACCTTTGAAACTGTCTTTGGCATTTGTGGGTTGAGGAATTTGGGTACTGCAGCTGCTGCCCATGATTCCGCACAGTGCAACCAAGGTCAGGCTGCACTGCGCTCCTCTCCAAGACTGCTGTGATAGACCTTTCCTGTTGGCCTTCCAGGCTGTCTTGGGCTGAAAATCTATTTGAAGTCTGTCGTTTTGTGTCTTCTGCTGCTCTAGAATTTATTTAGAGTCATTTTTTTACTGGTATTTTAAGAGTTTTGGAGGTAGAATTAGAGCAGGTCTGTCCTTCTACTCTGCCATCTTAGCTCCGCGCCCCTCCGCCCCCCATATTTTCAACATCTACTTTTCATATGCTTGGACACCTTTTAGTGCTAGCCTTTGGTTTCAGGCTTAGCATTATAATTGCCAGGAGTGATGAGAACCAGATTTAAGACCTGTTCAGAGGACAATTAGTACAGCTATAAACTTTGAGGTGGTGTTGGAAGCCCATGCCCATCTGTTTTGTGCTAAGTTAACTGTGTATCTCTGTCATACTTATGAAATAAAAATGGAAAAGTTCAACATAGAGCCATGTTATCATATTTCTAGTGGGCTTATTAGGTAGTCGCCTAAGAAGGGTGGGAAAGCAGCAAGATTAGACTGGCCCATTTTCTCCTTCCTGTAGTTGATTTCTTGGCCTTCATCATTCTGAAGATTCTCTTAGGACATGAAGGCAGTTAGATGTCACATTGAGTATCTTAAGGTGAGTTTTATGGAACCACTGCTTTTGAAAACAAGGAGAAAATGTGGCTAGCTAGCAGACCATGTGAGAAATACCAGAGGGGTTTTAGTGCAAGTTCAGTTGTTTTCAGTGCACATACCTCCTAACAAAGATAATGTAGTCAGAGAATGAATAAGATCATGCTTTTTAAATTTAGAACAAGGAAAGAAAAGTTTTACTGTACCCATTCTCCATCTTGTTCAGGCACTCCTCCCTCCCCCAGGGGAAATGATTATAGTGTGTTCCAGATTTAGAGCTTCATCTCAGAACACATTTTTCCTTTCCTCCATAATTTATTCTTCTGTTTTATGAAAGCATATCTAAGGTTATTAATACAAATGGCACCATTGCTGGTTTGTGAAAAAGAGGGCCCCTGGAGAGCAGTGTTGGATATATATGATGAATCCTGTTTGGCTGGGTGCTCTGTAATCATTTATATTTAGATTGTTGTCCTCAGATGAAGGAAAGGAGGCTTGTAAGGTGGCAGCCTCAGCCACATCAACAGCTAGGCATCCTTACTTGGACCCAGGACAGCTCCCTTCACAAGTTAGGAAACAGACTGAACTTGCTTTCAATTATTTTCTTCAGAGGCCTGTTTTGTTGGTTTGTATTGAAGGGGAAATGTCATATATTATGGGAAGAACTAAATGAGATTTTAAAAATAGTTTATGATTGCTGAGAATGTTGTGTTCTTCTTTGTTAGTGCCAGTTACAACAAGGCTAGAGAGGTATTCACATAATGCTCCAGGCCTGCACAACCTGTGGCCAATGGGCTGATGGGCTGCTTGCAGTAGGCCAGAGAATTTCCTCTATATACAAAGGATGTTTTCCTCTACTTTTTTCATGGTCCTCCTGAAATTCTTTGACATGCTGCAGGCAGCCCACAGGCTACGGGTTATGCAGGTCTGCAGTACTCAGTACTCAGCATGGAGGAGTTTACTTTAAAAGCGGGCAGAAAAAAAACAACAGGTGTTAAACTACCCTCATATAAGAAGATTCTTAGTGTGGATGACTCATTGAAAAGGAGCCTTTGAATTAGACAGATGAGGAATTCTCAAAGGTTAAGTTTTTGTTACCACAATTATTCTTCTCTCTGTTTTATACAGGCAGTGGGCAACATCAGCTTGTTAATAAATAGGTTTGCAGTAGGGGTTATGTAATTTGGTAAAGCATACTACCTTTGCTTAGGTGACTTGGGTGATGTTTGTAGCCTGCTTGGATAATGAACATTTTTGCATTTTAATTAGTTTAAGGCTAAAAAACAATACTTGTATAGTCTGTGTTGTCAGCAGCCTCTGTGGTGTTGGTCCAGCAACAGCTACTGCTGCTAGTATCGTAACACCAGTATTACTTGTGTCTCTCTTTTTCCATGGTAGCCTTTCTCTTTAGCATGTGAAATACACATACCTTCTTCATTCCTAAGGATTTGTTGGTTTCAGGTTTAACAGAGCAGCTCTACTACAGTGAGAGTAAATGTAAAATTCCCAATTACCGTGAAGCATTACTGCCAAATGCATCATCATTTGCATATAGTAGAAACATCTGACTTAGTATTTTTTAACCAGGAAGGAAGATGTACAGGCAAAAACTGTTCTGTCATGCTGGACTCTTCATGATCCCATTTGGGGTTTTCTTGGCAAAGACAGTGGAGTGGTTTGCCATTTCCTTCTCCAGCTCATTTTGCAGATGAGGAAACTGAGATAAACAGGATTAAATGACTTGCCCAGGGTCACATAGCTAGTAAGTGTCTGAAGCTGGATTTGATCTCAGAAAGAGGAGTCTTCCTGACTCCAGACCCTGCACACACTACTTCACCAACTAGTTCTCCCAAGTGGAAAGTGAATCAGTAGCAAAAAGAGTTTAATGAGTAGCATTAAAGTCAAGAGACCTGGGGTTTAAATTACAACTGTGGTAAGCCACGGTCTCTTGAGATTCCCTATCTTCATCTGCAAGATTAAGGAGTTGTGTGAGTGAAATGCTTGGTAGACTTTGTGAACTTGGTTAATATGTGTGAGCTTTTGGTGGTATCATCACTGATGAAATATTTCTGGGGTACCAGCAGTGGCACCAAGCAAGGCATTGTGCTGGAATTTTGAGGTGTATAGGGATGTATAAAATATGGTCCCCTGCCATCAAGACTAAAAAAGTTTATATAGGAAAAGAGTACTTAATGACTAGATCTTGAGAACCAAATGAGTAGCACACAAGTGGTGAAGGTATTGTGATAGATTGGGGGTGGGGGTAGGAACAGGTGGGGAGAGTGGCAGGTTTTGGTTACCCCTTGCTAGAAATTTTCAGATTTTCAAGTAGAGATCTGACTAAATAATAATAAATTTTGTTTCAATTTTTTGACCTTGAAACTCTATTTAAGGCCCACCCCCACCCCCCAAAAAAAGCCTAGAGATAACATGTTTACTATGAGGTTGAATAGTGAAATTAGATCATATGAGAATCCTATGGTCTTGTATAACCTTGACACCTAGAAATCCTGCCTACTGAATTCTGAATACAGCCTGAGAGGGAACCCTAGCAATGCCTCACTGGCCAGGGCTTAACATCGTCTCCACGTCTATGTTCTGAGCAGATTCACAGTCTGAGAGTGAGGCTTCCCCAATGAAGCGACCAAGGCTACTGGACAGCAACGAGCGACCTGAGGAAACCAGCCGTTCTAAACAGAAAAGCCGGCGCCGCTGCTTCCAGTGCCAGACGAAACTCGAGCTTGTCCAGCAAGAACTGGGATCATGTCGCTGTGGTGAGTGTGTGGTGGGAGCCAAGGCTTTATTGAGGGTGAATGTTATCAGCCCCTTAGATCTAAGCAAACACAGATCCTGGACGAGAAATGTTGCTAAAATAAGTAAGAACCAAGGCACTGTCCTTGCTCTGCAGTACAAGCCTTCCAAATGTAGTCATTTCTAGACATTGGGGCCACTGTTCAGCCTTTCAAGTGTGTGTCTCACAGCCCTCCAAGTGCAGATGCACTGTTGGATGCCCAGCTTCACGAACTGTAAGAACTCATATTAGTAGGTATTTTTCTCCTTCCTCAAAGTCCTGATCCTTCCACATAGAATACAGAACTCACAGACAGACTTTTTCTAATAGGAATTTTTCCTTTGTTGATTTCTTATTGGTCTGTCATTGTGAATACCTCCCTAGTCTCACACTCACCATGGCTCCCAAATTGACTTGAATAATGTCTCAGCACAATTTTTTTTAAAAAAGCTGTACAAACAGAGCCAAAGCCTGATAGAAACTAAACTAGGCCTAAAAAAGGACCATGCTAGAGGTCATTGAAGACCTTTAATAGAAATGAAAAGTGTGACTTCTAGCATTTATAGTTTTATTCTTCAAGCCTTTTTAAGTTGTGCCATTGCAGTGACCATCTCCAAAGTGAAGGTGATGGCAGGTATATCTACTCAGCAGCTAATTAAAATTTTAGTGAACTGACATGTTTTTCCATTTATCTACAAGACTGCTTTAGAGATTTTGGGGGGTTTGTGTTTTGTTTTTAAAATTGATTGTTGCCTACCTCAGCTTATGTAAGTGACTTTAAATTTGTGGTACTTAACTATTGATAACTGCTCTCAACTTTTCCCTATTCTGCACACTACCAGATTTTCTTCCTATCAATGTGGAGAAAGTTGAGTTGGAGTTCTTTCATTTAGAAACAAACCTTTAAAACAGTGAATGCTATCATCTAGCCATACGTAGGAGATCAAATGAACTTGTGTTAAGGTCAGGTTACTTAATTTAAATAGACAATTTCTCCCCCAAATTGCTTTCAAAGAAAAGTTTTATTAGAAATATTAGTATTTTTCTAGTGTACTTTGAAGTTTCCTCACACCTCAAAAATATTTTTTAAATATTCTTTTGCTTTGGGGTGTGCATGCGTGTGTACGTGTGTGTACTCTAGAGTATAATGCCAACTCCTTATAATTACCTCAAGAAAATGTGTAAGAAACTTTATGCTTTACCATAGCAGTACAAAACTTAGATTCATCTTCTCCTTCTGGCCACATATATCATGTCACATAAAGGCAAAAATCTGCTAGTTACAGTGTTTTAGACCAGCTTATTTCTCAGGCTCTGGTTTTATTTCCTGCTTTTGAAACATCTGACTCCTGACCAGAGCTACCAGAGATGAGGCTGTCCCAGCCCTGGCTATTAAAAGCCTCACACCATTCTGTGAGAAAATCAGCTTTATACTTTTCCTTCTCCCTCTGCTTGAGAAGCATAGTGGTAGAAGCTGTAAGGGTCACTCCTTTGCTGTCCTTCAGCAGAAAGCACCTCCCAGCGTAAACTTCCAAAGAATTAAATTATGGTGACAGTTCAACTTACAACATTGCTTTAAAATACAAAAAGGACTAAGTGGTTAGATTATGTTTCTGCTTATAATGTTTATTCAAGAGATTGCCAGGCATTGCTAATGATGGAGCAGTTAAAATTAGTTGTTGGGTTGTTAGTTATAGGGGTAGCTATTCTAACTGAATCTCATATGTTCTAAAGAAACCTTGACTTCTTTGCTCAAGCAAGACTGTGAAAGGCAGTAGACCTCAGCCTCTTCATAGAGAAAATACCAGTTCCCACTGAATTACCTATCGTGCTTCCATCCACAATCCTGAACAAGTTTCTCCAGCTGTAGCTTTGTAAAAATTCTTATTCTAAGAAAATAAGTCAGTCAGCTACAGGTTTATACGCATGGAGCTATGTAAAGAGAATCTAAAGTTACAAAGAACTCTTCGTACAAGGAATTGTGCAACCTGAGTACAGAGTAACACAAGCCAAGGGGATCTGAAATGTAGTCAGAGGGTAGCTTTGGTTTGTGTACTAGGTTCAAGTCTCACCTCTGACCCAAACTGGACTTATGATCATAGGCAAGTCACTTCATGTCCACCCAGTCAACTCTACAAGACTGGATGTAGCAGAGGTGCCAACCCACATTGATTAAGGGGATTTCCTCACCAGGAAGTTCCCTACAGCAGTGATATCATAGATCTAGTCTCTGTCCCTATAGGGGGAGGGGAGAGGTGGCACTTGATAACTATTTAGTCGATTTTTAAATTTTTTTAATTAAATTTTATTTCATTTTCAAATGATCTGCCTTCCCTCCTTCTTATCTCTACCTTCTCTCCCTGACAATGAGAAAACAAGAAAAACCAAACCCCTTAACTATTAGTTTTTGTAGTTTTACAATTGAATCCCTATAAATGGGAAAATAGGCAGGGTAAGAGAATTAAAGACTAGGCTACATGGTCCAGGAGCAGGTTACCCAGTGACAGGATCCCACAGCTGCTAGTGCATTCCCTACCCCCAAAATAGTTTGTGTCCACACATATACATGCCTTTGTGTAAATTTTGTCTCCCCTTGACCTGAGGGACTGTTATACTATTGTTTGTGTTTCAAGTATTTAGACTAATGCCCAGAATGTGATAAGCAGTTAATATTTGTTAATTAATCAGTTACAGATTTTCATATCTATATGCATCATAGATATATACAGCAGATACATGCATATACAATAGATATACATACATATACAATCATAGATATCATAGTGGTCCTTAGAGGACAGTTAGTCCAACCCCTCATGGGATTGATGGGGAAATAGGCCCAGAGAGCTTAATATAGATGACATAGCAAGGATTTAAAACTACAAGTTCAGCGCTCTTTCCATTGCACACTACCTTATTTTCTAACTTTAATCCTATGTAATTGGTGTCCCACACTTATGCCGTAGCACCAGTTGTTCGAGTTTAGATGATTGCTCTTGGTATCAGGGTTCTGGGATGCTCTATGTCTGTTGAAGCCCTAAGGGTCTCATGGCAGTTTTCCCAAAGACTTATATGTGGACTTTAGTTTCCACAAAGGAGGCTCCTTAAGCAGCCTAGATACCCACATTACAGTCATTCTTTCTGTCATCACTTCACCTGTTGCAGCTGCTTTTAAGGCCATCTCCAGCTTGTTTTGCACATAGCTTTAGCAGTGTGTTCCTTGAGCTCCCATATTAGAAACACAGGATTTTTCTTGACCTCAGATGCCTGTATTCCAATGTTAAGAATAACTGAGTCCTTAATATTACACAGGATTTGCCATAGGGGATCAAGCAAGGTGGTCCATCAAGTGTGCTCTCTTGCCCTGGAAAACAAGAATCCACATTTCAACATCAAGTGTTCCGCAGTGCTACAGCTACATTTCCCAGTTAGCCTGGTAGCTTAACAAAACCACCTGTAGAAAGTATCTAGAGTGTATAAGGGATAGTACCGTGGCCTTCAGGTGTGGCTACCGGGCTGTCTCTGTTACATTGTTGTGTGGCTCATCACCCACTCACACTTAGGAGTCTTTGGTTGCTGGAACTGTTGTGTGGAGATGTTTAAAAGTCAGTATTCTCCACAGATCCAAATGGGCTGTTTGTGAAGTATAGAAATAGCAACTTTTTGGTTGTTGTTTGGGGAGCTTGAGTTTTCCACCAGAAGCAGGTAGGCCCAGGGCAAAGCAAAGTCTCTGAGTATGAGATTGCCTGGGGAAAGTTCAAAACATGAATTGGACCACCCCCAGCATTATATTTTTGTTGTTGTTTATTTGTTTTCAGTTGTATTCAACACTTTGTGACCACCTACGCTGTCATTCTTGCTTAGTGACTGAAAATGGTCCCACCTTCTTTCTCCTATGGGCTCCTCGATAGCCCAACTTCCCCTCTCCCACCTCAGCTCAAGCACTGCTAAACTAAGCAGATTCAATCAAAACACTGTCATTAACTCAAGCAAAGAACCAAAATAAATGCTACTTTGTTCCTTGACAATGACTGGATGTGATTGGGATGGGGGTAGGGGAAACAGTAAACCCTTGAATGAGCAAGATTTCTTTTCCCTTAGACTTCCAGAATAACCAGCACTTCTGGTTTGCCATTTCCTTCACTAACTCATTTTACAGATGAGGAAATTGAGGCAAACAGGCTTAAGTGATTTGCCCAGAATCACACAGCTAGTAAGTGTCTGAAGCTAGATTTGAACTCAGGAAGATGAGTCTTTCTGACTCTCTTGGGTCCAACTGTCCATTGTGCCACCTTGCTATGTTTTTACTTTCCCTAAAAATCTCCAACTCTGTGTGGTGTACCTGACTTTTCTTAAGAGAAGACAGTAACCTTGGGGAAAAAACTGGACAGTCTTGGGCAAATATTTAACTCTTGGGATTATTTCTAAGGAGTGCTATCATTGTGAAACCCAATTTGCTAAGCATGTTAGCATTGTAGAGCTTCACTTAGTTGTCTTGAAAAGTTGCGGGGAACACAGTAATTTACTACTGAAAGAGGAAACTCAGGAAGGTGGTTTAAACTCAAACAAAACATTTTTCCAACATAGAAAAAATTTTTTATGCATTCACAGTCTTTTTCTTCCAATCCCTTTCCACTCTCTACAGGTTATTAACTGCTGACAAGAAATTCACATCTCATAAATAATGCTTAAGAGCCATTGCTATATAAATTGAATGTGTTATGAATTGTGATGGACCTTTTTGTAGCATTCTATGCCTAGAGCAGGAAGAACAGAGGATGTCATTTTCATTAATTTCTAATGAGGTGCCAATTAAAGGCAGGGAAAATGCTCCAAAGGGAAGAGTGGCCCAAGCTCCCCTGAATCCTCTGCCCTAGGGCTGTCATCCAAACACACTGCCAGTCAAGCCTTCTCTAAAAATTCCATTAAATTACAATCTCATCGAGAGCGCACACAGACACATTCAGCTTCCTTTTGATCTTCAAAAGAGCAATTTGTAAGATGAGTTCTCAGCCTTCTCACACAGGGAACTGGGAGAAGTGATAGGAATTGTTAATTGCAAAGACACTCTACAGGCTTCAGTGAGTAGGTGAAATTTTAAGATGAGTTCTCATTGTAACTGGGTAACCTTTAAATTAACAATACCAAAGTAGCACCCATTTCCTATGAATTCACTGCAGCCAATTAGACAAGGTATGTGGTGAGGCTAAGGTGTGATCTCCTATGTTGCATAAAATCTCTACAATTTGCCTTCTCAGTCTGGAAAATAAAAATAGAAATGTGCTTATTTTTTTTATTTTCCTATCAGGAAACAAATTGAACAACACAAGAACAGTCTAGAGTATATTCTGCTATGGTTTAGCCCTTGTCACCCGAGTTACCTATGATTCTGTTGTGCTGCTGAGCCATGGGCCTTTTAATTCTAGAAAGGAGTTGGGATCCCTAGTGGTAGGTTCTGCAGACAAATATTGGCTGGCATGATAGCAGGACTTTTTAAATCCTGATATACTGCTTTTCTAAGCCACACAATCAATTTTAGAACACCAACATGGCATGGAAGGGAGTAGAGGGGAAGGATATAAATTATTACTTTTTTTTTGATTGGACAATGACTTAAAAGATATGCTTCTCTCTTTCCTTTTAGGATTAGGAGCATTTTACTAATCTCCTGAGCAATCCCACTTCTTTTCATGTTTTTAGAATAAATTTTGCAGGTACAGTGAGAGCCCGGGGTTAATGACTTTAGCTCACAACTTTGGAGACATAAGTTTTCCTAGTCCTCAGTAGTCCCTTCTGACTGGGCACGTCCTGGGTGATGACTGGGGAAAAGGATAGGTTGATTGTTGGTTCAAGATCATAAGGTCATATTGAACATGACTATCACAGCTCACAAGATCGGAAGGAGTAAATGCCAGTATTCCAGAGCACTGAAGTGAAAACCTCAGTTGTTGCCAAGCCTACCTTTTTACTTAGAAGAAAGTTTGGCATCTAAGCAAATCGTACTTGTTTATCCTATCAGCGTGCAACATGTGCACTTACTCACTAACTTTTAGTAGGATGATTTGATTTGGACCCAGAAATATATTGGTGATGGATTGGATTGAGTGGGTTACAAAAATTTAACAACCTACCCACTAAATCTTAAGGAAAATATATTTAAAAAAAAAAGCATTTCAAAGAGCCCAGTTATGTGCAAGGTACTCTACAAGATCCCCCATTTTCCTCTTGTTACAATATCTCATATTTACATAGTTCTTTGCAGCAGTTTTTTGAAAAGCACTTCATTTTTAAAAATCCTGCAAGGAGGGTTGTTACATGTAGAGGGGTACATATGTTGACTATCTTAGAAACTTAATTTGACTGCTCAGGTAGAATTTTTATAAGTAGAACATTCATGCTCTGCTAGATGTTATTGTTCAGAGCATGACTACAGACAACAGGTACCATGGCTAGGGAGGTTCATTGGTTTACAAAGTTATGGAGAGAAGTTTTTCCAGCACTTGCTAGAAAGAGAATAGTTAGCATGTTTATCTTCAGCAGAAGTGATGGTGCTTTTGGAAAAGCAGAAAAGGGAGAAAATGGAGGTGTCCCTGACCTATATTACAAAGCCCTCCAAAGAATGTGATTTGAAATGTGGGGAAAAGTTCTTTGGACTTTAGCTACCATTTGATCATCATTCTCACTTTCTCACTATATACTGTTCAACTAAATTGAAAACGATCTCCATTCTTAATCTTCGGAGAATTTTAGTCCAGTATCAAATAGATTTGACCTTTACCTACACTCAAGTGGCACCCCACCCATGTGACCAGAACAGTGAAATTTTGTGCTAAGGGCCTTTCACATTACCCTTTGTCCAAAGCTATATAACTCTCTGAGGAAACTCCCTTTCCAACAGTGTATATCATGGAAAGAGCACCTCCCAGGAAGGTGGTTGTGTGTGTGTGTGTGTGTGTGTGTGTGTGTGTGTGTGTGGTAGCAGTAGTAGTAGTAGTGGTGGCAGTAGTAGTAGCAGTAGTAACAGTAGTAGTGAAAATGAAAACAGTAGAAGCTAAACCAAGAAGCATGGGAGGCTTCTTGGTATTGTCAGAGCAATTCTAGACTTAAGGGCCCTGGGTTTGAATTTACACTCTGACATTTTATGGCCATGGACAGGTCACATAACCAGGTTATGTGATATCATTTCTTCTTCTTGAAAGTAGAAATCAAACTTGCACAAGATACCGCACAGAAGGAGAATGCTCCATAAACCTTTAGGCAACATAAACTGTGAGTTTATCATCACCATCACTGTCACTGAATAGCAAGAGACTGTCCGTAGCCTTGGGTTGTCCAGGAATTTTTATTGAAAAATACCATATTTTACTCAGTGTTATTTTTTTCTTCCATTTAGAAGCTATCTTATCGTTAGTAAGATAGAATAGAATTATTGAGAAGAATTGATCATAGTTTCCACTAGTAATAAATAGCTGAAACCTGGGGGAACCTAGATTTTACAGATTTCCCCTCTTGCTGTAACAATCAAAGACTTGATGGGAACAGCTAAGAGGGACATATGTGGAGGTTCTACACTTTGCCTTTCACTTAGAGCAGTTTTCTTCCTTTTTATTTAATTGCTCTTACAAGTGTTTTGAGCAGCTACAATTTCTGATGGTAACCATAAGAACCCATAATTACATTCACACACATACCAAAAATACCTCATTTCTTCCTCGAAGGGGAAAGGTAGAAGAAACTAATATTCCAAGGGGAAAGTGTGGTCATCATCTAGAGATTGGAAGTCTTCTGTTAAACAGAACTTTGGAGGGTAGTATGAGTTGCAAGAAGATTTTTATCTGTACAACAATTTCTAAACTCCCTTCAGTGAATGACCCACTTATTGAAAGATAATATTTAATATTACCAAATTAAAGGACAGCTTTTATTGCATTTTCAAATTCATTACCTCTCTTTACAGGAGGTGAACTACATGCTTCCTCTCCATTTTTGGAGTTCTGAAGTCTTAAACACTGTTATTCTGTATTGTTATCACCATGTAATTTGTTCTTCTATCTCTGCTTTTGTCCCTTTGTATCAGTTCATAGAGGTTTTCCAACTTTACTCTGAAACTGTGCATTTCTTATGGCACAATAATACTCCATCGTGGAAGAAACACATCCTTAGTTTCCAATTTCAGGCTTCCGTGAAAAGAGCTAATAATCATTTCTTGTGCAAGAGGTCCTTGTTTTCTTTGGGGTTATAGGTCTGGTAGTAGTATCTCAGACAAAGGATAACTTAGCTTAATTTCAAGTTGCTTTTCCAAAATGATTGAACCAATTGATGTCTCCAACAGCATTTGTTATTTTAATCTTTGGTGAGGTGGAATCTAAAAGTTGCTTTAGTTTGCATTTCTCACATTATTACTGATTAAAATAATTTTGTGGGGTTTGTGGGGAGACAGTCAGGGTGAAGCGACTTGCCCAGGGTCATACAGCTAGTAAGTGTCCAAGGCTGGATTGGAACTCAGGTGGTCCTTACTCCAGGACCGATGCTCTGTCCACTGTGTTGCCTGACTGCCCTGCCCCTATTGGTTATTTGGTAGCTTGGGGTTTTTTTCTGTTCTTTTCTTTTGACTGTCTGTTGCAACTCCTTCATTTTGCAGATGAGGAACTCCAGCAACTCAGTCACAAAGCTAGTAACCATAAGAATAAGTGATTCAGGAAAGATCTTTTCAATAACAGGGCTTTGTTGTATTTTCTTTAGAGGAGAATATACAGCAAATTGCTGTAGGCTCTGTAATCTGTGAACAGAGTATACAGTGAATCCTCAATTTTTGTGAAGATAACATTCCCAGAAAACAGCACAAAAGTAAAAAACAAGAATATTGATCTGTTAAATTTAGGGGAAATAGGAGATTAGATTCCCACAACCACCAAAAACCATAATCTTTCACTAGAGATTGCTGAAAATACATTTTCTGCATCTAGTTCTTTATGACAGAACACTTAATTTTGATAAGATGCACTTTCCCTAACACCAAAACCCTCAAAATTACCCATAAATACAAGGGAGAGGAGAGGCTACCCTAGAAGGGGCAGGGAGAGATAGGGGCAGTGATATGAGAAGAACCCCAAGGTGAAAAGTGGAAAAGGGCTGTATCTGCCATCCCTAATCACCCTTATCACTCAGCACTTTTTCTCTGATGAAAAGTACATGGACCTGCTTCCTGGTGTTTCTTAGCTGGAACCTACCCAAGCATGGTGGGATGAGGTTGTGGGACATTTGTGCAAGGATTCCAGAGAGAACTGGAGTGACCAGCCTCACATTTACCCACAAATGTAGCTGATTTTCCTCCTTCCCCTCCTCCCCAATTCCCTGCACTTGAGAGGTTACTTTGGCACTTTCTGGAGCAATTCACAAACATTTATACAAATACTTTCCTTTTTTTTTTCTTTTGTGGATATAACCTGCATATACATACTTCTCATTTTCTTTCCTCTGCTGTTTATAGCTGCAAATATGCATGGTTGCCAACACAGAAGTGAAAATGAGGTAGCTAATAAAATCATGCAAATATTTTAAGTCACGAAAGTTAGACGAGGGAATGTTGAAGACTGATGGTTTTCAGGTTTTGCCTAGCATTTTTTAAGACTGTATCTAAATATTGAAACCTGGTTTGAAAAAAGTGTTTAATTTTTCAAAAACATTTATGTATACCCAGTATCAGCAACATAAATTGGTGATGCATTTCACCTATCAGAATACTTTTTTCCTCTCTCAAGGAAACGTATTCCAAGCTTTCATTTAAAAAAATACAAATAGTTTTGGCTTGGTTAGCATTAGTTTTGTAGAATTACTTCTCTCTTTCTCACTCTCTCAGTTCATAGTCACAAGAGAGGATTTACTTGGTAAGAAAAGGATATATGCAGAAATGAAGGTAATGTACAAACAAAAAATACCAACAATTTTTTTTTTACACAGCGTTGGAAGAAGTTACTGTTGTGTTGCTTTTTAGAAGAGCAGGAATCGACTCCAAACCTGATTTTTAGATTGGGGGGGGAGGGGGGGATTGGGCGGGCAGGGAAATTCCAAACAGAGAAAGAAAACTATTGCCCAATTTCCCTAATTAATCTTGATAAAAACTTTTTTTAAAAAAAATTAACAAGGAGAGACTTATCATTAATATATCACAAGGATCATACATTATAGCCTGGAGTCATACCAGGAATTCAGAGCTAGTTCAATATAAAGAAAACAAGCCTAACTAAAGGAATGACAAAACCAACAAAAATCATGATTCATCATCAATAGATGCAGAAAAAGGTTTTGACAAAATACACAACCCGTTTCTGTTTAAAAAGTAAACATAAAAAACTCATAGGAATAAATGGAGTTTCCTTAAAAAAGATAAGTAGTACCAAGAACAAACATCTGTAATGAAGGTAAACTGGAAGCTTTCCTAGAGAGATCAGAAGTGAAGCAGTGATATCCATTAACACCAAGACAAAGAAAAAAAATGGAAAAAATAAGCCTAGGTGGAGAGGAAACAAATCTATCATTTTTGGCAGATAATTCCTTTTAAATATTTCATTTAAAGTGACTGTAGACTGTATAAAATACTCGGGAGTCTACCTGCTGAGATGCACTTAGATGAACACAATTCCAAAAAATTTCATGCAAATAAAGACATCAAAATAACTGGAGAAATATTGGTTGTTCATGGATAAGCCAAGCCAATATAATTTTTTAAATGACAATACTAATTTGCTTATTTAGTGCCATATCACTCAGGCCACCAAAGAATTACTTTGTAGAACTGGAAAAATAATAGTAGTTCATCTGGAGGAGCAAAAAAGTCAAAATATCAAGGGCATTCGTGAAACAAAAAAAATTAGAAAGAAGGAAGCCAGCAAGACTAGATTTCAGACTAACAATACAGCAAAGCTATGATCAACAAAACAGTTTGGTACTGAATAAGAGAGTGGAGCAGACTAGGTGTGTAACCTCCAGAAGTAAATGAGCACAGTACTGCAGTGTGTGATAAACCCAAAGATCCTGACTTTGGGGACAAGAGCATATTCAACAAAAACTGCGGGGGAAACTGCAAAGTAGTCTGGGAGAATGTAGATACAGACCAGCATCTTACACCATATATACCTCATTTAAGCTCAAAGTGAGTATATGATGTAGACATAAAGGATGACAGTATAAACAAAAGAGTGGAACATGGTAGAAATTATCTGTCAGATCTGTGGGTAAGGGAAGAGTTCATGAAATGAGAAAAGTTTTCAAGAGGTAAAATAGTTCATATTGATCCTTTCCTTCCTCCTAAATTTGTTTTGCATGATTTTACATTTTCATGATGGGATATGTGTATCTTACCTTCTCAATGGTTAGAAGAGGAAGGGAATTCTAAACTGAATATAAAATAAATTTGAATTTCAAAAAATGAATGATGAGAGAGACATGTATTTTATGGGAAATATGTGGTGTTAGGTCAACTTTTAGTCAGTATAGCAATTGTGGCATATAGTACTTCTTCAGAATCAAAATTCATGCTAAGAAATTTGTAAGGCCTTCTACCCTCAAACAAGTGCGTATGTCTTATTGCTGCCTTCTGTTCTTCACCATAGCCAGCTCGCTATTTTAAAGTCCACATTGTTTACTTTCCTTACCAATTATCAGTGCTGTAATGTATACCCTGTCTTCTTCATCCTTGTCAACTGTTCTTTACTTTCAGGACCTTGCTCAAGATTAGTTGGGAGGAGAAGAGGTCCATCTGCATTAGTAAACAGTCAGAATTACTTTAAAAGAATTTCATTTCTTTGAAATAACTTGAACTAATTGCTACCAATGTTTTTGTGAAGTTGCTGTCCTTTCACAATCCACTTTAATAAATATAAGAAAGATTATTTTGTAATTCAAATGTTTTTTACATTTATCATGGACATAGAGATTGTAGGAAAAAAGTATTTTCCTTGAATGCTTTGGTCCAAAGCTGTTGTGATGTAAAACATCATGCAGAAATGACTATAAGAGAAAAAACCACAAGGAAGAATCTTGGATGCAGGCAATTTTTATTTCTAGGGCAAAAGCAAAGTCTCCTAAGCCTAGAAGGAATCTTTGTGTGGGGACCAGGCTCAGATGACAGCAACAAGTAGCAGCAACATTTGTGAATTTGAAGTTAGCAAGGTATGCTGGTCGACCAGAGTAGAATGGTAGTAGGTTGGAATGATGATAAATATGTGGAATTGGAAGGGAAATGAGTGTGGAGAAACTGTTCTTGCTACAGTACCCAAGCTTTTGGAACTTTCCTTCAGGCTTTCCTCATTGGTGTCATGAGTCTTTCAGTGTCTGAAACTAGACTGTTTTGGTAAAGTAGCAGGGAGATAGAAAATGGCATTCATAATAATGTGAGCATTGCCTGTTTCCTGTTTCCATTTACTACTTGGGACACTAGCTCCTTCTGTGTTCATCATTGCTTGAACAAATTCTGTGTTCAAATGCTAATTTGGAAGTCTTTGATGTTGTGTAAGTATTCTCCATGCCTGGAATTCTCTCTATCCTTATGGCTACCTCTTGCCTTCTTGGCTTCCTTCAAAACTCAGTTAAATTCCATATTCTTCAAGAAATTTTTCCTGATCCCTTTTAAAGGTAGTGCTTTACGTTGAGATTATCTCCAGCTTATTATGAATACATCTTGTTTGTACAAAGCTGTTTGCATGTTGTTTTCTACATTAGACTATGAGATCCTTGAGAGTAGGGACTGCTTTTTGCCTTGCTTTGTATTCCTAGCACTTAATCCAGTTACTGCCATATACACAAAGCAAGCATTTAATAAATGCTTGTTCATCTAACATCACTTGACATGGATGGGTTGACTTTGAATACTGTGGAAATGAGCCAGATTCTTGTATTTCCAGATTTCTTTTGAGGTGAGGTCTGATATATTTTTGTTGATAAGTCTCAAGACTGAACCAGTTTCATATACCCTTAATAACTGGGTTTCATTTTGTAGTGCTTATCATGGTTTTTTGTTTGTTTGTTTTTGTTTCTGTGACTCTAAGCTGCTTATGTCCCAACAGTCTTGTGACAAATGGCAGCATTAGCATCATTCTCTTTGTTATAGAAACTGCTGATAACCAAGCAGTATTGAAGCTATGGAACTTTGTAGAATTATATAGGCAGTGTGGCATAATGAATTGTAAGCTGCACTTGGATCTGGAAGGCCTGAATGTAAATCCTACTTCAGACACTTGCAAAATATGTGACCATGGACAACTCCTTTCACCTCTCTGAACCCCAGTTTCTTTGTCTGTAAAATGACAACCTCTGTACTACCCATTTCACAAAATTATTTTTAAATTTCCATTTTATATTTATATATGTCAAATTGTTGTAATAGTAGACCAACCACAACAAAACTAGTGTGAAATGTTGGCTATAGACTCAAAAAAGACTGTTCTTTTGCTGCCACTGAGTAGACTTTGGATAATACCATGGACTCATTGGCGGGGGTTATATAAAGTACTAGGTAAGTTATTCCAAAGGGAAACAAGCAGTGTAGCAGGTGTCTTATGCAAAATACCTTGGACCCTCCTCAGGTCTGATTGGAAAGGAATTAGTCACTAAACTACTTTTCTGATCAGGAATTAATGAATGAGCCCTTCATTTAAAGTCAGTAGGGTACACTCTGAAAAATAGGGAGAAACTGCTTAGGAATGTAACCACCACCCCTTTCTTCTCTCTTCATCCAGTAACTCAAGGCCAGCAGAATCCTGGGCTCAGTAGGAAGGGGGGTGGGGGGGGGGAAACAGGCCTTTTATTAATCAAACATCAAAGTCCAAGGAGACCCTCTGTAAAAAAATTTTGATTTATTTATTTATTTTTTTAGAATGGGATTGTACTTAACCTGGTCTGTGATACTTGGTTAGGATATACAATGGATCTTAGAGAAGAGTGTTGAGGATTTAATGGAAAAAGAACATATCCAAGAGAAGTCAGACTTTAACCAATACTTAGTGACTAGCCTTGAAAATGGAACATCTTGAGTACATAAGTAATCACATACTTGCCATCACTGGAGAGTCAAGTCTGGGGCAGAGAGGGAATAAAAGGATACTTGTGAGAAGTTATCAGCCAAGCCCTATGGAAGTGATACTGGAGTGTAGTCATTCCTCACATGGCAAGGAGATTTGAGACTGAAAGTCAAAGCTATATCCATTTTAGGAGTGGTACCAAAAGAATGCAGCAAAAAGGGCAGAGTGTAGCATTTTGCTAAAATTTTGGACCAGATGGGCAGCATTATAAGCTGAGTGCTGTTAGTTGAGAGGAACATCTGGTATTGGTCCTTAAAGAGTTGGCATGTCCAAACCTAGCAACCATTGCTAGAGTTGTGACATTGGGACCAACTCCAAAAGCTGATTACAGCTCTGGCTAAAATCTAAAGTGCTTAAAGAGAGTAACCCAAAAGATAGGAGGTGGAACTAGATTGTGAAGGACTTGAAATGCCCAACAGAGATGTTCATATTGCATCCTTCTGGCAAACGGGAACAAGTGGAGGGCATTAGCATAGTGTAGCCAGACCTCTTGTTTTTAGATCATGTGTCACTTTGGTTCTACATGGAAGATGTATTGGAGAAATGAGAGGCTCGTGACAGGGAAGCCAAATGACTATTAGAGTAGTCCAGGCAAGAGGTGATAAGATCTTTGTCCGTGGAGAGAAGCGAACAAATGCAAGAAGTGTTGTAGAGGTAGAATTGACAAGATTTGCCAGCTTGATTGGGTGTAGAGAGGGGTGAGGTTGAGAGAAAAACAAATAACTGGTGTGAATCTGCATGGCTAGATTGATGGTGAAGATGTGAAAAGAAGGAGTTTTGAAGGAGGAAATGAGTTCAGTTTGGATATGTAGTTTGTAAAATGTCTCTGGGACATGTATCTAGAAATGTAGGCAGTTGGTGACTCTGGGCTGTGTGTATGTACACAAACACATTTCAGAACTAGCTGCATAAAAGTAATAACTGAATCCATGGAGGCCAATGATGTCACTAAGAAAATCAATCTAGTACAGAGCCAGAACTCCTGACTTTTTGGGGACTTGTTAAGGAAAATTATTTTCTCTAATTCCTAGGGACAGTATGGAAAAATTGTTGTAAGTTAATGGCCTCATCATCAAAGAGTTTGGAAATCTGGTGCCTGGTGGTGGAAATCTGGTGGTAATTTGGAAAAATGCCTAGAAGATTAGGATTTGGGTGGAATTTGTGACATTTAACAAGAGAATTAACTAAAGTTTATCACCTTAGTGATGCTTAGAACATAAGATTACCTGGTCTGTTGGCTGGACAACTAGTGGTTCTCACTTTGGAAGCTGCCCATGCCCATGAGCTGTCCATGACACAGAAGGATAAAGAAAAAATGCTCTTCACCTAACCAGTTTTATCCTACCAATTTTAAGGCATATCTTGAAGTATTTCTTAGGCACCTACATATTCTCAGAGCTTCATCGAAAGGGCAGTTTGGTAATACAAGCCACTTAACGGTTATGGTTTAATCTGTGTTTTGGGAAGACATTGGAAGAGCACAAAGAATCACTGTGTTAAATCAACTTAGAAATTGCAGATTGAAAGCTTTGAAATGACAAGTTCTAGGTTTGTAACACTTCTGTCAGAGCTGTCAGTCTTAGGGAATGATACTTGCAGACCCAAAAAAGATACCATTTCTCACTGCATATATCCACAGACTTTATAGAACCTGAAGATGTTAGAGTTTCATGGCTATTATTGGAGATTTGTAAAAGACCACTGTAGTGCCAAAGCCTCTCAGTGATCTCATTCATAAACGGTCAAAAAGGACATGGATTCCACCCCCATCTTCATCCCTTGGTTTAGATAGACATCATTGGGACATTGTTGGCTTTTGCTTATCCAAGAACGTCCTTTGTGTTATACAAGCCTAAATAGCTTGAGATCAGTTTTGTGTAAGGAGAACAATGGCCATCCGAAGCTCATTGCATTTGCTTATAGAGGACTTACTGATAGAAAAATGTGTTACCCATCAACATGTTAAAAAAAAAAAAAAAAGAAAAAAGAAAAAAAAACTTGGCCTTGTAGTAGCCTGTGCCTAAGTTTGGAGACTGCATGGAGTCTAGTTCAAGGTATAGAGAGACAATAATCTGCTGACCTTTGTCCAAACATTATCACTGGTCATTGTGTTCATCCTTCATTGCCAAAGAAGACCATGCCTTCAGAGAAATGATGACATGACTTGCACTTGACTTGGTTTTGAGTGAGGGAGGGCTCTGCAAGGTCACCAGCCTCACTTTTCCTCCAGCACAGTAGGCTTAAGGTTTTTGGAAAGGAAAAGACAGGACAGGAAA
>CM053770.1:317843786-317999440 GCA_028658325.1 Potorous gilbertii
GCTAAGGATACAGCAAAGTTGACCAGGAAAGGGGTGTGCCTTCAAAGAATCAAGCTCACCTCTTCTGCGTAAGGATGTAAGAAAGTGACTGAAGTTGGATTTTGTAGTGGAGAGATTATAACCAACCCTACATAAAGTACAAAAAAGGAATTAGTTCAACCTAAGCCTCTCTGTCCTTGGGCTAACAGAATATGCCATAATGATTTTGCATGTGTGCCAGGAGAAAACTGTTACTGTCAAGGGTACCACTGTCTTCCCAGTCATCCAGGTTAGTAACCTAGGTTTCCTCTTTGATCCTCTATCTTCTCACCACCACTGATATCTAATCAGTTGTCAAGTCTTTTAATTTTTGTCTTCCGAACATCTTTTGTATATGTTGTCTTCTCTCTTCATACCTGGACCATTCTAAAAACTTACTATTTAGTCTCCCTGCCTTATTTCTCTCCCCATTCCATACATTTTCCAATTATCTTTCTATAGTACATGTCTAAATACTTGATTTTTAATAAATACTAGTTGAGTAACTGACTGGAATCGGTGTAGAATAGATTTTATTGGCTCAAGATGACAACAGATATACACAAGAAGTATAAGACTCATGTCCAATGTGTTCAACTGAAAAGAACTTGGGATGCTTAGCGAGAGAAAATATGCAGCAAACCAGCCTTTGGACTTGATAAGAACCGTCTTCTTATATCCAAAAGAGGATCAGAAGAAGTAACATCCTAGTTCTAGTAGTGGTAATTTGCCTGTACTTCCAGACAGTACTTCCAGAAAGGCTCTTGCATCTTCTCTTGAACTTTCTTTTTAACATTATTTTTGATTGATGGATATTTTTCCATCAGTCATTTCTTATTATCTGTCCTCCTTTCCCTTCAATAAACTGCCAACAAAGCAACATCACTGGCCTGTCTGCACAATATTCCATAATCTCCTACTTCTTTGCTAAGAAAGTGGACATGTGGTTCATCCTGTTTTTTGGAACTAAAATTGTACATGATCAACAGTCTGAAATCATCCATCCTTTTAATTATTGCCTTCATTTACATGATTGAAGTCATTGTGCATGATTTTTGTTTTCTTCTATATCCCTCAAAAGAAGTATAAAATTTTCGAGTTAAAAGTAACCTCATCAGCCATTTCTTACTAGAAAGAAATCTCCACTGTTGTAAAATATCCCACCAGTGGTCATCTAGGTTCTGCTCAGAGACCTCCAGTAAGGAGCCCAGTACTTCTCAGAGCTTTACATTGCACTTTTAGACAACTCTAATTTTTAGGAAGATTTTCCTCACTTCAAGTCTTAATTTCCCTCTTTGCAACTTGTACTTATTGCCCCTAGCTGAACACAGTATTTGAGAGGAGTGTGATGGGGCAGAAATCAGCAATAATGCTGTATGTTCTGTGTAAGTCTTCCTATGTTTCTCTGAACTCCTTATAGCCATTTCTTCTTATGATGCAATAACATTCTATTATATTCTTATATCACAATTTTCTCAGCCATTTCCCAGTTAATGGACTCTAATACATTACTACTACAAAGTGTTGCTGTGAATAATTTTGGCATGTATTGAACCTTTATTTCTGTCATCAGCCTCTTTGGTACATAAGCAGAGCATGGGTTGCCAGGTCAAAAAGTATGAATGATTTAGTAACTTACACAGTCTCACCAGCAATATAGTAGTGTGCCTGACTTTCCACAGCTCTCCAACATTGACTTTTTCTGCTTTTTATCATCTTTGCCAATTTTACAGAGGGAAAGGAATAAGAATTTATGTAGACCTACTGTGTGCCAGACACTGTGCTAAGAGTTTTGCCACATATCTCATTTGCTTCTGTGTTGGGAGCAGAGCCAAAATAGCCAAGTAGAAGCAAGGACCTGCTTGAACTCTCCCCACAAACTCCTCAAAATAAAAACCTGTAAAAAATGACTCTAAACAAATTCTAGAGTAGCAGAAGTCACAAAATTAGAGACTGAAGCAAATTTCCCATGCAAGACAATCTGGAAGGTAAACAGGAATGGTCTTCGCACTGGACTAGGAGTGGAGCACAGTTTGGCATGGACCACACCAGTGTGGACAGAGTTGGAGAAGACCTCAGGAGACTGAATCATTGGCAGCTGTGATGGTCTCCAGAATTTTCAACCCACAAACACCAAAGGCAACTTAGAAGGTCAGTGAGAAGGGTCTCTCACCTGACTGAGAGGGTAGCAAGTTCTGACCACAGCTCCAGGGCAGGGTCAGCTACTGCCAGGGCTGCAGCTGCTTCAGAAACCTTCCACTTAAAAAAAATCTCAAAGGTCAAGTGATTGACTGGGAAGATGAGCAAAGAGGGGAGAAAAAAAACAGGCTATAGATTCTTACTTTCTCAATGCAAGGTATTTTCTTATGTCATTGGTGACAAAAAAGATTAAGGGATGCAACCAGAAGACGATAAAGTTGAGACTGCTGCCTCCAAAGCCTCCAAGAAAAATATGGATTGGTCTCAGGCCATGGAAGAACTCAAAAGGGATTTTGAAAAACAAGTAAGAGAAGTAGAGGAAAAAATGGGAAGAGAAATGAGAGTGGTGGAAGAAAATCATGAAAAACAAGTCAACAGCTTGCTAAAGGAGAACTCAAAAGAATGCTGAAGAAAGTAACACCTTTAAAATTAGAATAACCTGAGTGGCAAAAGAGGTCCAAAAAGCCAATGAGAAGAAGAATGCCTTAAAAAGCAGAATGGGCCAAATGGAAAAAAGAAGTACAAAAGTTCACTGAAGAAAATAATTCCTTCAAAATTAGAATGGAGCAAGTGGAAGCTAATGATTTTATGATGAATCAAGAAATAATAAATCTTATTATTTATTAGTAAATAAATAAACTAAAACCAATGTGAAATATCTCATTTGAGAAACAACTGACCCAGAAAATGCATCCCGGAGAGATGATTTAATAATTAGGGCTACCTCTAAGCCACGATCAAAGAAAAGCCTCGACATCATCGTCTCCCAAGAAATTACCAAGGAGAACTGCCCTGACATTCTGGAGCCAGAAGGTGAGATAGAGATGGAAAGAATTCCTGAAAGAGATCCCAAAAGGAAAACTCCTAGGAATATGGTAGCCAAATGGCAGAGTTCCCAGGTCAAGGAGAAAATACTGCAGTCAGCCAGAAAGAAACAATTTGAATACTGTGGAAACATAATCAGAATAACACAAGGCTTAGCATCTTCTATCCTCAGGGATCAAAGGGCTTGGAATATGATATTCTAGAGGTCAAAGGAACTAGAATTAAAACCAAGAATTACCTACCTGGCAAAACTGAGTATCCTACTTCAGGGGAAACAATGGAATTTCAGTGAAATAGAGGACTTCCATGCATTCTTGTTGAAAAGAGCAGAGCTGAATAGAAAAATTGACTTTCAAATATGAGAATCAAGAGAAGTTTAAAAAGGTAAACAGGAAAGAAAAATCATAAGGGACTTGTCAAAGTTGAACTGTTTACATTCCTACATGGAAGGATGATATTTGTAACTTATGAGACCTTTCTTAATATTAGGGTAGTTGGAGGGAGTGTGTGTGTGTGTGTGTGTGTGTGTGTAGGTATTTGTGTATGTGTATCTATATAAGTATATGTATGTGTACATGTGTGTGTGTGTGTATTGAGAGAAAGAGAAATGGAGGGCACAGAGTGAGCTAAATATGAGGGATGATATCTAAAAAATAAAATGAAGTGTTGAGAGAAATGTACTGGGAGAAACAGAAAGGGAGAGGTAGAGTGTAGTAAATCATCTCACATAAAAGAGGCAGGAAAGAGCTTTTACAATGAAGGAAAAGAAGGGGAAGATAAGAGGGAATAAATGAACCTTACTTTCATTGGATTTGACTTCCGGAGCAAATAACATACATACTCAATTGGATATGGAAGTTTATCTTACCCTACAGGAAAGCAGGGGGTTAGGGGTGAAGTGGGGGTGTTACTAGAAGGAACAGCAGATTGAGGAAAGGGGTAATTGGAAGCAAACACTTGTAGAAGGACAGGTCAGAGGAGAGAGTAGAATAAATGGTGGTGGGACAGGACAGAGGGAAGCATAGTTAGTCTTTCACAACATGATTGTTATAGAAATGTTTTGAATGGCTACCCATGTATATATTCTATATCCAGTTGCTTGCCTTCTCAATGAGGGGGGTGGGGAGGGAGAGAATATGGAGCTCAGAGTTTTCAGAGTTTTAAAAATGAATGTTAAAAATTGTTTTTACATGCAACTAGGAAATACAGTATATAGGCAATGGTGTATACAAATTTTTCTTGCCTTACAGGAAAATAGAATGGCAGAGGGTAAAGGGGGGGTGGGGGTGGGGAAGACATGATAGAAGGAAAGGATAACCAGAATACATGCTGTCCTGGGGTGGTCAGGAGTGGGGAGATAGGGAGAAAATTTGAAATTCAAAATTTTGTGGAGGTGAAAGTTGAAAACTGAAAATACATTTAGTTAGGGAAAAAAAGATAGGCTCTGTTATTATCCCCATATTAGACAAGTGACTTACCAGGGGTCAATAACTATTTTGAGGCTGGATTTGAATGTAGATCTTCCTTGACTCTAGGTCCAGTGCTCCATCTACTTCACCATGTTGCTGCTAGATTCTTTTTTTTTTAACATCTTTACCAATTTGCTAGGTATGAAGTGGAACTTCAGAGTGGTTTTAATTTGCATAAATAAAAAATAAATTACTATGTTTACATAATGATTGGAAATCTTGGTTGCTTGCAGGTAAACTGTCTTGAAATCCTTTATAAGTAAGCCAGGATGTTCTTAAATTATTTGAGTGGAGGAAAGACCAAAAGTCATATAAAAATTTTTGTTACAAGTAAGTCCGTTGATACTGACACTGTTCGGTCTTCATTTGACACATTAGCTACTCTTGTAAATGTTTACTCTTTGATCCTATAGAAAGTTTTTCTTAGCAAGACACAGTTTTGAGATTCTACAGTTACCCCTACAATCTTGTTGACACTAAATTGGTTTAACAAGTTCTTTCTTCAGAGATTGTATGAAGGTAAATTATATCCAGCTTAAATTTTCACTGATTCCAAATTAGAAGGGGTCAAATTTCAGTTTTGCCCTAATTCTACATTGCCAGTTAACATTTGTTCATCGTTTCTTTGAGTCATTTCTTTTTAACCTTTTGGTTTCTCTCAGACTATAAATTCTCTAAGGACAAACTTGCTTTGATTTTGTTCTTTTTCTTTCATAGCTTCTTGCAGCACTTAAATACAGTGTTTTAACACTAAAGCACACTCAGGGTTAACTGCTGGGAGAGATATTGAAGTTCAGAGAAATTGATTGAAGTGAAGAATGAATGGATAACTTGTTTTACAAACTTTATTAATTGAGTTTGGCTTTGTCAGAGGGAGGGATGGCTATATGACCGAAATAATGTACCTTATTGAAGAGTCAGAAGACCAGAGAGGATGGGAAGTATAAGCATCTTAGTGGTTCATAGAATTTCTTAAAGGCAAGAAGAAAGAACTCTGTAGGAAATCTTATCATTATTTATTCATTTTTGCATTAGACTTAATCTGCCTTGCATTTCCATTGCTGTAGAAAAATGGAGTAAGACTTATGCTATCAGATATGGTAGCATTTTTTGATTAATTTAATTAAATTTATTGGGTATGCTTATGTCTTTAAATCTTCAACTTTGGGGAGGGGTTAAAGCTTTTGTCTAGAGCATGAGTACTAAAACTTTTAGAAACCAAGGAATTTTGCAGTCTTAGATACATTTTGACCTTTATCATATAACCTTTAATTCCTCACTTTATAAAAATCTGTACTCTTAGAATTATAAAACCTTTGAGGCAGAAGTGATCACAGAGGTTCAACCTCTTGTCTAATACAAGAATCTCTGAGGTTATTCATTTAGCCTCTTTTGAATTACCTCTAAGTGACAGGGAGGTGAGTAACTACTGAGGAAACCTATTCCATTATTGGAAAATATTAGTTGTTAGGAATTTTTTCTGCTACTTGTGATTATTTTGATATGGGTGTGTTGTGTCCTCCACTTACTGTGGAGGTGTGCAGGTCTGCCTTATGTATTCTCTTTTCCTCTAATTTCTGTTCGCTAGTTCTAATTCGCCCTTCTGGAAACAAACAGGATGAACCTATTTCCTCTTATACATAATTGAATGTAGTAGTCATGCCTTTTTTTTTTACTACCTGTACACCTAAGGTTTTTATCCAATCTAAATATTTCTGATTTCTTCAAGCATTTTTCACATTTGCATGGTTTTAATGCCCTTTCACCATTTTTTTTTCTCTCCCAGGAAAAGTATCATGTTTTCAACATACCTCCTAGAATAAGCTTCTAGGTCTGACAAGCTTAAGGAGAAGAAAAACTAATCTCCATTAGCTTTTTTGGAAATGAGGTCACATTGTTCATTCACTGAATTTGCAGTCAACTAAAACTCTTAGGTCTGTTATTTTTCTTTTTCTCTTTATCCTTGAGCTTAACAGACCAAGCAGGATCATTTTCAGATACAAAGAACAACAAAATCAAAAAAAAGAATTATATATAAATTTGTGAATATATATCTTATTTGTATCTAAGTATATAATACATTTAGCACTATAATTCTAATACCATCCTGCTTGTTAGTCTTTCTGACCTTTTTTATTTTATTTATTTTATTTTTATTTTAGAATCATTTATTGATGACCCTTTTTCTTTTCTATGTGGTATACCTTCCTCCACTGTCACCCTATGACCTCCCTTGAAACAAATAAGTATGGTCAAGGAAAGCAGCCACATAATGCCCATTTCAGAAAATGTCTCATTCTGTGCTCTTCTTGGCATGATTTGTTCATTGCATTGAGTTCTCAGATCTTTCAAAGTTGTTTCCTTTTACACTTTTGTAGTTATTGCATACATTGTGTTCCTGATTCTGCTCACTTTACTCAGCATCAGTCACGTAAAAATTGCCAGGCTTCTCAGAATGTTTTCTCTTACGTTGTTTTTCACAGCACAATAATATTCCATTACATTCAAATACTCTAATTTGCTCCTCCGTTCCCCAGTTGAGAGGCTCCCTCTTTTCTTCCCAGTTCTTTACTACCACAGAGTGCTGCTATAAATGTTTTTGTACACGTGCAATGATCTGTTTCAGTTGTGCCTAGCAAGGTGGTATCACTGGGACAGAGTATATGAACAGCTTAGTAACTTTTTGAGTGTGATTCACTCAAATTGCTTTTCAGATTAGTCAGACCCATTCACAACTCTGTTGACTTCGAATGAGTGTGTCTAGCTTCACCAAGCTTCTCAACAATTGTTAGTCTTCCATTGTCAGTTTACCACTCTGATGGATATAAGATAGATCTCAAAATTGTTTTAATTTGTATTTCTCTTACTATTTTTAAGGAGCATTTTTAATGTGATTGTTGGTAGTTTTCTTTTGAGGACTCTTCAGTCATTTGAGTATTGGGGAATGGCTTTTGTTTCCTATATTTTATGCATGTATGTGTATGTATGTATGTATTTCTTATATGATTGTTTATGTATTTTTGCATAGGTATGTGTGAGAGAGTGTGTTCCTTATGTGACTTGAGTATCAGATCAGTAGAGAAATTTGCTGTGAAGATTTTTTTCCCCAGTTAATTTTGCCTTCTGATTTTAACTACATTTATTTTGTTTGTGCAAAACCTTTTCAGTTTTACGTAATGAAGAATGTCACTTTTATCTCCTTTGATTCTATCTCATGGGCACTTTATTTTATTAAAATAAGTTTTTATTGATACCTTTTGGAGTATTTTTGCATCATCATAATTTCCCCCAATTAACATTACCCTTCCCTCTCAAAGTCATCCCATAGAACAAAGAGTATTTTAAAAGAAAAAAAAAGAAAAAATCAGCCTATCTGATCAGTACATTTAAAAAGTCTGAAAATATGGGCAATGTGTAACACTTGTGGACTTCCTGCCTTTGGGAGGTGGAGTGCTGTCTTTTCACATCTCTTCTTTGAGCCATGTTTATTCTTTATAATTTTTCAACATTCACTTTAAGGGGGTGGGGGAGGAGGAGGTTCTTTTCATTTACTTTGTTGTATTCATAATTTTCTCAGATCTGCTTATATTATTCTTTATCAATAGTTCATGTAGGTCTTCCTATACTTCTCTATATTTACTGTCTTCATCATTTCTTACAGCACAATAATAGTGCCACTTCATATTTTTATAAATAGTCTTCCATTTCATTTAGGTTGTCAGTTTTATTGACATCTTTGATATTCAGAATTTCTGTTTTAATGTTTAATTGAGTTTTTAACTTATTTACACCCCTCACCCCATTTGGGAATGATTAAGTAAATTGTGATATGTCTCAAACTCTACCACAAGAAATGATGATTGAAGAATTCAGAGACGCTTGGAAAACTTAAATGAACTAGTGTAGTGTGCAGCACAACTAGGAAAACAGTATACACCACAACCACAATAATATAACTCAAAAGAACAAAAAAAGGAAAAACTAAACAACATGTAATTATAAAGATAAAGCTTGCCTTTGCACACACCACCTTCCCTTCCCAAAAGGTGAAGGTAATATAGAATATAGTTACTGGACCTAGAGTCCGGAAGATCTGAGTTCAAATCCTGCCTCAGATACTTACTAGCTGTATAGTTCCCAGTATTCTTTTGAAGATCACATAAGATAAATTCTGTAAAGGGCTTAGCATGGTCCCTGGCACATAGTGGGCATTTAATAAAATGCTTATTTCCTTCCTTCCTCTTCAGAGAGTGTGAAGTGTATGCTGATGTTTAGTTTTGCTGAACTACTTTCTGTTTCTTTTGCCATTTTAAAATTTCTATATTATAAGGGGAAAGAAACAGGTATATAGGAAGAATTAATGTGTTTTACACTACTAAAGCTATTTGAATGTGTTAATATTAAACTTAAATTAATATTAATGTGTCAAGGGACTATTTGAAGTATTAAAGCTTTGTTTTTATGTCACTTTGCTTCATAGTACAGTGATTAATACCTAGTTCTTAACACCTGCACCAAGAATTTTGGTACAATGAATGAATGAATTTGAAACAGGCTCAGGATGGCATAAAAACAAATAAAATTAATCAGAACTATTTTCAAAGGCTGATATAGTCTACTTTATGTTGGATGTCACAAAAGGATTCAACTGCATGATCCCTTCTAACTTCAACATTATGTAATTCTACAAAATCATCCATCTTGCCGGACACTCCCACAGTGATAAATCATTTCTATTTCTCCCTAATTTTATCCTTCCCCACAGAGAACAAATCAGTCAATACTTAAAGAAATTAATTCAGGTTATTCACTAGAAGGTCAAATACTGAAGCTGAAGCTTAAATATTTTGGCCACATGATAAAATTGGACTTACTGGAAAAGACCCTGATATTGGGAAAGATTTAAGGTAAAAGGAAAAGGGAATGTCAGAGGATGACATAGATAATGTCACGAAAACAAGGTACCTGAATTTGGACAAACTAAGAGATAGTGGAGGAGAGAAGGGCCTGGTGTGCTCCGGTCCATGGGGTCACAAAGAGTTGGACATGACTGAACAACAACAAATATTCTCATTGTGCTTTTCTTCCTTTTATTGCTCTCCAGTTTGAGAGTTTTCTACATCAGTGTGTACATCTTACTGACATAGAATGTTAGCTGGTCATCCCTGTTCTATGTGTTTCTTTTGAACAAAGTTCTTGTTTCGTTTTTTCTACTGACGTATCTGCCACTTGAGTCACGGTCTAGAGCAGATTCCCAGGGATGGCCTTGTTAGAGGATGATGCAAGCCATTCCTATTGCTTCTTGAAAAAAGAATTCCCCTTACCCCCAGAGCTCTGGCATTCAGGGTCTTCTGTGCCTTAACTCTTTTCACTCGTCTTGATGTCCTTTTCATAGGTCCTCTACTCTGTGAAGTTACTCTGCTTCCCACCGCCAGAGAGCAGGACTGCTTTCTGGCTTCTGCTTCTTTGCCTTGGCCCACTTCGAGGATCTCCCTAGAATCCAGAACCCCGCTTTAAGCAGGCCCATCCTCTCCTTTCAAGCCTTGTGTTTGTACACTATCTCTTCAAACTATACCTCCTTCTCCTTGCCTGCTACACTGCCACCATGGAGAATCCTTCCTCCCTCAGTGTTCTTGTCCTCATTGATGACTCCCTCCCCAGGACCACCATTTTAGGAAGGATTCCAGTCATACTGTAATGTCACTTAAGCTTGGACTGTCCCTTCAGACTCCCTCTCCTTCTTTCTCCTTGTCTGACACATTGCCTCCTCACAAGGTAACCATCTGAACCTCTACCCTGCTTTCTAGTTCCCTTTTATATGTTGTCTTTTCCCATTAGAATATAAATTTCTTGAAGGTAGAGACTGTTTTGTTTGTATCCCCAGTGGTTAACACAGGGCCTAGCACATAGTAAACACATAATAAATGCTTTTATGTACTCACATCATATTGACCCTTTCTCCTATCTCCCACCATGCCTCTTTTCATGCTGTCTTTGATTCCTAGAATATCCCTCCTTTCATATTTTTTGTCTAATTTTTGTAACTAATTTACATTTTTCCCCAAAGATTCAAGCCTTAGTACCTCCATGAAAACTTTCCTGATTATTCAGCTTATGTTGATCTTTCCCTTATCTGTTTTCTTGTGTGTATAACATTGAGTAATTAAAAATACATGCCACTTACTTTGTAAAGAATGTTAAATTTTACTCACCTGTTTTCTGGTTGATTTGTATGAGCACTTTATCTCTCTATCTAAACTTTAAGCGTCTCTTGAGGGCAGGAACTGTGTTCTTGTCATCTTTGTATTTTAATTGGTACCTAAGGCACTGTGGGACATTTTATAATATTGATTTAACTTGCATATTCAGTTCTTCTACATCTCTGGCTCTTTGCAAATCTGTGTCTTTAACCTACTTCAGAATTTGCATTTACTCAACATCCCATCAAGATTTAGTCAATTTGTACAGTGTTAATTTGCACTTTTTCTTGGCTTTGTCTTCTGTATTCTTCAACTTCTTTTATTTATATGTCTATGGATTCTGTCTCCTCAAGTAAGTCATGGAATACTTAAAGGCAAATAGTGTTGTGCTAACTTTCTCTGCACCCTTTTTCCTCCCCCATCTCCATCTTTAATACTACTACACCACAAAGCAGATGCTCCATGTTGACTGATAGGACCTTATGCCTTTTCTCTCTCCTACTGGAATGATAGCACAACAGTGTACCTGAATTGTTGATTTATAAGGTTAGATTTCTATAGCATCTTTCCTCTGAGGGGATCAGTGTCAATGAAGTTTTCTTTCTGCTTCCAGAAAGGTCTTTCATCCCAGCACTCTGAAGACCATATCATCCCATAGAAGCTACTTTCCCCTGACGAGTGCCCTCCAGATAGACAATAAATGGGAGGAAAAGTAGCTACTTGTTAGTCAGTTTACAGCTTTCTCATGGTGCATGTAACAATCTCCAAATGATCATGTAGCATCCAAGAATAGGGCAGCAAAACAGGTGTGCTCTTGCTGACATTGGGTTCAGTCTTCTGAAGCCCTGGTTGGATAGATAACTTGCCTTTGAAACCTTTGGGAAGACCTATGTGGATAGATATTGTAGCAAGAGGACTCAAATCTCTGGAAAAAACTCAAGCTCACAGAGATAGAATACTAGTATTCTACATGTTTGTTGACCCACACACATTGTCACATAGCCAGACAAACTAAAATTGCTCAGGCTTCTTCAATTAAAGCCATATTACTAAAGAGCTAATTCTACTAGAGGCCATGAGGGCTGTTTGAATATGTTCCCAGCTCCCCTTCATCCTTTATTCACCCACCCATCAGTCCTCAAAAAAAGAATCAGAGAAAACATCACTTAGAAGATATGGTGAGAGATGTTTCTTCATGTAATCCCAGATGTTTAGAAAAGCAGTGTCACTCTCTAGGTCTGGGTTGGCATAGTTAATAAGGTCATAGTTTCTGTCCATATAATACAATGAAGAAAGCAGTGAAATCTATCTTCTAGGTAATTAAGTGGGGAGTTAGGGGAAAACCTTACTTATAGTGGGGCAAAGGAGGGGGTACATGAGGCAAATGGTAGGTAAGAACAAATAGATTAGGTAGACTCATTTAGAAGGTACCCAACTTTCCATATCACTTTGCCTATATAAAATTCTCCGGCTATGTAAGTGGACAGTTGTACAAGACCTCTACAAAAAGCTATTTTTATGTAATGAATATGGGGAAGAGAAGGAAGTAGGAAGGGGGTCTTGGGCCTGTGGAGGTAAGGGGACCAGCATAGGGCTCACAGACATGTGGGGACTGAGGATGAAAAAATGAGAGCAGTGAAGGGGTAGAGCCAAGATGGTGGAGTAGAACATGGACCTACTGGAGCTTTCCCCCCAAAGCCCTTAAAATACCTGTAAAAAATGACTCTAAACAAATTCTAAAGCAGCAGATGCAACAAAATGACAGAGTGAAACAGATTTCCAGCCCAAGATGACCTGGAAGGCTGAAAGGAAGTGTCTATTGCATGGGCCTCATGTGGAACACAGCCCCACATGGGCTGCACTGGCATAGATGCCACTAGAGCAGGCTTCAGGATGCTGAATCATGGGCAGCTGCTGCAGTTTCCAGATTTCTCATCCCACAAACACCAAAGACAGCTTCAAAGGTCAGTGAGAAAGCTCTTCCACCTGGGTAAGAGGAGAGTGTGGTCCAGCTCCAGGGCAACTGCAGCAGGGGCTGCTTCTGGAGCTTTCAGCTTATAGATGCTGGGGGATTGAGTGGCTGATTTGGATCACAGTCCTGGGTGGCAGTCTTGGGGTGAGGAGGAGTGCTGGCATGGCAGAGCTGGTGGCAGCTGTGGAGAGGGCATCCTGTTCACAGTTCTAGGACAGAAAAGAGTGGTTGTGGTTGCTTACAGACCAGAGTGCAGACCAGGAGAGGAGTAAACACCTCTCCCTTGATTTTGCCACTTTGGAGGAACTGTGAGCTTAAAGGTGTCTAGAGATACCTCAGAGAACAGCTGCACAAAACCTTTCAAGCTTGGAGTAGTACACCCTCCATTAGACAAAGAACTCAAAAGTCAAGTAATTGGCTGGGAAAATGCCCAAAAGGAAGCGGGGAGGATACGAATATGGTTGCTTTCTTGGTGAAAAGGTATTTTCTTCCATTCTTTCGGATGAGAAAGACCAAAGCATACAACTGGAGGAAGATAGCAAGGTCAAGACTCTCACATCCAAAGCCTCCAAAAAAATATGAAATTGTCTCAGGCCATGGAAGAGCTCAAAAAGGATTTTGAAAATCAAGTGAGAGAGGTGGAGGAAAAATTGGGAAGAGAAATGAGAGAGATGCAAGAAAATCATGAAAAACAAGTCAACAACCTGCTAAAGGAGACCCAAAAAAATGCTGAAGAAAATAACACCTTTAAAAATAGACTAACCCAAATTAAAAAAAGAGGTCCAAAAAGCCAGTGAGGAGAAGAGTGCCTTAAAAAGCAGAATGGGCCTAATGGAAAAGTTGGTCCAAAAGCTCACTGAAGAAAATAATTCCTTCAAAATTAGAATGGAACAAATGGAAGCTAATGACTTTATAAGAAATCAAGAAATTATAAAACAAAACCAAAAGAATTGAAAAATAGCAGACAGTGTGATGTATCTCATTGGAAAAACAACTGACCTGGAAAATAGATCCAGGCGAGATAATTTAAAAATTTTTGGTCAGCCAGAAAACCGTGATCACAAAAAGAGCCTAGACATCATCTTCTAAGAAATTAGCAAGGAAAACTGCCCTGATATTGTAGAACCAGAGGGTAAAATAGAAATGGAAAGAACTCACTGATCAGCTCCTGAAAGACATCCCAAAAGGAAAACTTCTAGGAGTATTGTAGCCAAGTTCCAAAGTTCCCAGGTCAGGGAGAAAATACTACAAGCAGCTATAAAGAAACAATTCAAGTTTTGTGAAAGTACAATCAGGATAACACAATATTTATCAGCTTCTACACCAAGGAATCAGAGGGCTTGGAATATGATAATTCCAGAGGTCAAAGGAGCTAGAATTAAAATCAAGAATCACCTATCCAGCAAAACTGAGTGTCATATTCAGGGCAAGAAATGGAATTTCAATGAAATAGAGGACTTCCAGGAAGCATTCTTGTTGAAAAGATCAGAGCTGAATAGAAAATTTGACTTTCAAAATCAAGAGAAACATGAAAAGGTAAACAGGAAAGAGTTTAAGGAACTTGTTAAAGTAGAACTGTTTATATTCCTACATGGAAAGATGATATTTGTAACTCATGAATCCTTTTTCAGTGTTAGGGTAATTAGAGGGAATACACCAGACACATGTAGGTGTGTATGGGTATATATGTATGTGTGTGTTATATGTGCTTATGTATATGTGTAGGTGTGTATATGGGTGTGTATGTGAATATATACATATACGTGTGTGTGTGTATATATATATACACACATATATATATGTATATACACACACAAATGCATAGAAGGCACAGGGTGAGCTGAATATGAAGGGAGAATATCTAAAGAATAAAATTTACTGTTGAATGGAATGTACTAGGAGTAAAAGAAAGGGAGAGGTGTAATGTAGCAAATCATCTCACATAAAAGAAGTAAGAAAGAGCTTTTTTTACAGTGGAGGGAAAGAGGAGAGACCTGAAAGGGAATAGTAAGTGAGCCTTCCTCTCATAAGATGTGGCTTAAGGAGGGAATAACACACCCTCAATTGAAATCTCTTTTACCCTACACAGGAAGGCAGGGGAGGAAGGGAATAGGAGAGGGAAGATAATAGAGGGGACAAAAAATTGGGGAAAGGGATAATCAGAAGCAGAAACTATTGTGGGGGGGGATGGGTGAAGGGAGAGAGTGGAATAAATGGAGGACAGGACAGAGGAAAGTGTGGCTGGTCTTTCACAACCTAACTGTTATGGAAATGTTTTGCATGGTTACACATGTAGGACCTATACTGAATTGCTTTGCTTTCTCAATGAGGGTGGGTAGAGAGGGAGGAAGGAATAAAATATGGAACTCAGAGCTTTAAAAATGAATATTAAAAATTGTTTTTTCATGCAACTCGGAAATAAGATACATAGGCATTGGGGTATAGAAATCTTTTTCACCGTACAGGAAAATAGAGGGGAGGAGGATAAAAGAAGAGGTGGGGGCTGATAGGAGTGAGGACAGACTGGAGGAATGGGTGGGTGGGGTTTGGGGTGTACACTGTCCTGGGGTGAGGGGTGGGGAGAAATGGAGAGTAAATTTGAAATTCAGATTCTTGTGGCAGTGAATGTTGAAAACTGAAAAATAAATAAATTTTATATATTTAAAAAAAAAAAAAGAAATGAGAGCAGCAAGAAGAACATGTGGGGTTGGGACTAGCCATGCCAGGGCTTTGCCCAGGACTAAAGAAGAACACCTGGGTGGGGGGAAGAGGCACATGTGCAGGAGGGTAGACTGGAGTAAAAGTTCTCTCAGAACTTCCATTTTTCTGCTTTCACCTGGTGTTTTTTTTTTTAAGGGTTTGGTTTTTTAAGGGGAGCTCACAGATTGCTGCAAAGAGGGACAGGGCTATAGAGAGCACAATACTGTACCATGAAGTTAACATAGGTGTTATTTTGGAATGTGAGTTTTTTTTTTCCAGACGTCTTTACATAAAGTCAAATTTGCATAATGCAAATTTACGTGAAACGAGAACTGTCTGTATAGATGCTATTCTGCTTGCTCCTCCAAGTTTAAGTGTAAAATTAGAATCTAGGGCTCCTTATTCTTGTTCTGGTTGCCATAGAGAAGATCAACTGGTGTCCCTCCTTTCCTCCTTGTAACCTGGCATGGATGACAATCAACATACTCGGGTGTGATTTCCCTACATGCATACTTTTTTCCTACCCTTGACTTCAACACTAGAATATTACACTGGTATTTAGGAATTCCCAAACAGGGTCCTGTGCAGCTGTCAGCAAACTCCATATAGGGCCCAGAGGACCACTGGTGGGGCTAAGCATTGCTTCTGGGTGGCCTGTCTCTGGCAGGATGAGACCAAATAGATGTATATTGTCCATAGGGTACAGTGGGGAAACAGAAATACTAAGGAAAATTAAAAGAAATGTATATGGGGAAGTATGGGAGTAATATCATAGGATTTAGAACTAGAAGACATGTCTAGCCTCTTTATTTTATGAATTGGTGTCCAAAAAAAAAAATCTTGACAGGGTAAAACACTATAGTTAGTCAAATATCTTGAAATTCAGTAGGGATAAATGTCATATCTTACATTTTGGTTCAAAACATCAATTCCAGAAGTTCATGACAGACAAGACATGGTTAGACAGTAGTGAATGTGAAAGAGATTTGGGCATTTTAGTGACTAGCCTGTTTCCTGCACACTCAGGACCTTCCATGTGTGTTTATCCCCTGTACTAGAATGGAAGTTCCTGGAGGGCAAGAACTGTCTGACTTTTCTGCTTGTATCCCAGCCCTTACCACAGAACTGTGCACATAGTGAGTACTTAATACATGTTTCATCCATTATTATTCAGTTCCTTCATTTTCATAAAGGTTAGGTGATTTGGCCAAAGGCACACGGGTTTATAGGTGGAGCAGTTGAACCTCAAATCTAGAGTTTTGCCTACAACAACAAAAGAGGAAATGAGTATGCAGATAAGCATTTGAAGAGGAGAAAAAGAGAGAGAGGTTGTTGAGGGATATATGTGATAGCAAGTGAGCATATCACCAGCAGTTGGCTCAAGTGACTTTTGTACCCCAACAGAGTTGTTGTGAGGATCAAAGGCTTAGCACAGTCCCTGCAACATAGTAGGCACTTAATAAATGTTTGTTGTCCTTCCTTCTCTCCGCCCACCCCCTTTTATATCACAGACTGCAACTCCACGGGGGTGTTTGTCCCTACAGTCTCTCCCTTTGTGCCATTGTAAAGCTGAGGGTGCTCCTCTACATAAACTTCTATCAGTTTGGCTTCTTTGCATAAGCTCTGTCTTACGTTCACAGAACCTATACCTTGTTGGTGTTCAAAAAAGGTTGGTTAGATGAATAGAGAGAAGTATCGAATACTGTTGTGTTCCTCTGAAGCACAGGATAGAGCACTTTGCACTTCATAGTGCTTCTGTTCAGCCTATAATCAATCAATAAAGATAAATGAATGAATGGATGAATCATGTGTTTATAGGGGAGTTGGGTGTGCTGTGTCAGGGTTCCCCTATTAGTACTAATTTGGTGCTGGAGGATTTTATGTTTGAGCCACTGAAGTTTACTGAATGGAAAGGAATTGACATGGTCAGACTTGCCCTTTAGAAGGGTCATAGTGGGCTCAGATTCTGTCTGGCCCACTTATCAATACAAGTGTCACAAATGAGGGCCCTCCACAGTACCAGTAGCTGCCACTTTAACTGCTGGATCTGCAAAGCTGGATCTTTTCACTGAGTCAACTACAAAATCAGAAGAAATCAGCAAAGAAACAACTGTCCAAAGACTCCATCCTATCCCTGTATGGTACAGGGACCATTCAGCAACCAAGTGCTTCAAGTATGTTTATGGACCATTCAACTATGCCATTTACCTCACAAGCACCACCTCAGTTTCAAGGCTTTCCATCCATGGGAGTAACTGTGCCTGCAGCAACTGGAGTCATGGGAAAATAGGATAGGACAAAATGCAAGCATGATGGTTGGCATAGCTATGCCCAGTGGGTTTGTGGGAAACACATGAACTAGCGTGATGCCAGTTCCTCAAAATGTGATCGGGTGCCAAGGAGGAACGGGAGGACAGATGGGAGCAACACAGAATACATTTGGCATCCACAAGCTCATAAGCCCCCAGGGAACCTATCAAATGAATCAGCAAATGGCAGGGAATGCACATCACCAGTGCTAGCAGTGCTGTGGATGCCAGCAGGATAGTGGGGTCAGACTCTCAGCACACAGCTGTGGAAGTGAAAACTGCAAAAAAAGTTTCATCCAGAAGTATCACCACCTGACATTCCTTGGTAAATGCATCTAGTCCCCCCGTTTATTCATGTACAAATTCTTCCCCATTGTTCCAACCCCCTCTTCCCCCAACCCCCGCACCCCAGTTCATATTAAGAATTAACTGACTGACCCTCTTGGACTCTGTTGATTAAATTGGATCTGGTAAAAAGCAAATTGAGAATCCATATTGACGTCACTGGCAGCTTTTTTCACACTACACGTGATTTCATAAACCATATTCTCAGATAAGCTGCTTAGTCAATTTCCATGATCAGTTTTATTCTCAATAAGATTATAGGTCTACTGTTTGCATATAAGGGAAGTGGTTATCGTGTTAGTAATAACTCTGACAGTATAAACCTTGCCCCCAAATTAGCCAGTAATCCTGTAGAAAGGTGTACTGTATGAACAGATGTTTAACCATATAAAAAGAATGGAAATGTATCACTGAGCACTGTTTTCTAGTGTATCAAACTTCTTTTATTTCATCATTCATTTATTTCACTATGATGTTGTGTGTGCTCAAACAAGGACATGGTTAGTGAAAGGAGGATAAACCCAGATGTCACCACAAAATTTAATTTGTTCAAAGTATAAAAAAAAATCCCAAGTCTTTTCTCTTGAGTCTTCTGTAATACATACACTTCTTGTGTACTTAGTGCTAAGCTGTATGCACTAAATGCATACAAGGTATCTGCAAAGTAGTACTTTTAATCCTTGAAGGTATATCCAGGTTTATGACAGTAATTGTGTTTATATTTTATGGTGCCTAGTATTGACAAAATCTTTATTTCCCTATATATTAAACAGATGAATCAAAAAAGACCATATTGACAGGTAAAAAATGGAGGATGAACTGGAGTAAGGAGAAACTTGAAGCAAGGAGACTAACCAAGAAACTTTTGTAGTAGACCAGGCATGAGGTGATGAGCACCTCTCTCAGGTTGGTGGCCATGTCAGTGGAGAAAAGGGGGCTGGCTGGCTTGAGCAGAATTGACTGTACTTGGTAACTGATTGGTTACTGGGGGAGGTGGGGTAAGAGAGAGTCTAGGACGGCAGCTGTCAGTCATGAAGCATTTCTGTAGCACCTGCTCTGTGGCAGGCTCTGTGCCAAGTGCTTTACAAACAATCCTGGGAGGTAGATGCTGTTATTACCCATTTATAATTAAGAAAACTGAGGCAAATGGAGGTTAAATGACTTGCCCAAGATCACACATCCAGTGTATGTCTGAGACTGGATTTGTACTCAGGGGTTCTTGACTCCAGGCCCAGTATACTGTACCACCTTGGTGCCACTATGTGCCAGGCATTGTGCTCAATACTAAGAATACAAAGAAAGGTTAAGGACATTCCTTGCTCTCTAGGAGTTCACTGTCTAATGAGAAAATTTACATATAAACAAATATACAGTCAAACTTTTGTTGTCCTTCCATCATTTTCAGTGGAATCCAACTCTTCTTGACCCTGTCTAGGATTTTCATGGCAGATACTGGAGTGGTTTGCCATTTCCTTCTCCAACTCATTTTATAGAGAAGGAAACCAAAGCAAACAGGATAAAGTAACTTGCCCAGAGTCACACAGCTAGAGGTCAGATTTGAACTCGGGGAGATGAATCTTTTTGACCCTAAGTCCAGCAATCTATCCACCGTACCACCTGGTTGCTCACAAGCTGTATACAGGTTAAAGGGGGAATAATCAATTGAGAGAGAAGGCACTGGAATTAAGAGAAGCTGGGAAAGACTTCCTGTTGAAGGTAGGATTTTATTTGAGATTTTAAGTAAACTGGGAAGGTATAGATGGAGATGAGGAGAGAGAGAGCATTACAGATACGATGGGGACAGTGTGTGAAAATGCCCAGTCAAGATGGAGTGTCTTCTTCACGGAACAGCAAGAGGAAGGGGACTGGATCAGGAACACATGGGAGGGGTACAGGCTGTAAAAAAGTCTGGAAAGGTATGAGGGGCTAAGTTAAAGAAAGGAGAATGCCAACAGAATTTTGGGGGTGTTTTTTTTTGACCCTGAAGATAGGAAGGAAGCTACTGGCCTTTTTTTGTTTTGTTTTGTGGGAGGTTGACATAGTCAGTCATACACTTCATCACTTTGACAACTGAGTGGAGAGAGACTTGTAGCAAGCAGAACTTCCAGCAGGTTATTACAGTAGCCCAAGGGTGAGGTGCTGTTTACCTGTACTAGGGCAGTGTCAGAAGAGGAAAGGGGACATACATGAGGAATATAACAAAGGGAAGAGGGAACAGTTCAAGAAATTGGATATGGGGAAATGAAAGAGGGATGTCTGACATGGATTTGGGAGAGGAAGCTTAGGGCTGGTAAGCAGATCTAAGAGTTATCAGTCTAGAAACAGAAACCAGAGTAGAATCCATGGAAACTGAAGAGAAGTAGCTAAAGAGTCTGGATGGAGGAGAAAAAATGACCTCGGCAGAGCTCAAGGAGACCCTCGGGGTTGGTTAGTGTGTGTGACCTGGATGAAGATTCAGCAAAGGAGATTGAGTCAGTAAGCACTGCATGCCAGGCACATGTTAAGTGCTGGGGATACAAAGAGGGTTAAATATAGATAAATTGGAAATAATCAGTTAAGGGAAGGTACTGGGAGATCAGAAAAGACTCTTTTTCTCATAAAAGATGAAATTTTAGCTAGGACTTGAAGGAAGCCAGGAGGCAGAATTAAGGAGTCAAGAGAGTATCCAGGCCTTGAGGACAGCCAGAGAAAATTCTTGGAGGAAAAGATATCTGGATTATCTTGTTAGCAAGGAGGCCAGTGTCGCTGAATCACAGAATACTTAGGGGAGGGGGGGTGGGGAATGGAGGAGGTATGGATGATTCTGAATGCCAAACAGGATTTTATATTTAATCATAGAGATGACCGAGTGAAAGAGGGGAGAGGGTGAGCTGGGGAATCAGATCTTTGCTTTAGGAAGATTGAACTAATAGCTGAATGGGGAAGATGGATTGAAGTGGGAAAAGGCTTGTGGCTGGATGTTCACATTGTGAACAGTCCAGACCTAAGGTAATGAGGACCTAGAATAATGTCATGAAAACCTAAAGAGAAGACTATATCAAGGAGGAAGAGGTCAGTCAGTACTGTCAAAGGGTACAGAGAATGTCTAAAAGAATGTATATTAAGAAAAGGCTATTAAATTTAGTAACTGAAGAGTTATTAATAACTTTGGAGAGAGCAGTTTCAGTTGAATGATGAGGTCAGAAGCCAGACCAAAGATAGCTGAAAGTGAAAGGAAAGGAAGTGGAATCGCTGATTGTAGATAGCCTTCACCTTCTCAAGAAGTAGGGCCAAGAAAAAGAAGGGAGGTGTGGGATTAGGGATGGATAGATTAAATGATCTTGTGCAATATTCACTGAGTATTATAGTATCAGAAGGATACTAGTTTGTACAAAAAGCTGTTCATCTTTATCCCATAAGTGTAGGCAGTGAGTAGTAGTGTTATGAGGCAGAAAACATGAGGATTTGGGCATCCCTAAGATTGATATTAAAGATGATGTGACCACCCTTAGAGTTTATGCTGCATTTACCCTGGCAAAAAAAAAGAAATCTTGTTTTTAAAATACACTGTTGCCAAACTTGGTTTACCTTTCTTACCCCACTTTAAGCTATCCATACTTTGAACTTGGATAGTTATTCCCAACTATAGCAAATGATATCCAGTGATCTTGAAACTGCTACACAAAATATCCAAGGTTAGAGCAGGCCAATGGATGTGGATGCATGGCAGTGGAAATAAATTCTCAATTCTCCATGCTTGGCTAGATTCCTTTTTTAATTCCAAGAGAGCATTTCCATTCCACCTTTCATGTCTGAGAGACACCTCCCTTGACTGATGGTCGAGAAAAGCAAACTTTTTAATATTAGCCATTAAAAAACTATAATTAAGGAGTAAAATCTTCTGCCTTGAAATGTTTTGATTCATTTCTAAGCCAGATAGAAATAGTTCTTGGTGTCATTTACTTTGTGTACAACTACATTTCTGTACCTACTGGATAATTAGAAATAGATGGCATATTACTAGGCTTTATGTTTATTCTCTAATCTAGACAATTATATCTGGCTAAAGAGATCCTGTGAAACAACATTAATCCTTTTCTTAAAGCCATAACTTAAAGCGAATTTTAAGAAATTATTTTGTCCTTTATACCTAAATGCAGAGTACAGATTTGGTACTAAGTTGGGAACTACATCTTTATTCATCTTGTCCTGTTTACCCAGGGATCAAGTGTACATAATAAATGTACTTTCTCCAGGTTGGGCATTCTCTTTCCCACCCTCCATCCCCTCACACATGCCCAGTACTTGGGAATTTGGCCAAATCTGCTAGGAACTACCTGCTCCCTCTCTCCCCACCCCAATCTTTACTGCATTAGCAGTTTCCCCTAAACATGGAATAGTGATCAAATCTTAGGCAGGCAAACTTTTTTGCCTTCAGTCTGGGGACTCCACAGCATCTGTCAATTCTACTCCACCAAATAACACTTGATTTATAAAAATTTGTCCTTCCCTCTGTTGCCTCAAAAATGAAATTCATCTGCAGCTAAGGAAGTATGTCTGTCTGGGTTGGGGAGGAAGCATTTAAATAAACCCAGACACCTAAGGAGAAGGGATTTCTCTAACCCCTATCCTTCTACTGTAATTGAAAAGCTACTCTAACCCCTATCCTTCTACTGTAATTGAAAAGCTAGATATTGTGGTACTTTAAAGTTTGGGAATTAGGAACCTGGGGAGGGGAAATATGTTTATATTCTGGAGTATTGTGTTCAGCATAAATTTTACGAATACCTTTCTACCTTTTCTAAAATTTAAGTCACAGATGACTTGATATTGGTAGATTGGGCCAGAACCTTGTTTGTTTTGCAAAATCTCTGTAGTCTAAAACCTTCCCTTCATCTTATCTCTAACAGCTCCCAGCTTTACTGTCTCCAGGAAAATAGACACAAGACACTTTGAAACACACGCAATACGTGATTAAACTTGGAAACACAAATCCTTTGGCTCTGTTTCTGAAAGAGAGGCTTGCAGAATTCCTAACCATACCTGTTAGGGAGCCCCCACAGTGTCTGAGAAGCTATTTTTCTTTTCTCCTTAGAAAACCTCCCCTTCCCCTGTCAAGGTGTCCCCAACCACGACATTTTCTGAACTGCCTCATGCCTTCTTTATATATTTGAATCAGTCAGGTTTCCCTCAAAATCTGTGTGTTGTGATTAGAAATCTTTTGTCACCTTTCTTTAGATCATACATCCACAGTATCACCAAAGAGGGTGTTTGTGGTAGTGGCAAGCAAGCCATAAAACCTACATACCTACAGCATGTTCAAAAAAGAAAACTTCTACCTTAGTTCTAGTTCAGAAAAGGTTTCCCAGGGTAAGAAGAAGAGAAAGGGCTAGGAGGAAAGAGGAGACCCTTGGGCACAAAGACCTAAAGGATTTGTCTGGACCACAGCAGGAGGAAGTGCATGTGGGAGGTAAAAATGTGACCTGTGGAGATCTTGGTTCTGACATGTAAATTGGAGGAGGAGAACTCTGAGAAGACTCTGTGATGTGAGCTGGGAAGCACTTTAGAGATGATCTGGTTCAACCTCTTCATTTCACAGAGGGGCCTGTAGAGTTCAGAGAGGTCTCATATCAAGTTTAGAGGCCAAGCTTAGACTAGACCCCTAGTCTCCTGATCTCCCGTCTTGTGTTCTTCCCCCTGTACCATGCCGCTTCTCCAGCACCCTGTTGGCCAAAGAGGAAAATCAAACGCTGTCCAAGGTCCCACAGCCTGGAACAGGATTCAAATCTAATAATGTGCAGTCTTTTCACTGTGCTACCCCGCCTCCTAGAAAAATGACTTGTTTTTGAAGGTGTTGGACAGAGAGAGAAAAGAAATAACCACCCTCTCCCAGTTGATCTTTTCCACAGAGCTCCCATTAATTAGCATGCTGAGTAAGTGCTATACAGAGGTGATAGCTTTCCTCCTTTTTCCTCCAGGCCACAGAAATCTTAATTTGGCATTTACAGTTTAGTAGTACCCTGAGACTCTCGTGTCTCTTAGTCATTCTTTGACTTGGACAGGAATGGGGTTTTTTTGTTTGTTTTTTAATGTGAAAGTGCCTTGGTGATGGCACAACTAGCCATAAAAATCCCAGATGAAATATTTGTCCAGAGTGCAACCAAGCCCTCCCCTTCTAACCCACCACAGCCTCAGCTGGGGCTCTGGGTAAGGAAGAGCAGCCTGCAATTCAGTCAAAGCTTTGTTGGTAGTTTTCTAGGGGGCTTTAGTTTGAAAAGATAATCTTTTAAAAGGGCAAGGAAATGCTGAAAGGAAAGTCAAACAAATCAGGAGAAAGTGCTGAAAGAATAAGGTCAGCAGAGCACATCTGTCAGTGCAGCCAGCCTCGTGGAGCTAGTGTCGGGTGCTGATGCGGGAGGGGGTATTTAGAGGTAGCCTTGGCATCAGGGGTGGCCTGGGGACCACACCACCCACTACGCTGTCAAACATCTCATGGCTTGGTTCAGCTGAAGACTAATCCCAGCACCAAAGGGTTAATACCTTCCTCCTCAGCTACTGGAATGAATGAACAAAAGAGCAAATTATTATTCCTGTGGCAGAAATTGCCTGGAGCCAGTTTCTCTTGGTTTTTAAATATATGTTCATCTCTAGATAAAACAACTTAGCATAATGTGAACACTCAGTCTCCTCTTCCTTGTCAGTTGGGAAGGGGTTAAACGGTTGTCCCAAAGTGGGCTTCTTGCAATTCAGATATTGTTGTACACTTGTGGTTTCAATGTCCCAGAAGGGAGGAGCTGCAGGTTGGGTGGGGTCAGGGGAATGAGAGCCTTTTTCTTCAGGTGAACATTGTGTAAAGTGTGGACTGCTTGAGGAGATGACACTGGGACAGGATGAGCCCTCCCTGTGGAGGAGAGTGAAGGGGCAATTATAGGGCTGTCTGGAAAGAAAACAATAAAGGACATCAGAAGCCGTGGCAAATGTTTTTATACTTTTAAAGTGACAGTATGTACAAAATGTGTTCGGAGATTCATTAAGCTGAACTGTAGCACAACTTTACGTCCTTCCACTGCTGTCTGCTCTCTCAGCCCTGCGATGGTAGATGCCAAGGGAATGCGCCAAATCACAGCAGAATCCTTACAGCTGGAGTTTAAGAGCTTTTCTTCATATTTCTGTCTTGTATCACATTGCTTCTTCGGCTACCATTTATCTAGTCTAACTGGCGTTTTAATTGATTTGGAAAAAAGCAGCTGATTGCTTCTGTTTTAGAATCAACTTAGTGTGATTTAGTGGTTTTATTAAAAAGTTGGATTGTATAATAGCTCCTTTTCTAAAATGCAAATTGTCCTTCCTGCTGGGGTGGGGGCTGGGGGTTTACCATCACTTGATTCTCAGTAAGCTGTCTCTAGCCAGGAAACCTCTGGTAGAATTTTTTTCTTATCAGCTAGTTATCTGCTCCCACCCCAGTAGGGTACATGTCAAATAGTACAACAAGCCAGGAACCCAGGCCAGTTCTTGGAGTGTAATGACTTTCTCTCTGTATCATGCAAAGCCAAGGATGGAGGCGAATGTAAAGTAGATATGCTTTATTCCCAGAGTACCTGCAGCTGCTTTGCCTGTACCATAGGCCTGATGAAATAAAACACATTAAGATCCTTTAATACATTTCTGTGCTACAAATTGTGCCTTGAGCATTGGGTCAGCGGCTACAGTGTAATCCAGGGATTGCTGCTGTTGGGTATATAAATGGCTCCTGCTTTCCAACAAGCTTTCCTGTGCCCACCTGCTGTTCCCCACATGTACTTACAAATGAGCTATGAGGTCAGTTAGCTGTCCTGAGCCATAAGGAACCTTTATCTTGCAGTAGAGATGTGATTCTTTTTTGAAATGAGCTTATCAGGTTGTTCAGACATGTTGGGCTAGATTTTCACATTTGTAGGTTGCATTGTGGTTTGGTTTTGGGAGTTTTAAAAAAATTGTTTTTAAACAAGTATTCAATGCTGGGTGAACTTTAATGAGCCAAGACTGAAAAAGAGTTGATATGAATTTCCTTAGCTACAAATTGCTTTCCCTTGTGTAGAGACCTTCCCACTAGTAAGCAAGGACAGGATGCTTCTAGGTCAGAGTACCTGGTCCTGTTAGCCCCGTTCCTTTTTACTTGGAATATAGTCTCAGATCCCAGTGAGTGGACAGAGGTAGGTAGTCATATATCTGCCTAAGTACAAGCATACTCCTACCTCCTACCCTGAAGCAACCTGTCTTTTTTGCTAACCTCTGTCCCCAAAGCATGAGGAAAAGGATAAAGCATTTCTTTCAAATGAGGTGAATCAAGTGAATACCAGAGCATCTGGAACTGAATCTTACCCTGGAATAAAGATCTATAGTTTTATTAAAAGGACCACTTTTGAGAAGTCTCCAAATACAGTGTCTGCAATGAAACAAGTGTGTAATTAATTTAAGTCCAAAAATGGCAGGAGCTGTGAAGTTCTGGCAGCACCAAACAGTGCCTTCTTACTGAGAAATAAAGCTGCAAACAGAATTTCTGCAAAGCGGAAATTGAAAAGAAAAATGTTAAGAGCTCAGGGTTATTTTAGCATAACTTCCTTTACTCTTCCCAAGAGTTTTTGGAGAGGGAGGGTCAGTAAGCATTTTATGTTGAATTACTGGTCTTCAAGAGAACCCTGTTTGAACTGACTGGAGAGTCACAATCCTGTGGCACAGGGCATCTCCCCAGCCAGGGCTTCAGCATTTCCAACAGAGACATCAGGACATTCAAGCCACAGCTACAGAATCATCCAATAAAAACTCAGAGCTAGAAGAGACTTGCGAGAACTATCTGGACAAGACCTTCATTATAGAGGGAGAAACTGAGGCCAGGATAAAGGAAGCAACTTTCTTATATCTTGTATTAGAGCTGGGACTTTAGCCTGGGTCTTTCAACTCCAAGTCTAGGGCATTTTCTAATCACTCTGTTGTTAAAGAGGGTAGCATTAGAACTGTTCGAGGCAGCTCTAATGCCAGCACCCTTTCAGCTTGAATTTGATGCTGTCATTTAATGAGTCTCCCTTAAAAGGCACTGAACAGTTAACAAAAAGAGGTTTTCTTTGCACTAATACAGCAAGTCTAGGCAACAAGGATAGAATGATACTTTATTTGTCTGGATAAACCCTTACCTCCATCTCCTGATGCAAAACCCATCTGGTCTTCAGGACCACATATGGAAGGACAAGGGGGGAATCGTATGGTCTTCAGAAGTCTGTCAGCTCAGAGCAGCCTTAACTGCACATGGATGGGGGCTTTTATGCCCTTGGGTGACTAGGAAAGTTTGTCAGGAAACAGGCCATTCCATTCCTGGAACCAATTTGTCTCCTTTTAGGGAATAATTATTCCTTGTTCCAGAAAGAAAGGAAGAAAGGTGGACAATAACCCATGTTATGGGGATATTCTTTTACAGTGGATATATCTGGAGTAGGGATGGTGAGGTGTGGGAAAGAGAATTATCTTCTGTGTCTTTGGAAAAAGTCTAGTACCCATCCTCCAGCTCTAACTCCAGTAACTTTCTCCTGAAGATCTGAGGGGCTCCTATTCCCCAAAGCAGCTTTGTTCCTTCTCATTCCTTTTTTTCTCTCTTCTTCTACTCTTAACTCTTACTAGTACTAGCCAACTAAAATTAGTCTTTGACAGAAGATGGGGGCGAGAGGGACAGGGCACAAGAGGGTGTAACCTTTTTATACCCCTTCTAAGGATTTTCCTGCCTCCATCACGTGGTTCCCTTTTCACACTCTTTTTGTATGCACTGGATCAAAATCATAATATTACAGGGTTTTTTCAGACTAGTAAAGCGAGAAATATTGTTACAGTTTTTGTAGCACTTACAGCGAGGCACTGAGTGTTGTGTCATCTTCAGCTAATGGTGGCATTTGGGAGAATTGCTTCCAAGCGTGTGCCAGCATAGAAGGGAGCTTTCTTCAATACTCATGCCCTTATGTCAGGGAAAGGGAGATTTTGCTGCGGAAAGGGCTGTCTTAATTTTAAGCATTTCAAACGTTTACCTTAAAAACCGTAGGTCATGTTAGATGTTGTGTTCATACCAAATTAACATTTTTGGAACTGCTTTGAGTCAAGCAGTTATTAGTCTTAGAAGAATGAACTACAATGTAATTCTTCTGCACTCATTTAATTTTAGAGCAGTGTACAGTGTTATTCCCAGTTACTGGTTTAATGCTTCTCCAGAGTCTGCTGGATCCAAGGAAAGAATGGGGTTCATTTAGGATAACGAGTCACAGTCAGGGTTGATTTCACTATGCCTGAGAAGATTTTCACTCCTCATATCCATATGCCTTTTTTCTTGCCTCCTTCTGAAGCATCTGCCCTTGAACATGGAATCCAATTCAATCAGGAATTCCTATCCTCCCCTTCTATAGGAGTATAGTAGTTTGAACAAACCATTAGTTCTCATTTTCTCCACTAATATAGGATTCTTTTTATACTTCCTTAAATTAGTTTGAACATTCTCTTGAGTCTAAGATGCTGAACCTTATGTGATGGACACAAGCCCCATCTGAGCCCAGCTAGGTTGTAGCTTTCCTAGGTGGAGCATGCACATTCTTTCCTTTTGCAAGTCAGCTTCCTGAACTGCCCAGTCCTTGAAGGGTAACAGAGGAGGAGTTTGGAGATGCCTGGTCTTTGTGGCACACCTCCACGACTGCTTTGTTGGCCGTTTGTTCCCTGCTCACCTTCATTTGGTACGTCCTGCCCTTGGTCTGAAGGGCTTTTGAATATTGGTTCCTAAAATGGTCCATTCATTAAATATTTGCATAAGGTGTGCCTTGGGCCCTCAAATACCATCCTTTAGCTACATTTGAGCATTTTGCTTTTAAACCAAAAACTCAAAATCACTCTTAAAGTAGCAACAAACAGACTATCCAGATAAATTCTTAAATTTCTTATCATTCTGATTAAGATTTCATTACAGACTTTTTGTCTAGAAAATGTTCTTGAGTATGTTGGTCTGGCTGCTGCAGGTGGTGGCCAGGGAGCAGAAATGTGTGAAGTTGACCCACTTGTATAGAAACCATGAGTTTTCTGATCCTGCATTTTCAAAATTTTTTATGTCCTGGGCATTCTTTCTTTGCCATTTTAGCATAATATTGTTGATTCCTAACCTTTCTGGGGACTGGGACATGCTGTTATTGTCATAGCTTTTCCCCCCCAAAAAAGTGTTGTAAAGCCGATGTGGTAATAGGAGAAAACACACTAGACTTTCCTTTCTCCGGGTTTTAGAATAGTTTTTATCCCACCAACTCGGACTCACTTTTCTTTTCATTGTCATCTTTAAGCCAGTGTTATCGTAGGAGAAAGAGCTCTAGAGTGGGGTCTAGGAAACTTTAATTCTAGTTTGGTTGGAGAAATTTTTTGTACTCTTGAACATTATCCCTCCCTTCCCCAAAGAAAAACCAACAATAGCACCCCACTGTAAATCTAGAAATATTTCATTAGATGAACCAAGTTTAGTATGTCTTGGAATTTTCCCCCTTCAGATCCCTTCCTTTGTCTGTCTGTGAGAACCAGGATTTGCCCAGACTCCTTTCAGTAATTGGTGGCATTGGAGGGAGCATGTAAGCTGCCTAGCAAGAGATCAAGGCAGCAGAAAATATTCCCCCACTTTGAATTTTTAGAAAATTTTTTATTATTTAAGGTAATGACATGCTGCACTCCCTCTAGCTTGAACTCATCTTTCTTATCATTGTCATCTTGGGCTTCCAGAGTCCAAATTTCTCTAGTTTTGGAATCAAATCTTTAGGCTACTAGAAAAAATACTAAGGCTTAGAACCCCCAATCATCCTCATTGCCACCCCTGTCTCCTCCCACCTTCCTCCTGCCCACCCCACCTCCCACCCCCAAAGAGTGTGTGGTTTAGGAACAGGCCCTGTTGTAGCCATCTAATGTAGAAATGTATTTTAGCTGCTGTCTGTCTCCAGCCTATAATACACACTCAGCCTTTGGGACAAGTTCCAGGATATAACTTTCTTTTAGTGAATGATCTTGACGGAAGAGGGAATTGAGCTTAATTTATATCATCTGATAACCTCAGTGCAGTAACTTGGGAAGCTAACCTCCTAAAACTTCTCTGGACTTTTCTCTAGGGAGTGGCAATGCCATTTATTTTAATTGTCACCAATTCAGTTGCTATAACTTAAGTTGTTTTTGCTACTTTTATGATTCAAAGTTTGGAAGAGAAGGTATGATTTAGGCATGGTCCTTGAACACAGAACATCCTGGACATGTCCCAGTCGAGGGCCTGCCATCATCAGTTTATAGTGGAAGTAAGAAAGGGAGGGGCACACAGTAGCTTCAGTGTTCTGGTCATTGCTTTTGTAGAGAAGTAGGAATTCCTTATTAAGGTAAGCAACCTTATTCCCTCCTGGCCTTGACATCTACCCTTCCAGTGTGAGAAGCCAGCAGCCAGCTTTTGAGATTGGTGATAGGAAAGATGAATGAGCTTGGGGTTGAAAAGAGAGTGAGAACTTTGGTGAGGGAGGACAAGACTTTGCACCCTTTCTCTCCCTCAACCCATCGTTGACTAATGAGGTATTAAATTCAGCCAAGAGCCAGGCTTAATTCCCATTGTAATCTATCTCCTGCTGTTCTTATTAACTTACCACAATTCATCAAAGGAGGAGAGGGACTCTGGGACCTTTTTTCCCCAATTCTCTTGCTACCTTAAAGAAGGGAGGGAAAAGGGAAAGGGGACAGGCACTCTTTTTCCCAATCTATCAAGTCCTTGAAGCACTAGCTAGTGACAGAAATAGTAACCAGTACCCCCTTCCCCCTTCACCACCCGTCCACTGAAGTCCTGGGCAGCTGTCAGAGATGTGCAACCAGACGTGCTTTTGCTTGTTAGATGGAGTGTGCACATCGGGGCCATCGTGCTTCTGCTGTGGAATCCTTTAGGACAAAGACAATTGGTATCCACTATCTTCAAGTAATGAACTTATCAGTAAATATACCACATAAACTCATTAATCTGCACTTTGCTTTGAGACCACGTGGGAGCTTCTGTTTCTCAAGAGACAAAAATTTCATCTTTTTGAACACCAGTCCCTGTTTAGAGTCCTCTCCCAGATATTTCACCATCCTCTCCTAGAACACCAAGGCCATGATGTTCTGTGACAAAGCTCATGTCCAGACGTGGCACTGGTCACTTGTTTCTGTTCCCCCGAAACACAGTCTAGGTTTGAGAAACGGCGACAGGCAGTTCAGGCCAGACAGGCAGAAATTAGGCCCAGGGGTTTTTTTTTGGATAGTCCCCATACCATTTAACACTTCATTCCCCAGCACACATAGAACACAATATCTAGATGAAGTTTTTATGAGATGTTAACATTTTAATTAGTTTACTTAAAAACATTTAATTTGACAACAATCTGTGTCCTCAAAAAACTTATATTTAATGAAGATGAATAGATACACTTGGATGATGACAATGCTAACGCCTGTTAGAGTATCATAAATGCATAGGAAGAAGAAAGAAAACTCAGTTGAGGGGAAAAGATGACTTCTGACTGGGTAAGTCGTAGAAAACGTTAGAGAAGGAGTGGCATTGATTACATTAAGAATGATGGGAGAATAGACAGGCACTGTACTTGGTGAGGGTGGGGGTCAGAGAGGTGTTGGGACCAGAGGAAGCACAGTTTTCCAGAGTCTCAAAGCCATGAGCTGGAAGAAATAGGAGAGAAGGCAGTTGGAGTAAAGTGGAGCACTATAGATGCCAGGCTGAGCAGCATCTGGACGGTGGGACAGCATCTCTGAAAGATGTTGGGCAGGGGAGTGCTGCGATCAGAATCCTGGGGTGCCAGGCACTTGGCCTCGTCCTGTTCCTAGCCCCATGATGTTATGGAATTATATGTACGGTCATTTAGTTCAACCTGTAACTGAGAAAATTCCCTCCTCTGTCTGCTTGAAGACTGCCTGTGGTGTACCATTTTACTTTTGCTCAGCTCTGATTGTTGGGAAAGTTTGGTTTGTTTTTTGTTTATTTAGACATTATACTTATCTACTTTTTTTGCCAGCCTTATTCCCTTCTCTCCTTGACCCAAAGACTCAAAATCTGTCATCAAGAAAAGTGTCTTTTGAATAAACCATAAAGCATTTATTAAGCTCTTACTATATGCCAGGTACTTTGCAGAGTGCTAGACATACAAAGTCAAGCAAGCAAGACAACAGTTGACCCTAAAGAGCTTACATGCTGATGGGAATACACATTACACAAAGGGAAGCTGGGAGGGCATGGTTTGGAGATGCCTGGGAGGGGGGCAGTAACAGGAGGAGGGCCAAGGTGGTTTTAGAAACAGTTTTTGAGAGGGATGACTGAAGTGGGGCAAAACATGGGGTAAATTTTTTTTATATTTCCTTATGTTCCCAAAGACAACACCTTACATGGAAATACTGCCAGTTTGGTTGGAGTGGGAGGCAGGAGAGGGATGTAGGTGAGAACAAACTAGTTTCCAGAAACCTTCCCCCAGTGAAGGCTTCCTGCCCGAGGGGAAAGAATCTAGACTGGAAAGTCTCTGTTCCTGCCCTAAGAAGAAGGAAGAACCAAGGACTGCAGTCCTGGAGAGCGAATCTTTTCTTTTCTTTGGTCTTCTGCCTTCAGTATGGATTGATTCCTTAATGTGGGAGGCACTCCCCCTTCTCTGGAAAAAGTCTTATCTGTTACAGTCTTTTTCTGTTGGCTCCCCATTCAGAGTCTCAGAACCCCTCCCTTTCTGTTGCGCCGGACCAGCTGACCCTCACTTGCCCTCCCTCCTTTCACATATAAGTATTATGTAGAGGACCACTTTCCCCAGCGTCTGCTTTGGAAGCATGCCCACTTTCTCTTGTGAGGTGGCATTTGAGGGCTACATGTTCCTTTAAACAGATGATTAAAGCTTGCTTGGCCCCTTGGGGATGTTTCTCCCCTCTCTATTTATTTGCAATACCTTTTCTAGCACTTCAAAATAATCTCTTTTCTTTTGAGGCCTCTTCATCAGTTGTAGTTTTATCAATCCCATCATCCCTTAAGGCCTTGCTGTGTGGGAGGCAAAAGACAATTTGAGTAATTATATAGATCCATATTTTATTGCCCCCTTTCTCCTGCTTCCTGGAGATGGCCTATCCTATAGTATACCTGGTGATAGATGTTACATGAATTCCCTGTGTCAGAGAGAGTGCTGAGCTGGCCTCCAGGGGCACCGAGGTTCACACTTTATGCATTTCCCATCTTACTTCAGTGGCTCTTGGGGCCCCGCCTGTACTTTCACCCTGTTGGACATGGGCACCCATGTAAAGGAATGAGGGCATTGTGAAATGATCATTTCAGAAAGTCAATCTGTGACACATGGGCCTCTTGCTCCCATCTCAGATTCTTGGGACCAGAGCTGGGTTTCTGGGTTGAAGGAATCATTAATGGCATATCTCCAACTCTTCCCCCTGCAGGTTATGTGTTTTGTATGTTACACCGCCTCCCTGAGCAGCATGACTGTACGTTTGACCACATGGGCCGCGGTCGCGAGGAAGCCATCCTGAAAATGGTGAAACTGGACCGGAAAGTGGGCAGATCCTGCCAGCGCATTGGGGAGGGCTGCTCCTGAGTGCGAAGCTCGGCAGCCAAACGTTGTTCTTAGTTCACTAATGTTAGCCTTATTTAGGACAGAGTCAGCCAGACACCTTGTACTGGGCACGTTTCAGACTACAGCCAATCCGTTTCCTTTCTTTAGCCAGCCGTCCTGGTACTGTAGTTTAGGGGTTGATGGTGGTTGAAATTGATTTCTGGCTGGTTACGAAGGTGCCTGCTAGCCACTGTATAAAATTAAAACATGAAGAATATTTTTTTTTGAGCATGGCTAGTGGATTTAAAACAAAACAAGCAGATGTCATTGCTGGAGTCAAAACTTATAAAAAGCCTTAAGCTGAAAATGGTCCAGACGGAGACTTTAATAAATAGAGGAGTAGAAGCTGGTGTTTAAAACAGTTCCTGAGACGCACATGGCCTTGCCAGAAACTCTGTGTTTAATGTACAGCCTTTTCACCTCTCACTTATCCTTAATCCTGGCCCCAGAAGCCAGAGCTGCCCATCAGCCCCTCTTGCCCAGGCTGCTTGTGGCTGCCAAGGTGGCCCATAGTGGGAGAACTCCTAGGAGACTGGAAAGGTAGGGGCAAAGGGAGGAGGGCGAAAACTTTTATACCAGACTTAACATGGAAAATCTGTCTTATCACTTGGAGAAGAAAAAAAGAGAGAGCCTTTCCTTGAACCTTAGCTCCCCCTCCCCCCCAGACTAGTCTACAAAATACATTTTTCTATCTAGGATCTATAGACTCTGTATTGGTCTCGTTCAGCCTGATTGAATCAGTACTGACTAGGGAAACTGAAACCTGACTCTTTATTTACCATTTGCTGGGTGCAGGGATCTGATAATTGATTCGGTAAGGCTAAGTTACAGCACGGCAGCCATGGGGATGGCTGGGTTCTACAGACAGTTTTCTGTAGCTGGACTTCACTGTTGGTGGTAAGGAACGGGGGAGGCAGGTGGGGGTACATTTCATAACAAACAGAAGTCAGTAACAGTGTTGGGAAACAGCCAAGGAGCAGCAGATGCCTTCAGAGTGTTAACAAGATAGTCACATGGGCTCATCACCTGTTACTATGCAGCCTCATAGTATAAGGAAAAAGCTGTCACATGTAGTAGGAGAATATGACATGTATTACTAGAATCAGGAAGATCTGGACCTCCCAAGAACAGCTGCTGTGGGTCAGGGACATCTGAGCACACTTGCAAAGGGGTCCCAGCATCTCCTTAGGTGGGCACGGGGGAGTTCTATTGCTGGTGGCCAAGCCTGGGTGGGAGTGGACTGGATAAGCAGGAAGGAAAGGAGATCAGAGGTAATCGACTTGTTTCCCCTGAGTTGCAAGAGAATTATCAGCCAGGGACTGTAGAAAATTGTGAGAGGGGATGGGGATGAGGATGAGGATGAAGACTGAGAATGAATGGGTGGAGGGAGACATTAGAATCACCTGGAACTTGAAATATTGGGCAAAGTCAAGATGGTACAACTTTAAAACTGCTTCAGTCATGTGGACAATAAGAGGGTCCCTTAAAAGACCACTTGGGTCTCCCTACACTTAGGCTGCTACAGTAATTTACCCCAGCAACTTAAGTTTTAAAAAGAAGAGACCAATGCTATGTTTGCAAATAACCTACAGTGAAAGATGTGGGAATTAGAAAGGTTTCTTAATCTAAAATGTTTGGGGAAATAGGAAATAATGCTTCTTTCCCCTCTTCCTTTGCCTCTCCTCTAAAGAAAATCCTTTTAAAAATCTTCAGCCTTAATATTTTTTAGAGTAATGGTCCTAGCTCCTCAGTGGAGGACAGGGGGGAGACCTAGTTGATTTGTTCCCCACACTTGCCACTGTTCTGAAACAGCCTCAGCACACACTGTCCACTAAGTTATCCACAGCGGCATCCTGTGTGTCTTCCTCTGGGGATACTGGACCCAAGCTCTCCGTTGCCTCCCAAGATCCTCCATCTACCTTTCCTGTGCCTGCTTGGCCATTCTTAGGCACTGCTGACTTAGAGGTAGCCCAGGGGAGAAGCTGCCTTGGCAAGCAGGTCCTGGTGCATTATGGATGTTGTTAACGCTATTGACAGTCACGTTGTTGCTGGGGGAGGAGGTAGGGCTTGTTCTTCCAAAGTATCTGTTCTGTGAGGTTTGTTAAATGTAAGGAAAGCTTAAATTCTTGTAACTTTAAAAGGAAACAAAATCTTATTTAACCCTTTTGTGTTCTAGATTTACTTACACCAGTAGCCTAGAACTCCGTTTTAGTTTAACATTGTGAAAATATTAAAAGAATCTTGTAACTTTATTCCTTTTTTTTTTCCTCCTGCTGAAAAAAAAACCCATTAAACCAATCAGATTAAAGTTTGAATTCCTCTCTATTTCACCAGTTCTCTGGACAAGTCCCAGGCCTGCTAGGAGCCATCTGGGGAACTGCAAAGCACAGAACCCAGACCAAGGTGAAGGTTTTTTGTTCTGACAAGAGCTTCTTATTCCCAGATCACCAATTACAAAATCTCCCTTGTAGATGTGTCTGGCCCTAAATTTTCTGTAGGGTGATCTGGTCCTGGTAAACTGAGTCTTAGTGGTGACTTAACACAATTGAAGATCTGCCCCTGCCACCTGAAAAGCCCATTCGTTGCTCAGAGCAGCCCAGATTCACAGCAGCCAGATGTGCAACAGCACAGGCTCGGGGCAGGAGTGGGGTTGGGTGGGTACAGCCTGGTGCCTCTCTCCACCCACATTGTGTAACCCACAGAGAGCCCATATTCTTTACACTTAGCTGGCACTGGAATTAAACCTGGAAATTTGAAAACATGGAGACTTGTTGGAATTGTTTTCACTTGTGGCAAAGAGATAGCCCTCATTTCCCACCAGACCTAAGCTAGGAAGCAGGTTCTTCACAGAAATATTTGCTTGGCTATTCCAGCTGCATGGGGTCTGGGCCATAAGACAAGGCACTAAAATACTCAGTAAGTTTTCTTAAAACAGTCCTTAAAGCTCTTTGAACTGTGAAGGCTCCCTGCTGGGCCCAGGGGAGACCCCCTGTTATCTTCTTGGCAGACATGAAGGCATGAGAGTAGTCCCAGAATACAAGCCTGCCCTGGTGGTGGGAGGGTCTGGGGGACTGGTCTCTGGATGCCTGTTGCTCTAGCTCTGCCCTGGATTCAGATCCAGCCAAGTGTCCTCCACCATCTGAGTCTTGCGCTAAAGCCCCCACGTCTGTGTCTTGCAACATAGATTGGCAGGATCCCCCATAGCCTTTGGCCTAGTTGACTGCCCAGCCTGAAGTGCTCAGTTATGGTTTTATTTTTATTTGGGGCTCTTCTGGGCTTTAGGTAATGGGAGGAGCAAACTATGACATGGTGAGGGAGTCAGCTACTAAAGTGGGGGGGAAGGTGGAGGAGAACAATGGCTCTTTTTTCTTATTATCCTTCCTCACCAACCAAATCTCAGGATTGTGATCTGCCTCTGAGCCAAAACCAACTTTGGGGGATGACAGAGACAAGTCATACCCTATGCACCCTCACTCCCACTCAGTTTTTCTGTCCCCACTCACTTCCTCATAGGCTACAACCCTGAAGGCTATGACTTACCCCCTTTGGCTCTAGTTCACTTGTAGGCCCTAGGGGGAATCTCCACCTGTAACATTATCTCCATCCAGTAGGAGTTAGCCTGTGATTCCCCTCTGTGTCCTTGTGCTGAGCAACAGGTTTCTGTCTCAAAACATTATAGATCCCTGACTCTAAACTGGTTATGGCTGAGGCATTTATTTAACCTGTGTCAGCACAGCAGGGCTTCTAGGTGGGGAATAGGAATCCACACATCAGGCCCTTGATCAAATCCATTGTCGTTAGCTGAATTATAATTTCCTTGTCCCAACCAGAAAGGAATGTGGTGAGGTATAAAATCATTTCACAAGACTCAGAGAGCAGAATTAACTTGGTCAAACTTTCAAAACAAATTCCTGGCAGATCCAGGTCTAGAACCAGGTTTCCTGGCTCCCAGGCCAGTGTTCTGTGTCATCACAATATTTACATTTTAATTTCCTTAACTGTAATTGGCGTGATAACTTGAAATCCCAGAGGGTGGTGAAGAAGACTGTTCCTTTTCTATTTGTATCCAAAGTGCTTTGCACATAGTAAGGGCTTAATAAACTCTTTTCAGTCAGTCATTTTCCCATGCCTTACCTCCTAATGTAGCCCGGCTTTTAGACTGCTCACACATCAGCATATCAGGGAACTGCCTCTTAGCCCCAAGGTGGAAGGGCAAAGAGGGTTTGGCTTTGCTACTTTGGATGAGAAGGATCAAGGTTCCTACTTAGGGAAAGATTTTACCTTCCTTTGTCCCACTCCCAAAAAAGAAATAATTGAGATTTACAAAGCATTCTCACACTTGGTACTTAAATAAGGCAGGTGGTATTGTTATTAATTCCCCTTTTATACACAAAATGAGTTCAGAAAGGTTGAGACTTGTCCCTGGTCAGAAATGGCTAATAAGTGTCCAAGTTCCCCCAGCCCTCCACCCCCCTATCCTCTCCTTGGGTTTTTATGTCATTTCACTCTCCTGATTCTGTCTGGCCCCTTAACGAATGTCCCTCAGCCTGTTTTCGTCTTGGGTTCTCTTGTCCCTAGGATGAGGTGAGCATGGTTGGACTGGATGGGGAAAGGTGCTAGAATCTAAAAACAGGAAAGAACTGGATTGTCCCACTTTTAACACTAGATGTGTGATGATGTGTGTGTCATTCAATGACCTTTATGAGCCTGTTTCCATATCTGTAAAATGGGGCTAATGATAGCACTTAACTCACCAGGTTGTTATGAGGGTCAGATGAGGTAATAAATGTAAAGCACTTTGCAAAGCCTAGAACACTAGATAACTGTCGGCCGTTACTATTATACCTGGGGATCTCTGCTCCCGAGGGATCCGTTTTCTCTATGCAGATGCCTCTCAAATCCCTCCAGCCCTGACTTCTCTCCCTAGCTCTAGTCTCACATCTAGGTCTGTCTGACCTCTTCAGCCCCTCACTCTCCCTGTATCCACAACAGAAATCCTCCTTCCCCTAAACCCAGACATTTCCCCCGTATCCCTATTTCTGTCGAGGGCATTGCCCTCCATCCAAGTTGCTCAGGTTTGCAGAACCTTCCCTTCAGCTCTTCATCCTATGTATCTGACCAGTTGCCAAATCTTGTCCTTTCTACCTCCACACGTCCCACATCCGACCTCTTCTCCACACTCACTCACAGCCACCACCCAGTTCAGGCCCTCATCACCTCTCACCTGAACTGCCAAAATTGCCTTCTAAGCGTTCTCCCCACCTCCCCTCCAAATCTGTCCCATAGCTGCCAAATGGTTACTCTCAAGCACAGGTCTTGACTGTGTCACTCCCCTGATGGGTAAGAGTCCGTGGCTCCCTCGCCCCTAGGATGAAGCGCAGACATACCTGTTTTGGCATTTGTAGCCCTTCTAGGCTTACTTCATACGACATACCCCCATGACTCAACATTTCAGTCCCACAGGCCGACTTTGCCATCCCCATACATGACCTGCTGTCTCTGGCCAGTGTGCCTGGAATGTTGTCTCTCCTCAGTTTTAGAATCTCTAGCTTCCTTCCAAGGCCTAGCCCAAGTGCCATCTCCTCCTCCAGGCCTTCCTTTCCTACCCCTGCTCCCCCCGCCCCAAAATTGCTCTGTATTTACTTTGTATATATATTTTGTATTATCTGTGTACATGTTCTTTCCTTCCACTAGGATGTGAGCCCCCTGAGGGCAGGGACTGTTCCATTTTTGTCTTTGTATCTCCAGAGCCCAGCACAGTGCCTTTCCCATGGGCACTTACAATAAATGTTTGTTGAATGAATGAACGAGTGAGCCTGAATTTGAACTAAGATCTCAAATACTGCTTTCTACAGGGACTGAAAGCATGACCATCTCTTTGATCCTTCTCCCACCATCCATCCTCAACACCCTACCCTGACCTCCACAGATTACTGGCCAGCCCCACAGCCTTTGGGTGCTCAGGCTAGTAGCCCTTGACCCCAGCCTTTGATACGCAGCAGGAGCCCATCCTGTGAGGCCTCTGTGCCTCGATGAGAACCAAAGGCAAGGAGCCAGCCCCCCACCCGACCTGAAAGTATCATTTCCCCATTGGACTGTATCTAACTTGGTTTGTGTTATCAAGGGGTGGGAAAGAGGGACCTTACCAACTCGTCAGTATTAATGGGAACAACTGGGGATATATATGTAAGGGGCTGAGAAAGGAGACCTGCCCCAATCACAGACAGGGTAGGAATAGAAAGGTCCTTCCAAAAACCCTCTGCCCTGGGCCAGTGATAGCGTTGGCCCCAAACATGAGAGATGAATTTCTTTCTCCACTTACATTCTAAATCCTTGTTTTGTAACAGTAGTCCAGCATCTAAAGAGTCATCGACATGCAGAACACAGAGTCATGTCACCTAGTCCAATCACCTCCACTTGTCTACATGTAAGCTGGGCCATTTCCCTGAAAAGAATGGAAAGCTGGTCCCAAACTGAGGTCTCCAGCTGGCACGGGCACGTGTATGGATGCACCAAGGTGACAGCGAGGCCCTGTCACAAGAGCTGAATGTTGGCTCACCCATGGTGGACTTATCAGGAAAGCTATGAACTGGGCTCTCCCGATCCCTTCCCCTAGTCCTGGAACAAAGGCAAGTGTGGGCAAAGTACTAGAGTCTTGGGCCTCTGTTTCCCCATCTTTAAAACTGCGGGTGGAGCGGAGGTTGAACTAGAGAACGTACCTTCTAGAATTCTAGGGGGTGCCCCTCTAGGGCCCGCGCGTGAGAACAGGGGCCCCTGAGGAAGGACGCGGCAGTAGGTAATGGAAAAAGCAGCTTTCGTTTGGCTCTCCAATCGTCACCCCGATCTTTTGACTCAGTGGAGTCGGGTTACATCCCCGCGCCCGGGGCCTGCTCCCCCAAAGCTGCAGACTGAAAATGGGCTATCACTAAGGAAGGGGACCCCTAGACCTTGCCCCAGCCCCCGTCCTAGCCCAGTTCTGGCCTCTGGGCGTCATGCACACTGGGGCGGCTTGGGGCGGGGGGACCCCCCGACCTCTCCTCCCGGACCAGGACCACGGCGAGTCTGGGGTCGGATCCGAAATGGTTCCGAACTGCAGGAAGGGGAGGGTGGAGGGGGCGAGGATGGAGGGCCCCCCCGTACCCCCCGCCCCAGGCTCAGGTGTTCCGGGCCGCAAAGCCATCAGCGTGGCCGGAGCCCCCGCGGCCCGGATAATGGGGGGCGGGGGGCGGCGCGGAGTGCAGAGCTCGGCTCGCAGACGCCGGGGGGCCCCGGAGACCAGGGAGGGCGCGTGCGGCGGAATCGCTCCGAGCAATCATCGAGGCCGCCCGCTCATCCCCCGGGCCCGGCCCCGGCCCGGCCCTCTCCTCCCGGCCGCGTGCGTGCTCGCAGGCTCGGGGACACAATCAGCTCCTAATACGGCCTCGGGGCTCCTGCCGGGGGAGGGAACACGAGGGTCAGACGCTCCACCTCCCGCCCCCCAAGCCGATCCAGGAGGCAGAGCCCCCGCCCTACGCTGGAAGGGATCTAAAAAATGTGTTCTCTTTTGTTGGTAAATCACTTTCCGCTTTCAAGTCTCCCTTCCCCTTCCCAAAGAGCTATCCCCAAAATAAAGACTAAGAGGAGGGTGGGAAAGACCAGCCCAACCAACCCCGACGTCCCGCAAGGGCCCGCCCGCCTCACGCACCGCCCCCCCCCCCACCTGCGCTGGGCCCTTTAATTTCCTGGGCTTCAGCTGTTTTGTTCCAATGCCTTTTTACCCAGCAGGAAACTGAGGCCCAGAGACAGGGGCAGAGCTCTGCCAGAGGGGCCAGGGGCAGACAGTTCAACAGCCCAGGGGGCACATCCGGGCTGCCCAGTCCCCTCTTGGCCCTTGCTGCAGTTTCTTGAGAAAGGTTTTTAATCATAAACCTTATTTCTCAATGTGTCCTTGTGGACGATGCCATTTTGCCAAGGACAGGGAAAGGGGAAGAGGTGGGGGAACGTCAGAGGGTCCAGAGCACTTGGGGCAAGGGGGATAAAGTAGCAGGCTGCCGGGGGGGAGGGCATCCTCCAGCCCTATTCTGCCCCTCAGACTTCGGCGAGGCTTGCTCTGGTTAGGATACCTCCCCGCACTCTCCTCCTTTACATGGAAGCCCCCAGGGTGGCACCAAGCCTAAGCCGGCATCACCCACGGTCTTGGCCAGACAGTCGCCTGACCGAGCCCTGGGCTGCAGAAAGGGCTCCCTTGGGCTCTGGCACGGACAGCTGCCAACTCAGCAAGGGGTGAGAGGACAGAATCCCAGACAAGTGTGCTGGAACACAAACGGCCACACTCACAGACGCGTGTGCACACAGTCACACCAACCTGTGGACACATGCACAGAAACACACGAGCATCTCGGACTCCAGCTGTGCCCTCCAGGACCTGCCGCCCGATGGCAGGGAGAGCAGTAGAGTTGCCAAAGGGGATCTTTGTGTGCTGGCTGATTAGACATTAAAATTACATCCGGGGACTTGTCTCCCATGTTTCCATGATTAAACTGTTAGAAAACAAGACATTTCTCAGACCCCTCCACTGACATCAATTACATTAACACATCTCGCAACGTAGTGATAACAACGGCCAACCCGATGATAAATTGCCTCATTAAGTTTAATGGACTAGGGAAGATGTTTGTTGGCCAAGTCTCTGCAAGCGCTGTGGAGGCTGCTGGACTCCCGCAGCCCTTCTCCATCTTCCTCCAAGCTCTGGGTCCAGGTTTCTAGGTCTATTTGGAGGTGGGGTGAGGAGAGACCGGTGTGGGGTAGGTAGAACTGGGAGTGGGGAGTTCTACCCATCTTCCACCTCCCAGAGCCTGCGTCTGTGGCATTGTCAAGTCATTTGTTATCCCAGGGCTTCAGTTCTACCTCCTCCCCCATAATATCAGTTAACATTTATTCAGTACCTCCAGGTTCACTCTCAACACAACCTGACACACAGTAGGCATTCATGAAATGCTTGTAGACATAGCTCATGCGATCCTCACGTCAGCCCTGGGAAGATATGGAAATGGAGGCAGACAAGTCAAAAGACTTGCCCAGGCTCACAGAGGTAATAAGTGCCTGAGGCTGAATTTGAACTCAGGTCTTTTGGATTCTTTCTAGCACTCAAGTTACTTTACTACCTGTCTCTGTGAGCTAAAAGAAAGCTGATCCTTTCAAGGCTAAGAGGAAGTCAGGAGAGGCCAGTCAGAAATCTAGCATTGAAAGAGATGACCTCTAGGTTATATGGTCCTATCCCTTAATTTTTAAAATTAATTTATTTTTAGTTTTCAACATTCACTTTCATAGGATTTTGAGTTCTAAATTTTCTCCCCCTCCCCAAGATGGCAGGCAATCTGATATAGGTTCTACATATACATTCATATTCAATATTTTCAGTCATATTGTAAAGAAGATTTAGAACCAGTGGAAAAAACCACAAGAAAGAAGCATCAAAACCAATTAAAACAAAAAAAGAGAGCAAATAGTGTGCTTCCATCTGCATTCAGACTCCAGACTTCTTTCTCTGGATGCATTTTCTATCCTGAGTCCCTTGGAATTGTCTTAGACCCTTGCATTGCCAAGAAGACTTAAGTCAAGGTCAGTCATCCAACAACATTGTTATGACTGTGTACAATGTTCTCCTGGTTCTGCTCCTTTCACTCAGCATCAGTTCATATGTGTGAAGTCTTCTTGCTTGTCCTTTCTTATAGCACAATAGTATTTCATTACATTCATATACCACAGTTTGTTCATTCCCCAGTTGATGCCTATCCCTCAATCTTACAAAGAATTGAGACTGAGTATAAATTACTTGCTCAAGGTCACCCAGATAGTAATGGCAAAGCCAGAATTCAAACTCAGGTCTTCTGTCTCCTAATTCAGCCAAACTTACAGTGCATATAATTCACTGTCCCCAAGATACGTCTCTTTTGAAGCCTCTCCTGAATCTCCTACTCCAGGAGAGGGACCCCCAGCCCAAGACTTTGAGCCCATGGTTAGGCCCTCCCTCAGAGTCTGGGCTCCAGGCACAAGGATAAGGTAGCAGATAGGAAGTACTGGGGCCATCTCTAGGATTGAGGTCATTTAACCTTTTCTGTAATTAGCACTCATTAGTTACAATTATAACCAGATGCAAACACCTTGGAAAGACTCAAGAACTCTAATCAATAAATGGCCAACCCTAGATTCCAGAAGCCCAAGGATGAAGTACATAATACCCATCTCCAGAGAGGTGATGGACTCAAGGTGCAGAATAGAACTTTTTAGCACAGTCAGTGTGAGGATGTGTTTTGCTTGTCTGCACATATTTGTTACAAGGGTTTTCTTTTTCTTTTCCAGTGGTGGGGGCAAAAGCAAGATGGAAGAGAGGAGAGGATCAATGTCTCTTCCCAACCTCACCCTCCAAAATAAGAGAACAGAAGAAAGGGTAGAGGGAGGATGAAAGAAAGAGTACTGCTGGGAAATAGGAGGATTCGTGTCTAGCAATAAAACGTGCGGGTCAACTATAAGATTTAGAAAACATCACCAAAGTGCTGAAAAGAGGAGTGTAGATCTCTAAGTCTCAGTTTCCCTATTTGTAAAATGAGGGGCTAGATTGCCTCAGACATTCTATGTTCTAGGATTCCCCTCCGGCTTGGGAAAGGATCTTCCCTTGTCCCCACCTCAGCACTGACTACAAAGAAATTTCAAAGATGTACTTGAGTAGTCTGTAGGAGAGAATGGTAAAATATCATAGGACCCTGAGAAAGGGGTAGGTTAAGGTTTAATACCAATTTTCTAGAAAAGGGCACCTGTGATGCAGGGGGGAAGATGGCAGTTTGCATGGCTGGATAAGGATGCTGTTTCACTTTACCAAAAGCCCCAAGAAATGTGGAAGGCAAGAGACCCATTGATACGACTTACAGGATCTGTACTCTCACTAATGCAGGAAACCCTCAAAAGTAGTCTGGAACTTTGTTCTAGAGATGCTGAGTTTTCAGTTAAGACACTTTGGAAGAGAAAGGTGGCTTTTGGATATGAACCTCTCTCTGACAAGATGGGGCTGAAGACCAGGATTTTGGTCAGAGTCTTTGGCCCCAGATGATGCATTCCTAGCCAGGGATGGAGGGGAGTTCATCCCAGAGTGATCTGGGGAGGAGGTTTTCTTGGAAGGATACTTTTTAACTTGATCAAGGGGATTTTTAATTGACATCTGAATGGGAAGGGAGGAAAGCCTAAGCAGTGTACATACAACCTGGAGAGGTAGGAAACCCAATCACTCTCAGGTGAGAAATGAAGGCAAAGCTGGGTGAAGACAGTACTTATGGACAAAGAGGTTGGGAAGGAAAGATCTCTCCTTACTACTGGAGAAAACTTGGCTATAGTTAATATTTTTTTAAATGTTTATGTTTTTAAAGTATATTAAAATTCATGTTTAACCCCACATTGAGAAATGGTCAAGGGATGTGAAGAGATAGTTTTCTGATGAAGAAATCAAAACTATAAATAGTCATAAGAAAAAATGCTCTAAATTGTTATTGATTAGAGAAATGCAAATTAAAACAACCTTGAGACATCTCACACCCATCAGATCGACTAAAGTGATATAACGGATAACTGGGACATTAATATACCGTTGGTGGAACTGTGATCCAATCCAACAATTTTTGGAACAACCTGCAATTATGTCTGTGCCCTTTGACCCAGTAACACCACAAGTAGGTCTGTTTCCCAAGGTAATCAGGGAAAAACAAAAAGAACTTACTTTATAAAATATTTCTATTAGCTCTATTTGTGGCCGAAAAGAACTGAAAGTTACAAGGATGGCCATCAATTGGGGAATGGCTGAGCAAGCTGTGGTAATATGAATGTAATGGAATACTATTGTGCTATAAGGAATAAGAAGCAGATAGACTTCAGAAAAACCTGGAAAGATTTACATGAACTAGTGCTGAGCGAAGTGAGCTGAACCAGGAGAACACTGTACACAGTAACAGACACATTGTTATATGACTAACTTGGATAGGCTTGTCTCTTCTCAGCAATGCAAGGATCCAAGACAGTTCCAAAAGACTCATGATGGAAAAGAGAAAGAATTGCTGAATCTGAATGCAGATTGCAGTATACTACTACTACTACTACTACCACTACCACCACTACCACTACCACCACCACCACTACCACTACCACCACCACTACCACTACCACTACTACTACTACTACTACTACTACTACCACTACCACCACCACCACCACCACCACCACTACTACCACTACCACCACCACTACCACTACCACTACCACTACTACTGCCACTACCACTACTACCACTACCACCACCATCACCACCACCACCACTGCTACCACCACCACCATCACTACCACCACTACTACTACTACCACTACCACTACTACTACTACTACTACTACTACTACTACTACTACTTCTCTTTGTTTTGTTTCTTCTTTATCGTGGTTCATTTCATTGGTTATAATTCTTCTTTACAACATGACTAATGTGAAAATATGCTTAATATGAATGTATATGTAGATCCTGTATCAGATTGCAAACCATCTTGGGCAGGGAGTAGAGGAGAGGTGGAGAAAATGCTCAAAAGCTTGCGGAACTGAATATTGCAAACTTTTAAAAAGAAATAATGAACAGGTTGACTTTTAGAAAAACATGGAAAGACTTGCAGGAAATAATGAGGAGGGAAATGAGTAGGATCAAAAGAATGCTGTATACAATAACTAATATTGTTTAAAGAATAATTGTGAACAGCCAAATTATTCTGAGTATATAAATACTCCAATCAACTATGAAGGACCTATGAAGGTAGATGCCATCCACCTCCAGGCAAAGAACTGATAAGTAGAAGTACTCATCTTATGGTTTCATATGTATATATATATATATATATGTAATATATATATATATATTATACATCTGTGTCAGATGATGGCCTTCTCTAATGCAGAGGAGGGAGGGAGGGAGGGAAATTGTAAATGTAACAATGTAAGAAATGTAACAAAAATTTAAATTAAAAATTTAAAATTAAAAAAATTAAAAATAAACTGAAAAAGTGTTTGATGCATTTTTATAACTCTTTTAGACCTCTCCCTGGTGCCTTAATGTCATGTGACTACTTTTGCCGGCTCACAGGATAATATCACTGTATTTATCCTTCAAGGGAATGACTAGACTACCCCAGATGTCCACCAGACAATGTTCTACTTGAATCACAAGCCCACTGGTCTTGATGTCTCATAGGACAGATTTTCTAAAAGGGGCAATATCCTCCTTGCTCACTAGAGGTACTCAGTCTGCAGGTGTGGTTTTAAATGCCAATGTTGGTCAGTTTTCAAATTAATTTAGGTGGGGGATAAAATGAAATATCACTCACAACATTAAAATGCAAAACCTGTTCTCTGTTCACTGCTTATGAACCCCAACCCCACCTGTAGAGAAGCTTTTTCCTCAGGTCATTCCCCACCCCACCCACCCCCAACATTGACTGGACTTGGGTGTTTAACTGTGATCAATTTTAATAATAGCAAAAATGGGAAGAAATAGGTCAAATGACCCTATAGAGAACCATCTGCCTCAACTCATATTGTATACCACCTCCTACTTGCCCTCACAGACCTTTGGGAGTAGAGGGGGAAATTCCTGGAGCACCTACCAGTACATAGAGGGGGGGCGGGGAGGAGGGAGAGAGACCGACCTTGGGACTCCTTACAGGAGTCACAGTAGCTAGCAATATTGAAACTCGGGATTCTCCTTCCTTCTGCTCTAGTTCCCATAGTGTCTGGGTGGCCTCTGACGGTCCCCATCACTTGCATCTCTGGTGGCAGCAGCAGCTCCCTCTGTTATGAGCATAGTTGGGAAATCTGACTCTTAAGGACAGTGGAAGAAATCCAGGAAGAAAATTCTATATGCCAACATGAACAGATTGTGTGACTTACTAAAACAATATGACTTTCCTGTCCTTTCTTTGTCCTAGAAATAGTGACAGGCTCACTTTGGGGTGTCATCTGTGTCCTCCTATGGAAACTTCCAGAACCCTGAGATGTAGAAGCCCTGACTACAATAGGATTCTGGGATAATCTCTTTCTGGACACTAGTATTGGGGAGGGAGGATGGAGACTGCTCAAAGGGAGAGATTGCTAAAGAGAACCTAGGGAAGGGGAAAGAGTATGGGAATGGTAAGCTGAGGCAGGACAGAGCTGCTCATTCACTTGGACCCTAGTATCATCAGTCATCTCTGCTCTGCCAAAGAGGTGAGTGCCAAAGGCATCCCTTAGAAAAGAACTGAAAACTTAGTGTGAGGGTTCTTCACCAAGGACCCATGAATCATGGGCAGATTTCAGGGGTGGTCTATAAATTCCGATGGGGACAAAATACGTCTGATTTTCATTTACCTTTGGGTTAGTTACATGACTGAGTCCCATTATAAATCCGACTTTCCTTCCTTCTTTTCTTTCTTTTTTCTTCTTCCCTCCCTCCTTCCCTTACCTCCTTTCTCTCTTTCCTCCCTCCTTCCCTTTTCCTTCTTTCTTTTGTTTCCTTCTCTCCTTCCTTTCTTCTTTCCTTCCCTTCCTTTCTCTTCTTCCTTCCTCTTTCCCTTCTTCCTTCCTTGCTTCTCTCTTCTTTCTTTCCTTCTTTTCCTTCCTTTTTTTTCCTTCTTTCTCTCCTTCCTTTTAATTCCTTCTGTCCTTCCTTCCTTCCAAGAGCCCAGTGATTTCACTGATACAGGAAGCTCTCAGAGAAGAAATTACTTTACCCATGCAAATCAATGCCTGCTTTGTATCTGATCATGTTAGAGGATTGTCGGCGGACACCAGAGCTGGGCTGACCAGCCCGGTGAGAGGCCGGTCTGAGATGGAGCCTCCCCCATGACGAACTCCATGCTGCCTCTTTAGACTCTGGTTTTCAAGGCTAAGTTCTCTGTTTGCTCAGCAGATTTATAAGGTCTGCTCTTTTCTGTTCTGATTTGCTTCTCTTGTCTCCCAAAGTACTCAGTAAAGTTTCTTTTTGAAAAAAACAAAAAACAAAAAACCTCACTGTGCTTTGGTTAAATTTAAGGAAGGACAGCACTTGATCCAGGGAGGTGTGTGTGTGTGTGTGTGTGTGTGTGTGTGTGTGTGTGTGTCCAGAGGCCAGGGATGCTGGTGCTATGGCCAGAGCTAAGGCTGTCTCAGTCCTTGGGGTCAAGGTAAGAGAAAACTTGGGCTCTGAGAGCCGAGGATCCACTCTGCTTGGTGTGTGCCCTCATAGATGCCATGTGCTGCAGCTCTTTAGGGGGATTTAGACTCTTCCATAGAAGAATCTGGCTAGCCAGAAATGCTAAAGCAGTGGGCCTTTTAAATGCAGAGGCAAACCCACCAAGTAAGGCTTAATTTGAGATTCTCGTGAACATGGATAGAGTAAAGGAAGAAAAAATCAGGACAAAAGATACACCTAGGATCAAGGTCGCTGCTACGATGTCTGTACCTGGGTGGTGACCGCCAGACGTGTCAAAGCACTTCTTAGATCCAGCCTCACCTGGGCCTCTGGTACAGTCATCTTCCGCTTTTCCAGAAAGAGGAAGAAAGAAATTAGTAATCCTAGAAGAGGCTGCCTTCTGGACATAGGACCCACTTTCTCTCCCTGGCTGTGAGTGGGAATCCCTAGCTTCCATCCTTTTCACTGCTGAGCATCTCAGTGATGGGCAGGGAAACTATGATTTTTATAAGGATGCAGCTAGGGGCGTGCTGGAGTCAGCTTGAACTAGTTGTTGAAAGCTAATTTTAAAATTTTCACTGTGAGCATTTATGCCTTGGAAAATCCACAAATGCTACAAATCAGGGTTTGATTCTATTGTTTTATTGATTGTCTAGACTTAAGAAAGTGACGAAGAAAATGTTAATAATGCACATCAAGGGAGAGATCTTTAGAGGGGAGGGGAGAGGTAAAAGGGGTTACAGAAGGGTGTTTAGACTCATGGGAATAGGAGTCTAGGGGAGGGATCATATGAGAGGGTAGGCAAGTAATGGGAGGATAAGGTGGTGGGTAGAAGTTAAGTAGAGGAGGCAGAAGGGACAGGAAACTAGAGATATGCCCAGAACTTGGGAAAGTATATGTCTATATATACATGCATATACGTGTATATATGTGTATATATATATATATATATAAATAGAGAGAGAGAGAGAGAGAGAGAGAGAGAGAGAGAGAGAGAAACATATCTGCACTTAATTGTAGCCTTAGGGGAAGAGGAAAAAAAAATTAAAAAGTGCACAGCAGAGAACAAAAGAAAACTTACAAGGAAGCAAGGGAAAGATGGAGAGTTCTCAACACAATGTGTAGTATTTATATAGGCTTTCTTGAAATGAAAATTTATTAGTACATATTTTGAATCCTCTCATGTTCTGCTATACATGACAGACTTTTTTTCCCTTTCTTACTTTGTATTTCAGTTTATGATATATTTTTGTTTCTTTTCTCTATGTATTTGTTTTCTGGTGTTTGAATCTAAAATAAAATAAAAAAAAAGTAAAGCACATTAAACTTAAAAATGTGTCAGATATACATTTCCCCCCATAGAGCAAACTGTTAAACATTCATCAGCACGTCAGCACGGCACTGGATGGATGAGGCCTGAAGCCAGTGTGTCTGGTTGGTTTCCTTCCTCATGTCACAGGCAATGAGATGTTGGATGGTTGGGAGACCTGCGTGAATAGAACTTGTGGATGGATGTAGAATCAGCTCTGTTGAGAACAACCCCCGCCCCTCCACCTCCTACATGGGCCTTTTGGTTCTCAACCCTATTTCAGAATTATCTAATTCTTCATGACTCCATTTGGGGTTGTCTTGGCAGAGATCCCATAGTGTTTTGCCATTTCCTCTCCAGCTCATTTTATAGATGAATACACTGAGGCACTAAGTGACTTGCTGAGGGTCACACTAACTCAGGAAAACTCATCTTCCTGAGTCCAAGCCCAGTGCTCTATCCACTAGGCTACCAAGCTGCCCCCCACCTCAACACTATCAGTTTTCAAAAATGTGTAGTTATCGACTCAACCAAGATATTATTTACCACCTTTTGTTAAATTCTATCATTATCTCTGAAAATTTATGGGATGGAACACAAGACAGAGTACCAATGACATTACTGTGTTGGAGTGTGAACATCTGTGGCTGATCAGATTAATATGAGCTTGGAAGGCTCTGCCACAAGTTGGGTACGAATAGTTCATAGGAATATTTGGAGTGCAGACACCTCTAAATCTGGGCATCTCACATTTCTTTGGAGCTACCGCAAGTCTGCGAATCTGACCTCTGGCACAGGTTAGTAGCTTGCCTCTTAAGCCAAGTCTCTTCACCTGCCTCAACTTCCTCAATTGGAAAATAGAGATCATAACAGCACCTACCAGGGCTGTGGATAGAGCAAATGAGATAATATTTGTAAAGTGCTTAGTGTCTACTGCCTAGCACACAGTCGTGTTTATGTTCGTCCTTTGTTGCCGAAGACCATGCCATCAGAGAAATGATGACATGACTTGCACTTGACTTTGTTTTGAGTGAGAGAGGGTTGTGGAGGTCACCAGCCTCACTTCTCCAGAGCCATCTGAATCCAGAGACTTGATATTCCTCAGGATGACTGGAGATGACCCCAGATGCACTGAGAGACCTTGGGCCCTTTAGGCCAAGGTCTTTGCAGGTACTCATTTAGGGTGAGGCAACACCCACTCACTGAATAGGCCTGTTTAAGAAGTAGCCAGGGCATGTCAAGAAAAACAAAGACATCAGGCTGGGTGGGAAACAGCCACAGTTACTACTGATAATCACTCTAAAACAAGGGGTGTCCAGGAGCCCTTGGCAGAGGCCTCTTGGAATCCCAGTTTCAGAGTGTAGTAGGTTGAAGGTTTTGGGAGAGGACAGGATAGGGGGAGGGAGAGGAGGGAAATAAATGCTTATTCCTCTGCCCCTCCCCCTGCCCTCCCAATCCCAGCTCTCATGGAATAGGAGACTCTAATAAACGAAATTCTGACTCTACCGTTGTGAAGAATTCCGGTGAGAGCCAGTAGGGATGACAACTGTCAGATTTTGAGGTGACCTCTGCCCCCTGTGTAACCTTGGAGGAGTCACATGATGGCCCTGGGCCTTAGTTTCCTCATTTGTCAAATGCAGAGAATAGACTGGTTGGCCTCCAAGGTACCTTCACACTCAAAACAGATGATCCTATGAAGGCAACATTGCTTCAAGGGGAACTCTACCGTGAGCTCAGCTTTTACAGGGACACATCCGGAAGATGGGAACAGGGATATGATGGCGAGGGTTACCATGGAATAGAGGTAGGAACTTTTTTCAAAAATTAGTTTTGAAAATTTTTATTCTGAACCTGACAAACTCCAAACAGAATGGGCATTTCCACATGCATAGTAAAGCAGAAAAAGAGGATTGCATAAGAAACCGTGGATCTCAATTCCATGTAGTTTGCTTTTCAAGAATATAATAAGGTTTCTTTCAAAGCAGTCCCTTTTGTCTGGCCTTCCTTCTGGGGTTTTTTCTCCATAAAATAGATGCTTCAGTCGAGTCAACAGGCAAATTTATTAAACTCCTACTATGTGCCAGGCATTGGGGGGGGGGGCGGTCAAGAAAAAGGTTAGGCAAAGAAATACAAAGAAATATCTACAACACCCCTTTTCTTTCTTGTCTTTTCCTTTTGTTATTTCATCTCTGTCCCGCCTTCTCCCTCCCCATTAAAAAAAAAATGGAAAACCAAAGCCATTGTAACAAATACTTATAGTCAAGCAAAGCATTTTTTGACTTCTGGAGCCAGGAATGACAGAAAATGGGAAAATATACATTTTCTTCAGCATCTTGAGTCCATCGCCTCTCTCTGGGGGTAGGTAGAATTCTTCATCAGTCCCCTGGAATTGTGGTTCGTCATTGCATTAAATTTCATTAATCGAAGTGCCCAAGAATTTCAAAGCTGTTGCTTTTATTTACAAATTTAATAGCTGAAGACTGCACTGATACTTTTGGGACAATTGTGTAAATTGTTCTCTTGCATCATTCTGCATCATGTCTGCCTGGTTTCTCTAAAACTGTTTGTCTCATCATTTCTAATGGCTCAGTAACATTCCATTACATTCATATGCTGTTATTTGTTTAGCCATTCCCCAAGAGATGGGTACCCCTCGAGTTCATGAAATTTAAAAAAAAAATTAATCTTATTTTTTTCAAGGAACAAAAATTTACCTTCTCACTCTCCCACCTCCCTCCCTGATGGGAAAAAAATAAAAGAAAAACAAACCCCCTGTAACAAATATCCACAGTCAAGCAAAACAAATTCCTGAATTGGCCATATCCAAATAATCAGCGCTGCAATCTGCCCTCTGCATTTCAGCATAACTGAAAGACCATTGTCAGGGAGGCAAAAGCTCCAGATGAATTGAGAATGGTGTAAAAACAGAACAAATCAAAAACTCAGGCTACTACAAAGTACTTTAAAAAAAATAACCCTGTATTTGTGTGTGAGGACTGTTTCTGTTTCTGATAGACTTAGCCTTTCGCAGAAGTGCAAGGACCTAAAATATTCCCAAAGGACTCTTGTGGCAAAATGCCATCCACATCCAGAGAAAGAACCATGGAACTGGAACGCAGAATGAAGCAGAGTATTTCCTCTTGTGTTACATTTTGTTTTGTTTGGGTTTTTCTCATGGTTTCTCCCATTCATTTAGATTCTTTGATGCAACATGACTAATGTGCAAATGTGTTTAATAAGAATGTATGTGTAGAACCCAAATAAATAACTAGATCGATAAATAAATAACTGTATTTGGGATAAGAACAAGCAGGGAAGGACTGAAGCTGCTGCTTTGGGCCAATTGTGTAGGAAAAAGCCAGGGCTACTTAATTTCTACTTTGTCTCCATGTTCTGCAAAGGGAATGGTTTTTTAGGTAGGAAAAAAATAGAATCAGCCAGGTTAAAAAGGAGATGGAGCCCAGATTCAGCAAAGAAAATGTTGGTTTCCAGGCCAAGCTGAATCGCTTCCTTGTTTACTGACGACAGAATGATCATGCATAGTCTCTGCAAAGTCATGGACAAGATGCAAGATGTACCAGAGGACCAGAGACAGGCAGATGTCATGCTGATTTTCAGAAAGAGCAGGTTCAAGAAACCATAGGTCAGCAGGCTTCCTGTTGATCGATCTCAGACAAAATTCTAGAAGGCATCATTAGACATGGAACATTTAGACTCACATGACATGAGCATTTGGATAAGAGGCAGCTAGGTGGTGCAATGGATAGAGCAATGGGCCTGGTGGCAGGAACACCTGAGTTCAAATACTATCTGTGTGACCTTAGGCAAGTCACTTAACCCTGTATGCCTCAGTTTCCTCATCTGCAAAATGAGCTAGAGAAGGAAATGGCAAACCACTCCAAAATCTTTGCCAAGAAAACCCCCAATGGAGGTCACAAAGAGTCAGACAGGATTGAACAGTAACATTTAGTTATAAGAATTTAGTAATCCCTAAGAGCAAATGTGAGTTTACAAACAATAAATCATACCAAGTGAACTTTACTTCTTTCTCTGATGATAGAGTAACCTGTGTGACATCAAGGGTATAGATAAGAGGTGTCAACACTGAAGTCTTCGGCACTCTTAATTGAAGCCCAAACCAGTATAGCAGTCTGACAGTATACACTGTGTATTCCATTCATGCTGTCTGGGGCTACACTTTAATAGGCAGACTGACAAACTATGGAGTGAGCACAGAAGATGGTCACAGAATCATGAAAGGAGACTCAAAACACATCTCCAAATACAAACAAAAATGGAAAGAAGTGGGGATATTTAGCCCAGAGAAGAGACGCCTAACAGAAGGCTCTCTTCACATATTTGAGTCTGTCTGGTGGAGGAGTAAGTAGATTTTTAAATCTAGATGGTAGAACTGGGACCAAAAAGTGGGACTTTACAGGGAGGTTAGTTTTGACTCAGTATAAAAGACCATTTTCTGATAGCTGGAGCTGTCCAGCGACAGAATGGGTTGAGTTGTGTGGTAGTGAGATCCCTGTTACAGGAGGAATTTAAGGGGCCAGGTGACCATCTGCTGAGGAGAGAGTAGAGGAGTATTTTTTGACTCAGTGTCGCTGCTACTGGGCATCATCTATCCCAAGAGGTGAACATGCAACAGCCCAAGAGGTTGAGATGCCATAGTATTTATAGCAGCACTTTTTGTGGTCCTAAAGAATTAGAAGGAAGATGGGTGCTCATTGATTGGGGAATGGCTGAATAAACTGTTGCACAGGAATGTAATTGAATAGTGTCGTGTGGCAGGAAATGATGACTAAAGAATACAGATTTTGTAGTGGGGTAAGGGAGATTATCAGGGAAGAGAGGACTTCTAAGGTCTCTTCTGTCTTAAGATTCTTTTTTAAATATATAATTTATTTTTCAGTTCTCAACATTCACTTCCACAAGAATTTGAATTCAAAAATTTCTCCCCATCTCTCCGCACCCCCACCCCAGAAGAGCATGCACCCCCTCCAGCCCTTCCTCCAGTCTGTCTTCCCTTCTATTACTCACCCTTCTTCCATCCCCTCCCCTCTACTATCTTAAGATTCTTGTATCCTGGACTGTTTGTCCCACATTGTCTGTCACAATAAAATGAACACGTGTGAGTGTCTACAGCTTTTGTGTCCCAGGATTACCTGTCCCAAGTCATCAGCATCCAGGATAAAGACCTGGAGTTAAATGCTTCAGTAGGGGTGAGATCTGAGAGGGATTGAGGGGGATGGTATTAAGCAGGTGGCCTGAGAGGGCCAGACAGACCTTGGCCTATGGCATCAGAAAGCCACTTGGAACTCAACAGGATCCATTGATCCTGTCCAATCATCTTGCAGGAGAAATGGTTCCATTATCTGCTTCTCTCCCTCCCATTTGATGGAAAGGAGGGGCTCCATGGGGTCGTGAGTTTTCCTGAGTTATCATCCAGGTAGGTACTTTAAAAAAAATTTTTTTTTTTTTTTGGTGAGGCAATAGGGGTTGAGTGACCTGCCCAGGGTCATACAGCTAGTAAGTGTCAAGTGACTGAGGCCAGAGTTGAATTCAGGTTCTTCTGACTCCATGGCCCTGGGAAAGGCCTCATAGAACTTAAACTCCATTCCCACGCCCCCCACCCCCATGCCTATAATGCCCTCCTCACTTCCACTTCCTGGCTTCTTTGAAGACTTAGCTCAAATGCTGCCTTTGGCAATAGTGCTTTTTCTGGTTCTCTCCCACCTTCTCCCATGGTTAGTGCAATGAGATCACCTTCCATCTATGCTGTGTAATTAGTTGTTTAGGGGTCTCCAGAGTTAGAGGGGCAGGGAATACGTTTATCTTTCTTCGGGTCCCCAGCACTCAGCACAATGACTGGCCCAAACTAAGTGCTTAATTGGATAAGGGAGAGGAGGGACACAGTCAGTCAGACCCGTGCATTAGGAAGGCTGCTTTGGCAGCTGAATGAGGGATGGGTTGGCGTGGGGAGAGGCTTGAGGGCAGGCCCACCAGCGCTTACTGCAGTGACCCAGGAGGGAGAAAATAAGAGCAGGAAAGTGGACCTTTCCTCTTAGGGATCTCACCCACATCATTCTCGAAGAGGTACACAGCAGGATTTTGGAAGTTGAATTTGAAGATGATTTTTTTTTCCTGGTCAGATAATTTTTTTTAAATGATGACAGCACTGGCCCTAGAATCAGGAGGACCTGAGTTCAAATCTGGCATCAGACACTTGACACTTACTAGCTGTGTGACCTTGGGCAAGTCACTTAAATCCTATTGCCTTGCCTCCCCCTTCCAAAAAAGAAAAAGAAAGAAAATGATGGAATAATGACTGTGTATTTTTTTTAAACAAGGGTTGTTTTCTTTTTTCCAGTGGGGGAGGGAAAAAAGGGTGATTTAGGCATTTTTATAAAAATGCAGAGAACAGAAGCCAGTTAGAAAGAACCACAGACAAAAAGGACAACTTTGAAAGCTATGGGTTAAACTTATTATATACTTAAAAAGAAACACAAGTCATATATAATAGAAACTTACAGTTTCCTATATAATCCTCTTTTCCTTTTGTACTGTCTATATGGAAATATCCATTTTATTTGACATTACATTCAGAATAAATTTTTTAAACAAGCAAGAAGCAGGGAACAGGGCATTATCACATCCTTTGAGAGAGATGGGGCAGCCACAGTTCTCTAGGAACTCTTCTGGTTTCTTCTGAGATTTTGAAACAGGCCTCGTCCCTCCTTACTTTTTCGTACAGGACAATTCAAACAACCTGCCAAGGGACAAATTGCCTTTGCTATGTTTCCTAATTCTCTCCTATTCCCATGGTAGGGAGTTGATGTTGGGAGGTTGGAGGGGAGGCAAAGTTTACCCAGATGATTATCAGGCCCACCCTTTCTCCTTCCTCCCCCAAATAATAAAATATAAAACTAGTGGGTTGCCCTGCCCAAGTACAGAGGAAGTGGAACCTCTAGGTCAGCTTCACATCTAACCTCAGGCCTGGTCACATGCACATCTGAAGGGCTGATCCCACCCCCAGGCAGGGCCAGGGATATCACCATCTCCTTTCTCCAGCCTTTTCTGATGGTAAGGAGATCCTGCCAGGAAGGAACCCCATCCTTCATCCCCAAACACAAGTCATCAGCCTTGGGGTCAGAGCCAAGGGAACAATGCTGTATTAGCTTTGGCTGTCACTGTTAGGGAGTACAGTGGCCAGGAAGGGGTATTTCTTGTTTTTCACTCAAATAACCATTTTTTTAATAGTTATAAAAATTTTTTATTTTAAACAAGGTAATGGGCCCAAGGTTAACCTGTTCTGGTCCATTCCCCTCATCTGATCTAAACAAATTCTGAGGTCAAAAAACATGAAATCTATAGCCTTAGAGCTCACAGTTTAAGTTGAAAATTCTCAGAACCAGATACTCTAAGTCCAGTACCTTATACTGTGCTCTGACCAGATAATAGATCCCCTGCAGTCTGTACTCAATCATTTCTGTAACACTACTGGTCTCAAAAATGCTCCATTGCTTGGACAACTGATGCTTGGTTGGGTATTTGAACCAAGAAACAACATATGGAAGTTAAAGTCAATATAATCTCTTGGAAAATTTGAGGAATGGAAGCACTGACCTAGACATCAGGAACTGGCTTCACATCCAGCAAAATCGTTTTTAATGGATCTTTTGTTTTTGCATCACTTCCCTCTCCAAAAACATCCTCTTGTGGATGTAGCACTAACTTGGCCATGCTTCTGCTGGTTGGGACAGAAATTTCCTAGTGTCCTCCTCAATTTCCTCCCTCCCTGACCTACCCTCGCACCTCAGGACTTTTGCCCTGACTTTGGGACTGACTTTGACTCAGAAATACACTATTTCCACATCTGAACTTGTGAGAAGAGAAGCTGTGAGAGCCAGGGGACATAGTGGAGGGGCTGTCCCTATGGGCACCAAGAACTCTTTGGGGCAGTCTATGCTACAGAAGTCTGTTGAGATTGGAGATCAAGAGTCAATGTTGGTGTCACCTGGCCACCATAAATAGGAATAATAGTACCCATCTCTCAGGGTTGCTATAAAGATCAGATAGTAATTGTAGAGCACTCAGCACAATGCCTGGCACATGGTATTACATAATGGTTATTTATCATTAATTTAACCTGATATTTCCTTGTGGTAACTATTATCCTTGCTTCTTTAAAAGTTTGTTTAGCCTCTTGTATTTAAAGTTTACTTTTTTGTAAGGCTGGAAAACATGATCAAGCTATTGATCAACAAATTAGTAAATGGTGGCGCTATTGCTATTCAGACAAGTCTTGCTGAGCATGGGGGCAGGGTGGGGGGAGGGAGGCATAACTGGGAATGATTGGGGAGGACAAATATATTTAAAACTGACATTTGCCAGAGTAGAGACTTCTGGCTAGAAGGATGGAGTCAAGAGGGAGTAATTGATGGATTTCCCCAACTTCCCCGGGCAAAAAGAATATGTTTGCATGGGTGTATCTGGGCAAATGAGTCAGTAACTGCAGCTGAGCAGCCATGTAGGCCTGCTGGACACTGAAGCAGGTGTCTGCCATACTTGCTGGATGACTTCCCCAAGGGGAGGAGTTAGAGAAGGAAAAAAATCATATTCCAAAGGAGGAAGAGCCCACCCTACAAGTATCAGGAGAATTTAGAGCGACAGCTCAGCTATAAGGAACCCACTACTGTTACTTAAGTATAAAAAGGAAAAAGGAGAAAGGAAGGGGAGGGGGGGCAATTTCCACACAACCAACAAATCAACTTAGTACATGCAATATTCCACACCTAGAATGCTGGAAATGCCCTTGGAAGAAAGGTGGGTTTTCTTATTTCTTCTTTGGGGTCATTAGGAAAGGGGTATTTCTGAAAGAGAAATCCTGAAGAGGAAAGAGGGCTTCAGGCTCACCTACAGCCTGCCTTGAAGTTAGCAGGGAATGAAGGCTCAGGTAGTTGGAGATGGGAGATTGGGGAAAACTGTCCCAGAGGCCCTGGTTGAGCATCTGTCACTTTTTGATCCCAGGTTCATTTCTGATTCTGGATGTCAGATGCCCTCTTAGGATCTCTGGCCCCTGGAATTCTGGGAGGTGACTTTCTTTCTTGAATCACCCTGGTGGTGGCAAGGTGAGCGGGCACTGGAGTGGGACCTCTCGGGGTTCCTTGTTTTTTCCCTCCAGAATGGTCCCTATATTGTCCAACAGGTCTAAACTACCACTTTTAAAAAATCTGGACATTTTATTTACTGAAAGGGGCAGGAAAAGGACATTTGTTTGAGAAATACAAAGAAAAGCACCTGAGGAGAAAGAATGCAGCTCTGAAAGGCCCTGAGAGAAGATGACCTTTGCAGCCAAAAGGAAAGATTTTTCCTTTTTCCTGGAGGTAAAGATGATTTAAAGTAAATTTACCTATGTCTGGGTTTTTAGGACTTTTTGAATTTAAAATTGGGAAACTCTCAGAGCATTATGTGGGGGCTATGGGGCAACTGTGAATTGATTCTGTATTATCTAATGTGGCACCTTATACAAGCACAAACACTGGAGAACCTGGAAACAGGCAGGCCCTGAGTGATCTAGTGAAGGTCCCATTGATTTAGAGCAGGTCCTAAAAGGAAAAGTTCCCTCTGCAGGCTCTGGCTGGCCCCAGGGACCAGAATAAGAGACATTAAGGGAAAAGAGAAGATTTAGGTGATGGGGTGAAGGACAGGATTTGGGAGGAGTTGGGAGTAGCCATCAACCTGCAGATCTGTGGAAACCTCAGATCTGTGGAAACCTCATGTCTTTGCAGCTTTTGGGGCAAACATGATCCACTTTCCACAGTAGGATTGTATAAGGAATGTGATTTTTGATACAACAGATCTCCACATCTTGCAAAATAAAAAAATAAGAGCAAACAACCTCCAAGTCCATTGGACCACAAGAGAAACCCAAGTTGAAGGCAGGCTGGTGTCCAGTTTAGGAGAGGTGGACAGGCTTCTCCATCCAAGGGCCTTTTGACTCTGGACTTTGTTGAGGATAGTAATGTCCTCCAAAGTCTCATGGTGATCTTCCATGAAGTTACTGAACATGGGACATGATGACATGGGAATATGCCCTAGTGGTCATCAATAATCCTAACCACTTATTTCACAGCTGAAGAAACCCAGAGCAGTGGAGTGACTTACTGAAAGTTTCAGAGCTAGGATCCTAACCCAGGCCTTTAACTTCCAAGTCTGGTGCTCTTGCAGACTGTCTGGTGCTAAGTGTGCTGCGCCTGTCACTGGCTGATACTGTTTCTCTCAAGTTCACTGTGGAGTGGACACACTGAGCCATTAAACACCTACTGCACTTGAGTCATGCTTGGAGATGGCCACACCTGGCTGTCCCCAAGGCTTGGCACCTGCAAACCTCTGGTCTCTGCCCTGTGCAGGTCCTACATTTGACTGTGTGCCTTCTGGCAGCACAAACCTGCCAGGCCAGGCCTTCCTAACAGACAAGTCCAGTCACACTGGTGGTGGATTCTTTCCTTTCTGAAAGGCCAACTAATAAGAGTAAGGAGTTTAACTGGACAATCTCACAAGGTACAGAAGCTGCTTTCAAAGACTCTGAAAGGCTGAGCTTGGATGTTGGTTGTGTTTCTGGTTCCCTGTATGACTTAGGAAAACCACAGATCCAGCCTGAGACCCTCACTAGCTGTGTAACCCAGGGACACTGCCATTTGATTCATTTTCCCCAACATGAAATGCCTCCCCCCTCACAGGGTTTTTGTGAAGATCAATAAGGTAGTTTTTTTTGGGGGGTGTGTGTGCATGTGTATATGTGCACACATGTGTGTGTGTGTGTGTGTGTGCGTGCGTGTGTGTAAGTGCTCAGCCCAGTGCCTGGGAGAACAGGCGCTGTATCAATGCTTATTCCTTTGTGGCTCTGACATTTCGTGGTTCTCATTATGTCCAGTTCTCTTATTCCTCGGGGTATTCAGGACTGGATTTCAGAGGTGGCATTCCTCAACTGTCAGAGGCCTCGGTGACATCATGAGGAAAAGCTTAGGTTGCTTCTGATGAGGAGGAAGAAACAAAGGCACTGACAGGTGTGAGGCTTCCTAGGCTCCCTCCCTCCCCTTCACTATAAATACCCGCTGATGCAAATGATGAATGCTATGAGATAGTTATCATAAATTACAGGTGGGTGATTGGGAGTCTAGGCTGTGGGGCCCTCTGGGGAGATGTTTCAGTTTTCAAAAAAAATTATGATTGGAAGAAGGAAGGGACCTTTTCAGAACTGCAGATGACAGTTGTGCTGTGGGTAGGGTACCATGGGGCCCAAGGAGCCAAGGGTGGACACCAGGGACAGGGGGGAGGTGGAAGGAGACCAATACACAGGTTTGGAAGTGAGCAGAGACCACACACTATAGGGGGTAACCTTGTTAATAAATAAGGAGTGTTGAGGGGGTTTGTGTGCTTGGGGAGGGCCCACACATGGGGCCTTAGGAACATTTCTCCAGCAGAGGATTTGACGAGCCATGAAAAGTTTGTGGAATTATGGAAAAGTCCCAGCAAAGGGTGTTTTCTAAAAGAATGTTCATTAGGATCAGCTTATCTCTGAACCTTTCAGAGGTACTGTCCTGCAAGACTGGGAATGGGGCAACCTCCCCTCCTCCAGGTTAAAAATGAACTCTGTCAAGAGATAAAACGGATACACTCTTTGGTTTTTAAGAAAGCAAGATGTCCCAGATTCAGGTCCCACAGCTCAGTAACAGGTAAGTTGAATAGACTTGTATGTTTGCTAAAATCTGAGGCCACTCTAAGAGGAGGTGGCCTCAAGTGCCCCTGCAAGACAAAAAGCATGGCAGGGTAGAAAGACTGCAGGCTCCAGGGTCAGAGTACCATGGCACTTCCAGATGCCATATCCCTCCCTTTCCCTGGGCCTCCGTTTCTTCACCTGTAAAAAGAAGGGGGTGCACTAAGTTGGATGACCTCTCGGATCCCCTCCACTTGTAGCTCTAGGATTCTGTTCTCTACATACAACTTCCCCAGGTCCTTGGATACTATATTTCTATGGGGCTATTAGTACACATGACCTGATCCACACCTGGGTGAAAAGCTAGTTCTGAAGTTTCCTTGAATGATCCCCATCACCTTTTCTCCACTGCCCATCACAAGAGACCTCCCACAGGTACCCAAGGCCAACACTGTTCAGCAGGATGGTTTCTTACAATGTTAGAATGATAAACACTAGAGGGGGTGAATATCCATCTATAAAGACCATTTTAAATTCTCGGGGCCACTAATGAGCACTGCCCTACGCTTGAGCTGTTGTCAGGACAAACACTCAATGAATTGACTGCTGAGGTTGCAGGAGCGAACGGCTCAGAAGGCAGTGTGTCCTGGGCACAGAGTGGTGGCTCAGATGGCTTTCCCTGCCTGTTCTATGTCCCCACAGTCCCAGATGAACTTAGCCTCTTACCATTCAGATGGAACACACTATTTCAGAGGGAGGGAAGAATGAATATTTTTTTTAAAGAAAAGGAAGTCACTCCAGGAGAAGAACTCTGGGAAGGCGACACATTTAATATCTCCCTTCACATGAGAACTTCTTAATTGAAGTCTGCACTGAAGAACATTTTCTCTATGTTAACAAATGCCCTTCTGCAGGAAAAAAAAAATACTTGGTTTACTGTAGATTGCACCACACTCTTTTGGCCTTAGCTTTAGAAAGGATGAGTGATTATGGTTTTGTGATTTTCTCAAAAATGAAAAAGAAGCAGAGTTCACGTAGCTGGGGCTCACTTGAGTGGCAGTGGTTTGCCAAATGAATGACAACGCTGTTGTCATGCCTGTCTTCTGTTCCATCAAAAAACTAATTTTTGTTAATGTTAGAGCGGCTGTGGTAAGACGGGCACACCAATGAGTCATTGGTGGAGCTTGGAAGTGATTTACCTCTTTCAGATTCTAATTTGGAATAATGCAAGAAAAGTCAAGTGATCCCTTGGTCCAGGTCCAGCAATCCCACTTAGGGGCACAGACCCCTCTCCCCTCCTACCTCCTCCCAAGAAGTCAAAGAGAAGAACAGAGGTTGGATGTAAATCAACATATCTAAACATTTTGTAAACAAGAAATGGGGGAAAAATGAGTACCTGACTGGAAAAGTGCTGAAAAAACTAATGGTTTAGCATTTTGCAACAAGATATGATATGAGGAATTCAGAGAAACATGGTAATATTTGTAGAAATTTATACAGAACTTGCAGAACCACAGTTATATATATGTACACACATATGTATAATGACTAAAATAATATAAATGAAAACTAATCGTTAAAAGGAAGCTTACTTCTGAGTTCCCTGAGAAGAGATAACAAATATCCCTCTTTTCTCATAACAGAGAGGTGAGGGGCTACTAGGGCAGGGCACTCTATACATTGTCTGTTGCAGCTTTGTACTGGATATTGTTGCTTGTTTTTGTCACAAGGGAAGACAATCTGTGCAGTATCTAGGAAATGACTGTAAAGACAACAGGATGTATAAAACCCTAATTTTTGCAGTAGAATAATTCACTTTTCTTCAAATTTTCAAGGAATATGACACAATATATTTGTTAGGGATCAATAGTTCATTTAATGGGGAAGTTGGGGAGAGCAAGGAGTGACATTTTTAAGAGACATAGATGAATTTCACGTACCAAGTAAAAATGGTTTGAGCAAAAATTCAGATGAAGGAAATGAGTGAGTGCATGAGATGTGGAGAAAACGGGGGAAGGGGTTGGCAGCAAGGAAAGATAAAGGTTCGGTTACTATTGCTATTTTAAGTTTGCAGTACGAGGCAACAAACCTCCTTCCACTGAAGTGTAAAGCAACGTCCCTAAAATAAAATTGTTCCCAGCCCTAAGTCCTTGAAAGGGCCCAGGACCTCTGTTCTCTTGATCCAATTACACAGACAGCCCGTGATAAGTCAAAGCCCTACTCATCCTTTTGGAGGCATCCTGTCCAAGGGCTGTCTTGTCCTCAGTCTCCCTTAGACATGTGAATTCTGGTGCTCTAACTTCAAAGTTCTGTAATATCCTCATCCCCCACCCCTTCAGAAAAATAGGAAGCCAAAATAAAGAACAAGAGAGAGGGGAAGGAAGAAAAAACCACTCACATCTGCTCAGACTTCTGCAGTTTCTCCAGTGAGATCAGTTGGTGTCAACAAGCAATGTCATCACAACAAATGAGAAATATTTACCTCAAACAAAAGCCCTATGAATAACTGCTGCTGATGCAGCCTTCTTGTCTCATTGCTGGCTTGGGCCGAGGGGGCTGGAGGGGACTCTCCTAAGGAATCGGGCAGGGCTGGGCATGCTCAGCATGCCTTTTCCTCATCCAGGCCAGGACATTGGTCTCAATATCGATCCCATCTCATGACCCTTCCATCCTGCTCCTCATCTGCTGCCCAGCTAAGGCACCTTCTCTCTCCTCTCAGTCTTTTCCACTTGGCCTCCATTTTGGGCATTGCTCACCTTTTAGCCGCTTCATAGCATTGCCTCCTAAAACATTCCAGTCTCCCCTCCCACCCTCAGTTCTCTTTTTTGTTCCAGTTGATCAGTTTATTCTTGGAGTTTATAGTTCCAGTGAGGAAACAAGTCAGTCTGGGGTGGGCAGGGCTTCTGCCTTAAAGCTCTGCAGACACGCTAAAGCAGTATGGGTATAGAGTTTCAACATTTAGTAAATTCTTAGGTCTTTTTATCAGGTTACTTGGACGGGACTCACTCTTCCTCCTTAAGCCTTTCTTAAGTGCTGGGCATTCTTTCCACCTCATCCTTCAATGTGATCATCTTGAAATGGGGCTCTTCGAGATCTCTCTAGAAGCTGCCTCACAGCTCTGGGGAGGTCACAGACATTTTTCTACACCTCTTCATATCTTGTATTCTTGAAGAAATAGAATGGTGATAAAATGTCTTCATAGGTAAGAATGGCCCTCAGTAACTCTTCACTGTCCTGCTGATGGATTCAAAACCAAGATTTTTCCTTCAAACTCCCCTCAGGTGAAGAGCAGAGCCAGGCTGGGACTGGAGGGCAAAGTGGAAAACTTTGCCAGGTCCCTTCTGTTGGATGACATCCCTTCCTTTTTCACAATTCAGGAGTGAACAAGGTAGCAAGCATTCTTAGTTAAGTACCTACTATTTACTGTAAATAGCTAGGAGCTAGCAAGGGAGGAGACACTGAGCTCTTTCTGGATAGTTTCCACAGAGTTCAGTGAAGCAGGAGAAAGCTGGAAGATGCCAACATGTAGGGAAGAATTGGTCATTGGGGTTCCAAGGTGAGGTGGCTGCAGGGATTGACTCTGGGTTCTGGAGCTCACTTGTTCTACTTTATTTCCAGATGTGTAACTTGGCCAGGACATTTTCATAGGCAGCAGGAAGTTTCTTCCACACATACTTAAGTAATGGCTATGGAAGGGCAGGTGAAATGTGGCCAGGAAGGGGATCCCAAGCTCTTCTTTAGCTCTATTTCTCATCTCCATGGGGGATGGGGAGGGAAGATAAGTGAGATAATCAAAACCAGGTACCTGTCCCTATAAAGGTGGCTTTAATGTTCAAAATGAAACTTTTGCCTCAGCAATTTCTGAAAATTTTAATTCCATCCTATAAAATGACTAAACTGGCTAATTTGCTTTCCCTGTCCAGGAGCTTGGCTTAGTGGTGCCCAGGAAAGTGCTGAGCAGACAGGAATTCATGCTAATTGGCAACTGGAGGTTATTCAATGAAACAAGTAGCATCCAAATCCCAGAAGACTGTCATCCACTATGGGAGGAGCTGGCAAAATAATTTGTTAAAGAGAGGCATATTTCTGAACAAACTCTCTGCACTTCTGCAGGGATGTCTATGATTCAAAGTGGGGAAAAGGGGTAGAATGAAGACACAAAAACCTCAGGAGTGAGAGCAGAACAAGGAGGATCCAGTCTCTACCAGCAATGATCCAACTGGGATCTGGAAAGTGACCTCAGACAAATATCTGGCCCCTCTGCAAGCCTCTCATACCTTTGCTCCTCCTCCTTCCCCTCCATGCTACCTATTCTTGCCTTGGTATATCTCTGCTCTGTGCTGACCTACATTCCAAGGCAAGGAAAACCTTTCCCTTAATCATGCAGTTTGATGTTATCTTACTCTTTTAATATTATCATTCAGCATGAAATTAAATCAGAAGAAAAAGCATATTTAATTAGCTGACCTGTTGGATCTTCCTATATTCTAAGCAATGTTTTTCAGATGTCAGAAAAAGGAAAATACCCAAACCAAAGTAAACCACTTTTTTTCTGAGCCTGGTTCTGGAATTTGTTGATGTCCCCTAAGTCCAATACTATAAGAGATAGCAGATTTTCTTAAGCTTTCCAGAAGCACTAGCATTCCCCTCTTTAATGCCCTCTCACCTTCTCCCCTCCTACCTGCCCCACTGAGCAAACTTGGAGCTCTCAGAGCACAGCACTGGAGGGAGCTGATTATAACTGTGCACATGGCAGCAAACTCCCAAGATAAACCAAAAGCTGACAATAACAATCTGATCAAGTTACAAAGGATAGTTAACAATGAAGGGGGTGATGTGACGTGAGAGATAGGATCAAGGCAGACTGGACTACAATAGTCAAATGAGATCATTTTTATGAAGATTGGGAAGAAAGCTTCTTCTAGCAGACTTTTAAAATCCCCAGTTGAATACTGTAGTCCACAAAAACACCTTAGAGAGAGAGGGGGGTGGGGGTGGGGTGGAGCTTAATTGCAAATTCCCAGTTCTGCATTCCTGGTGCCCATCATTAGCAGAAATGCAAATAAAATAGGAAACCCTGCCCTTGTGCGGATGCCTGCAGAAACTTCAACCACACCAGAACGGTCAACAGATATACATCCTCTATCTACACCTAGAGATATAGGGATGCACACATGTATATTTTCCATTAAATTAGCAGGTGCCAGGACTGTTGATGTGTCAGAATCCCAAAGTTGAAAAGAAGCACATAGTTGTTCCAGATACATTTCAGGAATGACAGGTTAATAACTCTGCAATTCAAGTGATTATTAACTACGGAGTCCAAAGACTGGCTTCCTCATTGTGCATTCTGGTACGCCTCCTTGTCAGACCAGGTGCTGCAATCGGTTGCATCTGGGTCTCCTTTCAAAGACAGGCTTGATATTTTCCTATTCTACCCCATGCATAACCGTTCAGAAATAAGGGAGGGGAATATCTGCCTCAAAAGGGACTTGGAAAAAATTACCATCTGAGCTATGATTCAGCAATTTGAGAGTAACTAAAAGAAATAAAAATCATCTAGTTGCCAGGGCAATGTGTTCCATAAAAATCAACACTCCCACCAAAAACCCATTTCCTAACGGGTGCCTCCAGGTAATAAACGCCTGATGTATTCTCGGCCCAGTCTCGTGTTCACATGCCATTTTTGTATTCCAACACGAGCCGGTCTATTATTTCCTTCCGTTCCCTTTGCCTGGGTTAGATTAGAGAGGTAGGGTGTTAATGGTGGACTTGATGAAGATTGAAGACCCATTTTGTCCCCCTGGAGACCAGTCTGATTTGAACAAATTGAGGCAAGCGAAGCAGCCCCCTTTCTGTCCTTGGGAGAAAACCTGTTCTATTTCCGTATTTTCAGGCAGGACTACTCCCCTTTGGAAAACAGCAGCAATAGGGAAAAAGTCATACAACAATTTGTGTCCAAGATGGATGAGGACTTCCTAGTGTCATTTGGGCCCAAACCAAGTCAATGCATCCATCCTTTGTCTTCCTCTTTTATTGGGGTTGAACAGGTGATCGAGAAGTGGATCCTGGGAGGGACTGGCTTGAATTGTTGCTGGAGGGTCGATGTGGGAAAGGGACCAGCTGCTGCCCCCCGGGGCTCTCTTCTTCTCCCGATACTCCAGATGTTCCTGATGCTGCTGCCGCGGCTGCTGTGGAGGCTGCTGCGGATGCAGATGCTGCTACTGCAGCCCCTGCCACCCCCGTGGCTGAACCCCCTGTTGGTGCTGCTGCTATGGTTTCCTCCTTGTTGTCTTCCTTGTGGGGGCTGCTCTGCTCTGGACATTCAAAGTGTACACAGTGAAATACCTGGAGGAGAGGAGAGAAATGGAGAATCTGGTGAGCAGTGGCCAGGGAGAGTGCTGTGGGATCCTGCAGCAGACCCAGCAACTTCCTAGAAGAGTTACAAGGAAATAAGATTTGTAAGGAGTTATCAGGTAATCTCTGGCAACCATTAGATCTAAAATGCTTCAAGATCACACTACACACAATTAGTTATTCTCAACAAGACACTAGCATTTCCGGTCTCCTTGGCCTCATCTCATCCTTCCTTTCCTTTTGGTCTAAAATCCATGAGTCTCTTTTTCTAGGGTTTTAGGTTTTTACAGCTTGAAGCTGGGACATTAAAATGAGAACACCACCCAACCAAAAACATCAAACAGGAAACACATTTAACTCTAAATGGCTGTACGACTCTACATTCCATTACCCACCTGTAATGCTCAAAGCAAAGGAGTTAAGCCAGAGCACAAAGCTAGTGACATTCAATAACCTTAAACACTGCCACATTTGAAAAATACAACATGGGACAGCAAGTCTGTCTTGTGACTGGAGTTCACAAGCACTGAAAGGAATATGGAATGGCCTATATCATCTATAATAAATCCCTTTGGTGTGAAGAAACTAGGACTAATCTGAGTTTGCTGGAGTCACTTTTCCCAAGGATTAAAAGCAAAAAGGGCTCCTCTTCAGACCTAGGACCAAATATGTGGGTAGAATTCGCTGGATCCAGTAGATCCCATTAATGACTCAATTGTGTCACCATCAGGGATGAAGGATAATTATGCTGTGGCATCAAGCAGGTGGGAGCTGCCACCAACAGTCCTGATAAGAGCAAGAACCTATCTCCTATTCTCTAAGCAATAAGTAAAAACGAGACCCAGTATCAGTGGATTAGTGTTTGAGGCAGCTCCACCAGACTTCTGTTACACAACTATTTGTATCGGGAAGAAAGAAGAGCAGAGCTAGGTGAAACTTCTTTGTAGCCAAGGGTGCAACTGCAGGCGCCTGGAATTCCAGGATTTGCTTTCCATATGTATATCTGTGTGTTCCTGTGTGGCATACATGCTGAAGGGATCCCTGAATTATGCTGTAAGTTGCTCAAAATCTTGGGTACAGAGAGCACTGCAGGGAGGGCAGGTGATCACTCTGAAATAATAAGGTCAGTGATGGCTTCATCCTTGACATACCTGTGACCCGTGCTATTTTGGCAGTCAAGTTCACATCAGAGGCTGCAGGTCCTTGGTAGGGTGGTCTGTTGGAAGGATGTTGCTCTAGGGGGTCTTAAGATTGGGGTTCTAACCCAGGCTCTGCTACCTTTGTCATCTGGAATGAGTTATTCCCCTCTCTAGGCCTCAGATTCCTAATCTGTTAAAAGGAAGGAAGCTGGACTGGATGATCTGTAAGATCTCCTCCAGCTCTGAGATTCTGTGACTATATGGATCCATTCAATTCCTACTGTGTTGCCCAGGCCTGGGGCAGACTGTGGGATAAGCTTCAGATTTCAAGGACCTTGTTTAGGAGATAAGACCAACATACTTGAATCAAACACAAAAATACAAAAAATCAGCAGATATGAAACTGCATGTTGCAGACATGTTACAGGAACTCAGAGGATGAGAAGACCAACATAGCCGGAGTAGCTGCAGAAGGCTTGCTTCATGGAGGGAGGCCTTCGCCTGCTCCTTGAAGGATGGGGAGGATTTGAACAAGAGAAAAGGGGCATGACCGTTGCTGAGGTGGGATACTGATTCAACTCTTCTGTAGAGCAAGTTGGAAATATGCCCAAAGGACAATAAAACCATGCATACCTTGGAGAAAGGGGGCATACCAGGCAGAGGAACAAGATAAATGCAGCACGGAAGCAGGGTGAACATAGTATGTTTTGAGGGGCAATAGGGCAGCTGGTCTGAGTAATATGGTGGGCAGCTGCAGAGGGGACCATGGAAGCTAGGCAGAAGAATTTACACTTGATATCACAGTAAATAGGGAGAGGTAGTTTTTTTGTCTTTATTTTTTGGGGGAAGAAAGTTACATGATAAAGGTGATATTCTAGGAAGATTAGTATGGTCGCTGTGTATGAATGCATTGGAGGAGGAAAAAAACTGTATCTGGGGTTGAGAGGCTGTTACAGTAATCCGGGTGTTAACATGATCCTGGCCAAGGATGCTAGGCAGAGAAAATGAAGTGGAAGGGGATGGACAACAGACATTACAAAAGAAAAATGAATGGGATTTGTTGACTAATGAGACACCGGGGATGAGGGAGAGAGATGAGTCCAAGATGGTTCCCAGGTTTGGAGCCTGGATGCCCTGGAGAACAACAGGTGATGTGACTGATTGGCACATAGAAGCCTTCTCTAAGGGAGAAGTCCGGCCACCTACAAGTAGAGCTTAATACTCTCTACTGCCTTGGTTTTCTCAAACTTTGTTTCAGAGGAAACAAAAGTTCCATCCCACCCACACACCCTTTACATTAGAATAAAGTTTAGGGGTGGGGAGCAGACAAATACATTATCCAATTATGTAATATATTTAAAATAGAACTTCCTTTCTTTTCTTCATACATCACTTTCTCTCCCACATCCTCGTTCCAACTTATATATTATTCCTGTAAAACTCAGAATTTCAAAATTTTATAAAGAAGATGAATTGTGCTCCAGGGATCTTCTTAGTTCCCCAGACTCAGTTTTTGTCCCCATAACCCTGGAGAGCTCATTTCTTTCTTTCCTTAGAGGTACTGGGCCTTAGATAGGATCCTTTCTGACAATGTTTTCATGGAGCAGCTTTACTCCTGCAGCACTCTCTGTTGTAGTGGCATCCGACAGATTCAGCTAACATTTATTAAGCACCTGCTGTACACCAGGCAGAAAGACAGGATGGAATTCCTGCTCAAGGAGCTTATTAACTGGAGGAAGGGGAAGGAGAGAAGACTATACACGCACAGAATTGATAAAAGTGAGTGGGAAGGGGAGGAGCACTAAGGAGACCCACCTTGGGGCAATGAGAAGGAGCACAACACTTGAATAGAAAGAGTGGGTGCTCCAGTCTTTCTTAGTGATTGGGTCTGATGATCTCCTCCTTTCAGAATCCATGCCTGAGCTGACCATAACTATATCAAAAGCCTAGATGCCAAATCTTTTGTTTCTAGGATCCCACCCAAAATCATTGCTAGGCTCAAATGCACTCAGTCAGTCAGCTAATATTTATTAAGTGCCTACTACATGCCAGGCATTGTGCTAAATGCTAGGGATAAAAAAACGGTAAACAAGCCAAAATCAGTCCCTACTTTCGAGGGGCTCATGGTCCAATGTGGGAGCTGACATGAAAACAACTATGTATAAACACAGTATATATAGGATAAATTGGAGATAATCAATAGAGGGAAGGCAATAGCATTAAGGAACATCAGAAAAAGAACATTAAGGAATATTAGAAAAAGAAGATAGGATTTTAGCTGGGCCTTATAGGAAACCAAGATATGGGGATAAGGAGGTAGAGTACACCAGACATAGGGTATAGTCAGTAAAAATGCCCAGAGTCTGGCGGTGGAGTATCTGGTTCAAAGAACAGTTAGGTCCAGTGTCACTGGATTGACAAGTGTATGGAAGTAAGATGTGAGAAGACTGGAAAAGCAGGAAGAGGCCAGATTATGGAGGGCTTTAAAAGCCAAAGGATTTTATATTTGACCTTGGAAATAAAAAGAAGCCTCTGAAGTACACTGAAATGAGGTGGGTGGGTGGTGTTAGGGAGAATCAGACTGCAATTTAGAAAGATCCTTTTGACATTTTGACAGAATGAGTTGGAATGGGCAGACCAACTAACAGGCAGGTGCAGTGGTCCAGGAATGAAGTGATAAAATGAAGTTAGAGGAGTGCTAGAAGAGAGATGTTACTAAGGCAGAAATAACAAGATTTGGCAACTGATTAAATAACGGGGTATGAGCGTGAGAGAGAGCGGGGGTGTATGACATTTAGTTTGTGGGTCTGGGTGACTGGGAGAAAAGAGAAAGGGGGAATTGCTGGAGGGAGGGGGGAAAGATCATGAGGTAAGTGGTACACAATTTGAGTGTCATAACAAGGTTTCAAAAGGGTGGTGAGGGTGATAATCAGTGTTATATAACCTATCGTTTTTCCAATCAATCAACCAATCAATATTTATTAAGCATCTACTTCGGTCACGCACTGTACTAAGTGCTAGGGCTACAAAAAGAAGCAAAAGACAATCCCTGTCCTCAAAGGGCTTACAATCTGATGGGGAAGACAAGATGTAAACAGATATCTACAAAGCAAGTTATATATATGATAAATAGGAAGTAATTAACAGAGGGAAGGCACTGGAATGAAGGGTTGGGCTGGGATTTCAGTTGAACCAAAGAAGACTTCAAGGTTCCTAGCACTGGAGACTGTAGCAATGGTGGTGCCACTATCAGAAATGAAGATCCCTGAAGAAAGTGGATGGCATATATATTTGTTCTGGGCTCATTTCATCTGTAGGTTCCACATCAATGCTAAAGCAGGGGCCAGGATCCCAGTTATGATAAACTGTCATCATTTTAAGCTAAGGTTCACAACTGCAATTAACATATTTTTGGATAGTATAGCCTCTTGTACTAGGACCATATACATATATATATATATATATATATATATATATATATATATATATATATATGTATATTCTTTCACTGATATTTCAGTGAAGAACTGGGCCTGATGTACAAAAAGGACTTGTAACAAGACACCTTAACTCTAGATATACTAAGAGTGTGATACAGAGCAATGATACCCTGGGCTCCCTTTCACTCCTTCTGCAGAATAATTTGTACAGCCTTGTATCTATTATATATCATTCTACATTTTTCTTGTGAATATGGTTTCATCTGTTTTCATTACATATTCCTCCCTTCTCTCTCCTGTCTTTTATCCCATTTGAAGTCTTCTGGTTACCTAACTCAGGTGTATGACTGGAGTCCCCCTGTAAGTTTTGAGGGGCTCACTCAGTACACACTGAATTAGCCTGCTTAGAGGTGGAGAGCCTGACTTTTCCCTCTAGAATGGGTGAAGGGTGCAGAACCCTTATATTATAACTGAATGTTTGAGTCATCACTGCTCCCTTTTTTTGCAAAGAAACTACAGAAAGTCACTCATATCATTTACTTCAGTAAGTCCATGTTGGAGATATTCTGAAATGTGTAGACAGTGGCTACTACACTCCTGAACTGCCTCCTTGGCTGACTTCTGGGTCTGGCTGGTGCATCACAGTGTCTCCTTCCTCCCATTCCCTAACTCATCACTTTGCCTACATTCTTTTCTTCACGTGCTCCTTCCTCTGTCCCCTCCTTGGTAAGTGGCCCAAACTAGAGCTTTCTATTCCCTTGGGAACCAATGGGATCTGATTTCTTCTTTCCTGAACCTTCCCGTGTAAGCAACACCATTGTGGAAAGGAAGTGACCAAAGCTGAATGGGGCATAAAGGGTGTAGATGCACTATTGATTTATGCAAAGCCATTATCATAGTAGCTGCATTATTTTCTCTTCTCCTTTTCTGCAATCATGTATCCCATTAGCCTGTTTGATTGCCACTGCATACGAAGCGGGCACCTTCACTGAACCATCTTCAATAGCCTCTGGATCTTTTCCCTGAGAGGAATTGGCTAATTTAGAATGTAGTCGTGTGTATGAATCCAACACAGCTTTATTCACAACCCATGCAGCCTTCTTTGTGGCTGCTGTTTATTGTCATTTTGTCTTCCCTCTTGGAGCTGTAATTCTCACCCTGTTTTGGGTAGTCTGGTGTGTTATTTTCCTCCCAATTCTTGGGAGTGATATATATTAATGTGCTAGCCCTTTCTCAGTGATCAAACTAATTCATCTTCTGGCTACTCCCCACTATCTCTTAGAGGGATTCCTCAAACACTAATTGCTATCAGACTTTCAGGTTTTGAGAAGCCAAAGACACTGCCAATTTTCTTAAGTTAACACAGGAATTCTCTGCAAATTGTAGCAAGATTCAGGAAAATTTAAAAATGCTGATCAATGGTTCTACCTTGTTTTCTGGCTTCTCCTAAGTAATTTTCACTGACGGCTTCCACGTCAACCAATACAAATAGGATTTCTCATCCAGCTTTCAACTTACATTTACCCTGTGACGTATCTTTATACAATAGATACCTATTTCTCACTGAGACACAGATATCTACCCATAAGTCAGACACAAAGACATGGCTTCTAAATCATGTTATCCTTCAAACTCCCCATGTTTCTTTTGCTGTATGACACTATGCACCCACTCTATTCAATAAATATTAAATGAGGATGATGATGATGGCAGGCAGCTCATCTTAGGTGCTGAAATATGAATACTTTACGGACTTAAGAAATGTTTTATCTCTGCACATTTAAAAACACAGACCAAGTATTTTTCCAAATATGAAAAAAAATCTTTCTACAAATCGTTTCATTTAAGCACGCTGCAACAATTCATTTATGGGGTAGGGAAAGAGGGCTGGGAAGGACAGTAACAATATTTCTTAGTAGGAACTATTTCTAAGTTGGAAGTAATTTTTTTCAGTCCTGCACCTCAAATCTACATTGCCTTAGGTACAAAAGGACAAAAAAAAATAACTGTCTACAAATGTTTCTGCCATCACTAGACATGAGAACAGCTTCAGATCCTGGATCCAATGGGCTGCCACTAGGCCCAAGGTTGTTGTTTCTTCTGAATCCCCAAAATGTGACATTTGTTTACAATGTCAACACGTGGGGATGATCTGCTTTGTCCAGTTTTTGCCCTGCCTTGGGCCATGAGATGTTTTTTGGTCATCCTTCTTACTGTCTCCCAACCTTTCTTTATGGATTCTGGATTCTGCTTGAATAGTCCCCCGACTCTGGTTTGCATCCTGGCTATGCTTTCCTTGCCTCCCCTCTAGTGCTGGACTCTCTTGGACAGGTCTTGCTTTTGTGGACTACAGATTTCCCTAGCTCAATGGCATTCTTTGCTAGGCTGCTGCTGCCCTCTGCAGGCTCCATGGAAACCTGCAGGTTCACAATGTTATCCAGGTTAACCCTGAATGTTCTAAAGTCTCGTAGGGGTCAATGTTTATGTGATTGTAAAGGTTTTCAACTTTGAAAGAATCTTGGGAGTTGGAAGAGAACTTGGAAGGCATCAAATCATGCTTCCTGCAATATCCAAGAATTCTCCTGACAACATCTAAGAGCAGCAGTCATTCAGTCTGGTTGGGAATCGGCTATGTTCTGAAGCAAATTGTTTCAATGTTGAAGAACAAAAAATTGTCATAAGGCTTTCTTTATATGAGCTGAAACATGCTTCCTCCTAATTGCCAGTTTTTGGTTCTAGTTCTCTTCCACTTCTTAGGGAAAAAGATGTCTACCCTGAATGTCTCCATTTTCGGCCCCTTACAATCTACTGTCAGGTTTTAACACAGTAATACAATTTCTTCCTCAAAAGTCACCAGTAATTTTCTAATTCTCAAAGCCATATAACAATACTCCTCATTTTCTTTGACCTCTCCTGCAGTATGTGATATCAACAGCACTGATTTCTTTTGGGCACTCTCTCCTTCCTAGCTTTATAGGTACCACAGTCTTCTAATCACTCCCTTTTCTGCCTCACTCACTAAGTTCCCCACCTTCTCAAACCCTTACCAAATTTCCTGAAGATTCTGTTCTTTGTCATATCTTTTGGTCTCCTCTCTTTTCTCTCTATAACTTGGTAAACTTATTTACTCCCAATGCTTCAACTATCATCTCTACATAGATGATTGCCTAAAAGTATGCTTCTAAACCTTGACCTTTCTTCTGAGCTCTATTAATCAGTAAGCACTTATTAAGTGCCTACTATGTGTACTTTATATTCTATTAGGGGAGATATATACATCCATAAGCACACAAGCATTTATCAAAATAAGTCCAAGTAGTTTTGAGTGGAAGGGCTCTAGCAGATGGAATGGGAGAGGGGAAGCCGATAGAGGCCAGGAAGGATTCTGAGAGGTAAAGGTGAGGAGGAAACACATTGCAAAGTTCGAAGACAAATGCAAAAGCACAGAACTAGGAGACTGGGTGTCTTCTGTGAGGAGCAGCAAGACAGCCCAATTGGCTAGACCCCAGAGGACAGAGGTGATGACTTCAGAGGGAGGCTGGAGAAATTGGTTGGGAAGGCTTTTCAATGTCAAACAGAGAAGTTTATACTTGATCTTAGATGCCATAGGGTTCTACCACATTTAATCAAGATGGGGAGTGACCATGCAGACCTGCACTTGAGGAAGATCACTTTGGCAGCTGTGAAGATAACTTGGGGTAGCTTGAAGATAGAGAGGAGTGAGGTCGTGAAGGTAGAAATGACAGGCTCTGACAATTGATTTGATATGTGGGGTAAGGGCAGGGAGTTGACGATAACACCAACACTGACAATCTATGACCCTGGAAGGATGGTGGTGCTCTCGGCATAAATACAAAAATTCATATGAATGATGGATTTTGGGGGTAAAGTGAGACTTCTGTTTTGGACGTGTTGAATTGAAGATGTCCATGAAACATCCAATTTGAAATATCCACTGGGTAGGTGTGTAGTGGTAATTAAATTGGAATATCTTTCCTATTCATTAACAGGCCTGCTAAGTCACATGGGGCCTGGGTGGGGAGGAGTTTGCTGAAAGGGTGGAGCAGAACTGGGAAGAAGTGAGTGAGGGTAGCTGGGTCAGAGGGGAGAGGATGCAGGCAGGCATGTGTGGGAGGGTTCAGCCTTGTCAGCGTTTGCTTGTGAGAAAGCCCTGCTGTGGGGAGAAGGCTTGGAATGGTTCTGGTTCCTGGGGTGATCATGTTTATTAATTTCTTGGTCACCATGACATATTTTGCTTTCTGGTTCTGGGATTTGACTTTCTGGTATCTAAATAAATGGTTTTCTTCTGCCTTTCATGTGGAGAGTCTTTTATATTTTGAGATTGAGAACTACACTGGCATATTCATAGTCACCACTAGTGCTGTGAATATTGCCTTGGTGATACAAGGTGGTAAAACAAAACTGGACCTCAGGATTGAGACTAGGGCTAGAAAGAGACTGGTTGTTGATGGTGTCAAACAACAATAAAAGCCATGGGAGTTGATGAGATCACCAAACTAAGTAGTACAGAAGAAGAAAAGAGGGCCCAGAACAGTCTTGGAATATGCTTACAGTTAAGGTCAGAATACAGATCCAATGAAGGAGTGTTTACACAGGTTACAAGGAAAATCTGGAGACAGCAGTGTCATGGAAACTAGAATAGAAGAGTATCCAGGAAGAGAGGTTGGCCAACAATGCCAAATGTTTTAGAAAGATGAGGATTGAGAAATGGCCATTAAATCTGACAAGAGATCAAAGGAAACTTTAAAGAGAGCAGTTTTAGCTGAGAGATTAATTTGGAAGCCTGACTACATGGAGTTCAAATGTAAGAGGAAAGGAAGTGAGAGCAATGGATAATGTGGCAGTAAGAAAAACTAATTCAATCTTGGGTTGCATTCAGAGGGTCACAGTTAACATGAATGAAGAGGTGACATTTCCATAGCAGTTTCCTCCTGACAGAAATCACCAGGAATATTGTGTTCGGTTCTGGGTATCAATTTAAGAAGGACACTGTTAAGTAGGAGAATGTCCAAAAGAGGGCAACCAAGATGGTCAAGGGTCTTTAGCTACTGGCATATGAGGACTGGTTGAAGGAAATGGTCAGCCTGGAAAAAAGATGACTCAGGAAGGGTTATCAAGTATTTGAAGACTTGCTTTGAATTTGTAAAAAGAGATCAATTTTTTTTCAGTTCCAAATTCTCTCCCTTTCCCCTCCTCCTCCCACTCATTGAGAAGCCAATTAATACAAAGCCTATTACAAATATGAAGTCATGTAAAACAAATTTCTACATTAGTTATGTTCCAGAACAAAAGACTGAAAGAAAAATATGTTGCAATCTGCATTCTGAATTCATCAATTCTCTATCTGGAAATGGGTCCTTTGAAATTGTACTGGGTTACTATATGGATCATAATTTTTTTTTCTCCTTGTATGAAATCATTTAATTCTCATGATAAAAAGTGTTTGATAAATATATTTATGCATATTTACATCTCCTATATGCATTTTTCTGGCAATGTATTTATGAATTTTTCACTTTAATCATTTCTGAACTATTTAACCTTTTGCTAATCAAGATGAAAAAAATTCTAGCAATTAAAAAAAAACTTATGTTAAAATTTATCCTTTGACTTTGATCCCCTTAATCTCTGAACTCAAATGGGTAGATTTATATCAGAGGAAACCTTAAAAGACTGGTTTTTTTTGTTTTTATTCATTTTGCCTTCACTTAGAGTTTCCTCTGGGAAACTACCAAATATGTAGAAGCTATTGGTGGTACTTAGATTTCTTAAGATATGACCAACAAGGTCCCTTGCTCCTAGACAAGCAATAAAAAAATTTTTTAAAAAAGAAAGAATAAACCACTGGGCCCATGGAAACTTACAAAATGTGACCAAAAAGATATACTGGAATCACAGAGAGCTCTCATAACAACCCACACAGTCTCCGACATTCTAGCAAAATTCCTTTCCTCACTTGCCCCAAACTACCTTTTCATACTTACTATCATTATTATTTGCCAACCACATCAATTTATGTATTAGTTTCCTATGGTGTGGTTTATTTTTTTCCCCACTTAATAGTATTTTATTTTTTCCAATTACATGTAAAGATAGTTTCATAAGATTTTGAGTTCCACACTTTACTTCCTCCCTCCCTTCTCTAAGACAGCAAGTAAGCTGGCATAGGTCATACATGTACAATCATGTTAAACATATTTCCACATTGGTCATGTTGTGAAAGAAGAATCAGAGCAAAGGGAAAAACCATGAGAAAGAAAAGAAAACAAAAAACAGAAGTGAAAATAGTATGCTTTTATCTGCTGAATATTCAGACTCTATAGATAGAATTTTTCCATCATGAGTCTTTTGGAAATGTCTTGGATCACTGTATTGCTGAGAAGAGCTAATTCTATCATAGTTGATCATCACACAATGTTGCTGTTATGGAGTACAATGTTCTCCTGGTTTTGCTCATTTCACTCGGTATCAGTTCATGTAAGTCTTTTCAGGTTTTCTGAAATCTGCCTGTTCATCATTTCTTACAGCACAGTAGTATTCCATTATATTCATATGCCACAACTTGTTCAGCCTTTCCCCAACTGATGGGCATCCTCTCAATTTTTAATTCTTTGCCATAAAAAAAGAGCTGTTATATATATTTTTGTACATGTGGGTCCTTTTCCCTTTATGATCTCTTTGGGATATAGACCTAATAGTGATATTGCTGGATCAAAGGGTATGTACAATTTTATAGCCCTTTGAGCATAGTTGCAAACTGCTCTCCAGAATGATCTCCAGATCAGTTCACAACTCCACCAACAGTGCATTAGTGTCCCTATTTTCCCAAACCTCCAACATTTATTATTTTCCTGTTCTGTCATGTTAGCTAATGTGAGAGGAATGCTGTGGTACCTCAGAGTTGTTTTGATTTGCATTTCTCTAAACACTAGTGATTTAGAGCATTTTTTTCATATGACTATACATAACTTTCATTATTTTATCTGAAAACTGCCTATTCATATGCTATGACCACTTAGCAATTGGAAAATGACTTATATTCTTATAAATTTGACTCAATTCTCTATATATTTGAGAAATGGGGGCTTAATTAGAAGCACCATAAAAATTTCTTCCCAGATTTCTGCTTTCTTTCTAATCTTGGTTGTGTTAAAAATCTTATCAATTTAATATAATAAAAATTATTAATTTTGCATTTCATAATGTTCTCTATCTCTTGCTTGGCCATAAATTCTTCCCTTCTCCAGATCTGACAGCTTAACTATTCCTTGCTCTCCTAATCTGCTTATGATATCACCCTTTATGTCTAAATAATGTACCCATTTTGATCTTATCTTGGTATACAGTATGAGATATTGGTCTATGCCTAGTTTCTCTCATGGTGTTTTCCAGTTTTCCCAGCAGTTTCTGTCAGATAGTGAGTTCTTATCCCAGAAGCTAGAATCTTTGGGTTCATCAAACAAAATAGCAGTAGATTACTATAGTGACTGATTACTGCATCTTGTGTATCTAACCTATTCCTCCACTGATCCACCACCCTATTTCTTGGCCAGTACTAAATAGTTTTGATGATTGCCGCTTTATAATATGGTTTTAGATCTGGTACAGCTAGGTTACCTTCCTTTGCATTTTCTCCCCATTTAATTCCCTTGATATTCTTGACCCTTTGTCCTTCCAGATAAATTACATTATTTTTTCCTAGCTCTATAATTTTTTTAGTACTTTGATTGTTATGGCACTGAATAAGGAAATTAATTTTAGGTAGAATTTTCATTTTTATTATATTAGCTCAGTCTACCCATGAGCAACTAATATGTTCCCAGTTATTTACATCTGACTTTATTATTTGTGTGAAAAGTGTTTTACAATTGTGTTCACATAATTCCTGGGTTTGTCTTGGCAGGCAGACTCCCAAATATTTTATAGTCTCTACAGTTATTTTAAATGGAATTTCTCTATTTCTTGTTGCTGGGCTTTGTTAGTAATATACAGAAATGCTGATGATGTATGTGGGTTTATTTTACAGCTTGCAACTTTGCTAAAGTAATTAATTATTTCAAGTACTTTTTTAGTTGATTCTCTAGGATTCTCTAAGTATATCATCATACCATCTGCATCTAATTCCTTCCATTTCTTTTTCTTACCTTATTGCTGAAGCTAACATTTCTGGTACAAAATTGAATAATAGTGGTGGAAACAGACATCCTTGTTTTACCTTTGATCTTCTTTGGAAAACTTCTAGCTTATCCTCATTACATATAATACTTGCTGAAGGTTTTAGATAGATGCTACTTATAATTTTAAGGAAAACTCCATTTATTCCTATGCTTTCCAGTGTTTTTGATAGATTTTCTTTGGTCAAGTTTTTTCCTGCATCTATTGAGATAATCATATAATTTCTTTTAGTTTTGTTATTGACACGGTCAATTACACTGATAGTTCCTAGTATAAATCCCATCCGGTCATATATTATTATCCTCATGATAAATTACTGCCTCAATATTCATTAGGGAAAATGGTTTATAATTTTCTTTCTCTGTTTTGGCTCTTCCTGGTTCAGGTATCGGCACCATATCTGTGTCATAAAAGGAATTTGGTAGGACTCCTCTTTCACCTGTTTTCCTAAGTAGTTGATATAGTATTGGAATGAACTGTTCTTTAAATGTTTGGTAGAAATCACTTGTAAATCCATTTGGCCCTAGAGATTTTTTCTCAGGGAGTTAATTGATGGCTTGTTCAATTTCTTTTTCTAAAATGGTGTTATTTTATTTCCTCTTCTGTTAATCTGGGCAATTTACATTTTTGCAAATATTCATACATTTCACTTACATTGTCAGATTTATTAGCATACAGGTGGGCAAAATAGTTTCTAATTATTGCTTCAATTTCCTCTTCACTGGTGGTTAATTCATCCTTTTCATTTTTGTTACTGGTAATTTGATTTTCTTCTTTCTTTCTTTAAATCAAATTAACCAAAGGTTTATCTATTTTATTGTTTTTTTCCCCATAAAGCCTGCTCTTGGTTTTATTAGTTCAATAGCTTTCTTACCTTCAATTTCATTAATCTCTTCTTTGATTTTCAGAATTTTAAATTTGATATTTCAATGGGGATTTCAAATTTGTTCTTTTTTCCAGCTTTTTTAGTTGCATGCCCATTTCATTGATCTCATCTTTCTCTATTTTATTCATGTAAGCATTTGGAGATATAAAATTCCCCCTAAGAACTGTTTTGGATGCATCCCATATATTTTGGTATGTTGTCTCGTTGTTATTCTCTTTGATGAAATTATTGAGTGTCTCTGATTTGTTGTTTGACCCACTCATTCTTTAGGATTAGATTATTTAGTTTCCAACAAATTTTTAATCTATCTTTCCATGGCCTTATATTACACTTAATTTTTATTGCATCATGATCTGAAAAGGATGCATTTAATAATTCTGTCTTTCTGAATTTTGAGTTTTTATGCCTTAATACATGATTAATTTTTGTGTAGGTGCCATATACTTCTGAGAAAAAGGTTTATTCCTTTCTATCCCCATTCAATATTCTCCAGAGGTCTATCACATCTAACTTTTCTAAAATTCTACTCCCCTTCTTTATTGTTTATTTTGTGGTTAGATTTATCTGGAGTTCTGAGAGAGGGAGGTTGAGGTCCACATTAATACAGTTTTGCTGTCTACTTTTTCTTGTAACTCCCTTAACTTGTCCTCTAAGAATTTTGATGCTATACCACTTGGTGCATATGTGTTTAGTTTTGATATTACTTCATTATTTATGGTATTTTTTTAGCAAGATATAGTTTCCTTCCTTACCTCTTTTAATTAGATCTGTTTTTGCTTTTGCTTTGTCTAAGATCAGGATAGCTAACCCTGCCATTTTTTTTTTTACTTCAGCTGAAGCATAATCGATTCTGCTCCAGTTTTTTACCTTTGCTCTGTGTGTATTATTCTGCTTCAAATGTATTCCCTGTAAACAACATATTGTAGGATTCTGGCCTTTTATCCACTCTGTTTCTGTTTCTATTTTATGGGAGAGTTCATCCCATTCACATTAACAATTAGGATTACTAACTGCGTATTTCCCTCCATTCTAGTTTACGTTTTCTCATTCCTTTCACCCTGTACCTCCTCACCAGTGTTTTGCTTCTGCCTACTGCCTCCTTCCCTCAATATGCCCTCTTTTCTATCAGTCCCTCCCCTCCCTTTTCTTTTCCTTTTACCATCCTACTTATATTTTTAGGGACAAGTGTGTATGCCATTCCTTCTTTGAGCCAAATCCTAAGAGAGTAAAGGTCAAATAATATTCACCCCTCCCTTTTTTCCCTCTAATGTAATAGATATTTCATGCCTCTTCATGTGATATAATTTGCCCTATTCTGCCTTCCCCTTTCTTCTTTTTCCATTACAATCCCTTTTTATCCACCCCTTAATTTTTTTATGTCATCAAATCAAAGTCAACTTATACCCACCCCCTCTGTCTACATATACTCCTTCTAACTGCCGTAATAGAGATGCAGTTCTCAAGAGTTACAAGTATCATCTTCCCATATTAGGATGTAAACATTTTAACCTTATTGAATGACAGGTTTTTTCTTTCCTGTTTACCGTTTTATGCTTCTCTTGAGTCTTGTACTTGAAGATCAATTTTCTGTTCAGCTCCAGTCTTTTCATCAGGAAAGCTTGAAAGTCCCCTTTTTCACTGAATGCCCATCTTTCCCCCTAAAATATTATACTAATTTGCCTGAGTAGTTGATTCTTGCTTGTAATCTAAGCTCCTCTGCCTTCTGGAATATCATATTCCAAACCCTCTGGTTTTTTAATATAGAAGTTGCTAAATCTTGTATAATTCTGATTGTGGCTCCTTGATATTTAAATTATTTCTTTCTGGTTGCTTGCAGTATTTTCTCCTTGATCTGATAATTCTGAAATTTGGCTACAATATTCCTTGTATATTGAACTGTATTGAACTCTTTCAGGAAGTGATCAGTAGATTCTTTCAATGAAAATTTTACACTCTGGTTATAGGATATTGGGGCACTTTTCCTTGAAAATTTCTTGAAAGATGTTATCCAGGCTCTTTTTTGATTGTGTATTTCAGATAGTCCAATAATTCTTAAATGATCTCTCCTTGATCTATTTTTCCAGGTCAGATTTTTTTCTAATGAGGTATTTTTCATTTTCATCTTCTTCCTAATAGGAAGATTCTAGTTTGCCTCCATTACAGAAAATGCTTGCTTTTGGTTTTGGATAGATACTACTTACCATTTTATGGAAAGCTCTACTTCTTCATTTTCTTCCATTTTTTCATTCTTTTGATTTTATTTGACTAATTCTTGAAGTCTCACTGAGTCATTAGCTTCCATTTGCCCAATTCTAATTTTTAAGGAATTATTTTCTTTTGTTAGCTTTTGTACCTACTTTTCCATTTGGCCGATTCTACTTTTTAAGGAGGTGTTTTCTTCAGTTTTTCCATTTAGACAATTGTATTTTTAATGGAATAGTTTTATTTAGTCAATTTTTGTCCTTTCCTAAGCTGCTGACTCTCTCTTGCATAACTCTCATTTCTTTTCCCACTTTTTCTTCTACCTCTTATTTTAAAAATCTTTTTTTGAGCTCTTCCAAAAAGCATTCTTAGGCATGAGACCAATTCATTTTCCACTTTGAGGCTTTATATGTAGGTGCTTTGACACTTTTGTCCTTTCCTGAGTTTGTGTTTTGATCTTCCCTGTTGCCAGAGTAGATTTCTATGATCAGACTTCTTTTCTGTTTTTTATTCATTTTAGCCTATTTCATTACTTAAAATTGAGTTCTGCTCTTGTGGCACAAGGGGCAATGTCCCAAGCTTCTTGCGGGGTAGGGAGGAAGGCAGAGGCCTTCTCACTGACTTTCTACTGGAGGCTTTGTGTGCTGGCAACTTGCCCACCACCCTAGGGTGGCCCAGCCCAATTGTATCTGTTGTATAGGGGGTTCCTGGGCTGGCAGTTTACCTTCTATGGTGGTTACTGTGTTAATTTGCTTCTGTATGTTGTATACCTAATCTGTTCCACTGATCAGGCATTCTTATTTCTTACCCAGTACCAAATTGTTTTGATGATTAGAATTCTATAGTATTAGTTTGAGATCTGATAGTGCTAGGACCCCTTCTTTCCTAATTGCTTCATTAATTCATTTAAAATTCTTGACCTTTTGTTCCTCCAGATGAATTTTATTATAATTTTTTCGAGGTAAATAAAGTAATTCTTTCATGGTTTGACTGGAATGGTGTTAAGTAAGTAAATTAATTTAGGTAGCTTTGTCATTTTTATTATTTTGGCTCAGTCTACCCATGGGAAGTTACTATTTCTCCAAGTATTTACATCTATCTTTGTATGAAGTATGTTTTGGAACTGTTCATGATGTCACTATGAGAAGACTTCACCAAATTTTATACTGTCCATAAGTATTGTAAATGGAATTCCTCTATTTCTTTCTGTTTGATGATGTTGGCAACATAAAAAAATGTAGATGATTTATACAAATTTATTCTATATCCTGCAACTTTGTTGAATGTCAATTGTTTTGATTGATTTTTTTTTTACTTGACTCTCTCTGGTTCTCTAAGTAAACTATCATATCATCTGCAAAAAGTGATAGTTTTGTTTCTTTGTTGTCTATGCTTATTCCTTCAAATTCCTTTTCTTGTCTTATTGCCATAGCTACACAGTATTTTAATACAATACTGAGTAGTACTTGTGATCTTTGCTTCACCTCCAGTCTTAACAGGAAGGTTCTAGCTTACCTCCATTACAGAAAATGCTTGCTTTTGGTTTTGAATATATACTACTTACCATTTTATGGAAAGCTCTATTTATTTCTATACTTTCTAGTGTTTTGCTTTTAAAAAAAGAAACCAGAATGGAGGTCATATTTTGTCAAAAGTTTTTCCTGCATTTGCTTTGTATTTGAAGGGCTGTCATGTAGAAGTAGTACACTTGCTCTGTTTGGCTCCAGAGGGCAACCAGGATCAGTAGGTGGAAGTTGCAAAGAGGCACATTTCAGCTTGATATCATAAAAACTTAACAGTGGTCGCTGTCCAAAAGGACAATAGGCTGCCTTAAGAAGTGAGTTTTCCCTCCTCGAAGATCTTCTACTGGGGCTGACTGTTTTTTATATGTCAGAGAGGGTATTCTTTTTGTGAATGATTTGGACAAGATGGTTGATAAAGGACCTCCTTACTCTCAACATCTGTGATTCTAGTGTAGAGTGCTTTCTTTAGTCTGAGGGGATGATAAAGTCTAATGAGTGCTTTTTAAGGGAGGGGAAAACTTGAGGGTATTTGTGGGCAGTAGGGCCAGAGAGGGACTTGATTAAAGGTGGGAAAGATACATACCCATACCTTGACATTAAAAATCTTCAAAATCAAACTGTTCAAAACTTTTTACCTTTCCTCCCAATAAAACTGCTCATTTAATCTTTGCTATTTTTTCCCCAATATCTCATGCTAATAACTTTGCTGTTAACTCTTCTATTCCTTCATCTCCCTCACTTCTCATATCCAATCTTATTCCATCTACCTTCTGCAATATCCTGCACCTCCCTTTTCCAAATCTCACCGTTTCTCCTCTACTAAAATAAATCCTTATTCTTTATCTCAGGGATAACAAATATTTCTCCACTCTTCCCTCCTCCAATCTACCCTTCCCACTGATGTCAGAGGAGTCTTTGAAAGACCCAGTCTCATTACTCCTCTGCTCACACATCTTCAATAGCTCCTCAATGACTACTGAGGGAAATTCAAACTACTTTGGCTAGCATTCAAGGGCCGTCACTATGGCACCATCCTACCTTTCTAACACTCCAACTAAGGCAGCTAAGTGGTACAGTGGATAGAGTGCTGGGCCTAGAGTTTAGGAGACCTGAGTTCAAATCCAGACTCAGGTATTTACTAGCTGTGTGACCCTGGGCAAGGCATTTACCCACTCCCTACCTTGGTTTCCTCAACTGTAAAATGGAGACAACAACAGAAACTACTTCCAAGGGTTGTTTTGAGAATTGAATGAGATAATATTTGTGAAGTGCTTAGCCCAGTGTCTACACAAACCAGGTGTTTAATCAATGCTTGTTCCCTTCCAAATATGCTTTTCTATGTCTATGCCTCTGATCACACACACTATTCCCCATTCCTGAGTTGTTCTCTTTCCCTATCTTTGTCTGAATTCTTATCCATCATTAAAGTCAAATTTAAATGTTATCTTATCCATGAATTTTTTTTAATTTTACCTCTTCAACTCCCCCCATCCCCTAATTCCTTAGTTGCTCACATGTTCCACAAATCATTTTGTACCTCCTCTAATGCACCTGTGCTTTTAATGCACTTTGCTTTGCTTTCCTGTCCTTTCCTGATCTTAAACCTTAAACCTACTGCACTCTGAAGTCCATAGACTGGGTCCCTGCCCAAACTCCACTTAAGGGCTGCTTCCCAGACCCTTCCTGGCTAAAGAGTGATTATCAATGGTAACTGTTTTCCCTCCCTTCCAGCTTGATTTAGTTATTTTCTTTTGCTCATTAAAGGGGCCACTCCCTGACTACTTCTTAAACAAGCCTAATCACTGTATGGGCCTTACATCACTCTGTGTGAGAACCTGAATCAAGGCCAAAGAGGCAAAGGTTTTCCATTTCATCCTGGGCTGTCTCCAGTCATCCTGATAAATATCTGGTCAGTGGATCCAGATGGCTCAGGAGGAGAAAGTGAGGCTGGTGCCCCTATACAGCCTTCCCTCACTCAAAACAAAGTCAAGTGCAAGTCATGTCATCATTTCTCTGATGTCATGGTCCTCTTTGAAAACGAAGGACAAATAACAATGCCCCTGTGTATTACTTAGAGTTATCTGTGCATATCACATCTTTTCACTGGATTATAAACTTTATGAGGGGACAGATCATGTCTCAACAAAATGCTGTTAACTCCCCCTGTGCCTAGCACAATGCTTTGCACATAGCAGGGACTTGAAATATTTGCTAAGTTGAATTTCACATTTTTTTTGCCTAAAAATGCTTCTACTTTCACATTTGATCTCCCTATACAGTCTGGCATGCTATGACACAAAATCTGCCAGAATACCAATACTGGAAAGGCCCTGGGAAAAGAGACCCTGGGTCATTTCAGAAAATTACATGCTCATAACACTTTCATTACAGAGTCTGGATTATGTAATCCAGACTTATGTGCTGGGATTTCAGAACCCATGTCAGCCTTTTCTTGACTATTTTTTAAAACAGAAAAGAGCAAATAAATATAAAAATTCTAATTTATTAGATTCCTGTGGCTGCCTGAGCCTTCTCCAAGAAACCAAAAGTACCTTAATTACTGCTACCCTTTCCTCTAGACAGATGGCAAGAGAACCCAGTTGACACCCCTAACCAATCCTTTTGTATTTTACATAAACTTCCTTGAATATCTCTTTATATTAACCAGCAAGATTTTTCTGTGTATCTGGAGAAGGGCTGTTTGTGTTTGCTCTGTCTGGAACAGCAGCCTACTCCATGAGAGTATGTACATTTCAAGCCTACCTTACTGCAAGGCTCGGCAGTAAAACAGCACTGGAGTTTATCAGCATAAGCTGGAGACTTCAATTTATCACACTGATCAGGACCAGTTCCTACATGTCTACTTGTAGCAGGTACTATTTCTCAAGTTAGACCCTTGCTTGCAATTAACAGTCATGGCAATGCTCCAATACACTGTGGTTACATTGCTGAGTGTTTGAAACTGATTGGTAATCAATGCTGTGTCACTTTCATTTCTTTTATATCCATTCAGGTACTCATTTTCCTATAAAATCTTCCATAGCATATTGAAGTCCAAGTATAGACATCCATAAAAATACCCTTTATGAGTAATAGTATGACTTTGTATTAATTCTTTTTCACTGTGCTCTTTTCTTTTTACAGCTTAGACAGTATGGTCTTGATGGAGAGTCTCCAAAGACCTGGCAAACTCAGTGGTGTTTCCTCTCTTCTTTCTAGTCCTCTCTTCTTTCTAGTCCTCTCAAGTCACAGATACCATACTGTTGGCCTCTCTCATCTCAATCAGCCAATCCATCAACAAGCATTGATTAAGTATCTACTACATGTAAGGCACTATGCTAGGCTCTGAGGGTAAAAAGACAAAAAAAGGTTGGATCTCTCTGGTTTTCAAGGAGCTTACCTTCTATCGAGGGAGAGAACATGTACACATATGGGGCAGAATATCGCAGGCACTGCCAACGCAGAAGCACAAAGGTGGGATGTGGAATGGTGTGTGTAAGGAATGCATATATGTATGAATAAAAGCCTTTATTGGGTGTTTACTATGTACAAAGCTCTGTGCTAAGTGCTGGGGACACAGATACAAAAGTGAGAGCCACTGTTCTCCAGGAACTTCTCTTCTAATGGGGGAGACAACTCAGATGGTTTCTGCTGAGAAGTCAAATGGAAAAGTCCCATGATCCTTAAAGTGCAGCAGCAAAGCAGATGGCAATACCTCTTCTTTAATGTCCTTTCCACTGACAAAACGATATGGTTTCTTGTGTTGAACTATCTGATAGTGACAAAAACTTTGGTGATAAGACTTTTTTTCCTGGGTCTTCAGTAGCAGTGACTGCAGTGCCTGCCTGGAGGGGCTGCTTCCCAGGCTGGTGGCTGTGGGAGTTGGGCTATAAGCATCGCCATTCCCAGGGCTCTAGAGCTCTGGGTCCTAGGCTGACTCCACATGGAGCTTCGCAGAGATGGTGGTCAATAGGGGGCATTGGGCTTGCTGGGACACACTGCCCCCTACTTCTCTCAGGTTGCTCCAAGGTTTTAGTTAGGCTGATGTGTCTGCTTTTTGTGCAGCATTGGGTAGGGGCGGCTATCCTCTTCTCCATGGGGGTTGCTTTTATGGGAACAAGCATAAGGGCTGGGCTGGAAGCAGAGCCAGGGGCCTGAGGAGTGCTATCACAGCCAGGACTTCTGTACCCATCTGATGGGGGTGGTAGTTTACCCCTTCATCTTTCATCATCTATCTTCTCTTGCTGGTGGTAACTGATTACTAAGGTGGGCCCCTTCTCCACAGCAATGACTGTGGGGGTTAGTTTGGAAGTTAGGTCTGGTGGTTTGGGGGGCACTGCTCTTTGGCTCAGGGTCCTGGGCTGTCTCCATCAGCATGATAAAGTTCATTGATTATTCAAAAGAAAGGATTTCAATAGAACTTTCAGTTTCAAGAAGAAATTTCTCAGTTTCAGTGGATTAAGCTAGGGATAGGGACATGAGAGAGGCACCAGCTCTTCTACATGCTGGATTCTTCTGAGTCTTTCTTTTCCTGTAGAGACCCAAAAAGAGTCTGCAAGAAGGACACTTTGGCTGGACTACAGAGTGTTTGAAGGGAAACAATTTGTAATGAGTCTGAGAAAGTACACTGAAGTCAGGTTGTGAGGGCTTTAAATGGCAAACACAGGAGTTTATATTTTGTTACGGAGACACTAAGGAGAAACTGTAGCTTCCTGAGCAAGGGAGTGACAGAGTCAGACTATGCTTTAACAATATCATGTGGAGAGCTCTGTAGATTGATGGATGGGGGAGAGATCTGAGGAAGGGGGACCAACTAGGAAGCCAGTGAAAAATCCCAGGGAGAGGGGATGATGGTGTGAACCAGAATGGTGGCTATGGGAGCAGAGAGGAGGGGGAAATGAGAGCAATGTTGTGGAAGGAGAATAGACTCTAAATAGCAACTAAATGGATACGGGATAATGTATAATAGCAACTATACGAGATACTGAAGATGACTCTGAGGTTGTGAACCTGGGCCACTGGAAGGATGGCAAAGCTCAAAAAATGAATGGATTTAAGGGGAAAGATAATATGGACAAGATGAGCTGGAGATGCTTGTGTAAAATTCAATCTGACATGTTCAGCAGGCAGTAGGACAAGGGACTGGAGCTCAGGAGAGAGGTAAGAACTGGACAGACAGATTTGGGAGTCATCTGTAGAGAGGTGATGACAGAGTTGATGAAGTCACCACGACGAAAGATACTTGAGGTTCACTCGCATTCAGTGAGTACATTTACAGCGGATGATCCAGCAAGAGAGACTCAAAAGCAAGTCAGGAAGAGAACGAGGGAGAGGAGTACAACAAAAAGCGTTGAACAATGAAAAATGCTATTGAGATGTCAAAAAGGACAAGCACGGATTGAGAAAAACTTAACAGATTTGGCAAATAAGAGGTTACCTATAACTTTGCAAGGAGAGAGGCAATGAAAGAGACTGTTTTTTCTAGGAGTTTGTGAAAAGGAGGATAATGGTTTGAGAGGATGTGATGTCATTTCAGGGATGCTGTACTCTCTTGTTTTTCCTCAGGGAATCACAGAGCACTGGAATTTTTGAGCTTGAAGGAGGAACCTTGAGGTCAGTGAGTCCAGCCTCCTCATTTAATTGTTGATATTTTCCAGGATTAAATGCTTGGCCCCCCTATTCTCATCATCATTCCCTGTTATCCTCACTCCTCAGAGGTTTTGCAGCCTCATGGTTTCAATTATTATTGATACAGAGCATGTTATTTTCCTTTTGATCTTCCTATAGCACTTACTACAGGGAATACATACAAGGGGTGCTTCCTTAATGATGCTAGCAATCCTACACAACTATGTATGATCCTTCAAAATAGCGTCATCAAATAGGATAAAAGTGTAATTGCAATCGACAGTATATGCAATCTTACACAGTAGGTTTCTATTTGTTATATTTTATGTTAGTACCAAGGTTATCTTATTATTCTAATTGTGTTTTTGGCACTTGTCTTCATTTGTAAGGTGCAGCGCTTCAGTATCTTGTTCTTTTGGTTCTGTTTTGTTCACTACTTTATTTCATACTGATCTTTTTCATATTTCTTTGATTTTTTCATATTTATTCCTCATGAAATTAAAAAATGCCATTGCTTTCCCCTACCATAATTTGTTCAGTCATTATCCAATCATTCAGCACACTGTTGCCAAATTTTCCCATTATAAGTAGCTATGATTTTTTTGGAGAGATAAGTATTTTCATGTTATCAGTAAAGTGCTGGGGTATAAACTGGAGAATAGGATTGCTGTGTCAACGGGTATGAGCAATTTTGTAACTTTTTTTTTGGTACGTATAACTCCTAAATCAAAAACTTCAATTTTATACCCCTTTACCTTTCTCCAGGTTCATATATTTCCACTTTTGGTAGAAAGTATTTCCACTTGACTCCCTTGACCATACTGAAAATAAAACAGTCCTAAGACTGACCTCAATGTCTCTGTGCCTTCCAAACTCCTCCATTACAACAGCCTTGCAGTCTTCTGCCCATATCAGGTTGCTAACTCTGGTATTTTCTCCAATCTCTTCCTCTCTGCTAGACAAATCAGTGTTGTCACCAGCCAAGCGTTTCCTCTGCTTTCTTTCTAGGGCCTTCCTTTTCTGGTTTGATTCTACAGCCTTTGGTTCAGACCTTGATGTCTATGTATTTAGATGGATACAAGTCTCTCTCTTGGCTCCCTTCTAGCCTGTTTCCTTTCCTCCCATGAATTTCATTCTGTCCAGCAAGTAGTGTCATCCAAGTGTCATTTCAATCACACCACTCCCCCTACAACAGTTCCTAATTACTATACATATCAAATTAGAACTCCTCATTTTCTGCCAGGCTGTCTGCCTTACCTATATAGTCTCATTTTTCACTCTTCTGCTCTGCTCTGCTCAAACAATTTATTCATTTTCACTGCACATGACATAGCTACTTCTCAGTCACTGTACAGATGATGGGAGTTTCTTCTTTGAGTTTTTGTGTATTTCTCTCTTTCCCAGGAAGTTTATAAACACATTCGTGATGGGACCATGTCTCTCATTAGACTAAGAACTCCCCATCATTTTTCTTGCATGTAAGAGATACTTTCTCAGGGATTCTAGCAGTCTTGAGAAAGAGGATGAGGATGACCTAGAACTTGAGAGATTAGAATGGCTGCCTTGAGGGTGCTTTCTAGGGCATAGACCACCTCCAGAGGTAGCTGTAAAGAGGGAAGTTAAAGGAATGAGAAGCAGCTTGACAAAACTTGGGCCAACCAAGATATCTGGGAAATGTTCATCCACTTAAGGAATATTTATTTCTTTATTGGAAACGTTTTCATGGGAACTTGGATGAGAATAAGAACTCATAGCTACTGACTGGCCTGTCAAAAGTCTGGTAAATGATTTCTGCAAGGCTGCAGGTTCAGGGTTGAGTGGTCCTGGAGGGTGGCTCAAGCAGTCACTTGTAGGCTTTTTGCCCTGTTGATGCCTGACTTATACAGTTCTAGATGGGGCATAGCATTCTTTGTGGCCAAAACAAATTTGCATCTTGGTGCCTTTTCCTGGTAAGACTAACAACACAGAACCTGACATCTTCTAATCTCTATAGGCATAAAGTATTTTATCACCATAATCTTACTCAGCTTTACTAAATCTCAAGAGGTCAGTGCCAATGCTCTCCATTTTACAAATGAGAAAGTTCCACACACTCAGTTGTGTTTTAATTTAAAGAGGGTATTGATAACATGGAGCTGGGTGGTCGGAAGATTAGTCATCATACTGTATATGGCTGACAGAGCTGTGGATGTGTAGCCTGGAGAACAGACTTAAGGAGGACAAAACTGTCTTTAAGTATCTATGGGGCGACCCTACAGAAGAGGGATTGGACTCAGCTCATTCTGTGCCAGAGGCCAGAACTGAGAACAGTAAGAGGGTACTGTAAAGAAGATGACTTTGGTTTGATGTAAGACAATGCCTTCTTCACTGCTTGAACTGTCCAAATGAAACGGGTTATGGCAGAAATGGGCGGCTGATCCTCTCAGGGAAGTGCTTCAAAGGGAGGCTGGATGAGCAGGAACACTGTGGAGGGGATTCCTGTCCAGGGAGGTGCTGGCCTAGATGATGCCTGAGGGGTGCCCTCCCATGCTGAGATTCTGGGATTCTCTAAGATCCAGGTCACCAACTCTGTAAAGAATTCCCCAAGAGCTTTAATTCACACAGAGATCTCATTCTCCTCTAAACTCCCAGATTACTTACTGTCAGTATTCCATCATCTGTCATTTTAAATCTAGCCCCACCTTGGATTTTTAGTTAACTTTTCAACATGTTAGTCTTATCTGTCCAACAAGAAGATAAGCTCTTGAAGTCAGAGCCTGTATCTCATACCTCTTTATATTGCCAATTCCACCTTAGTAAATATTTGACTGGCAAATAATTGGGAACAAGCTATTTCAGCAGGTGGTAGCAGAAGTGGTCTCAGCAGCTGGAGTCTTGCTATCATAGTATCATTTATGCTGAAATTTCCACCTCCCATTTACAAAACCCCTTTGTTTTTCATAGCTTGAAAGGTTAAAGTTGGGAGAGACCCTAAAGCACATCCAATCCAGTCCTTCATTTTGTAAAGACACTGAAGGATAAAAGAGATAACAATGACTAGCTTAAGGTCACACAGTTAGCCGGGGCAGAGCTGGCAACAGAACACAGGTCCTTTGAGTCTCAGACCAATGCTTTGCCCTGTATGTTATAGAATTTTAGAAATTACATTTTACATAGCATGCTTCTTAGTGAGAACACAAAACTTGGCTTGCCTGAAGTCAATCAGATGAAACACTGGTTGCTGCACGTGAGGTTCAACACCTTCTGTATTTATGTTGTAGCAAAAGCTTTTGTGTAAGTCTTTTTAGGGTCAGGGATCTCATCTTTTCTAGACCCAGAATAGTTCATATTTTCTATTCTTCCCTGTTCCCCTCCTGCCATCTTTGTCTCTTGTGCCTGGATCAAATATGCTCCAGAGTTTCCCTCTAAACATGAGTTTACATGAAAAATAACTGTCAATAGAAAGGAAAGACAGACTCACTACGATTTCTCTTAATCTCACTAGCTACTACCTAAGCACCAGGATCCTTAGTTATCATCTCCTTTAGCCCAGCCTGATTTAATGATCTGAAAATTTGCTTATTTTCATGGCCATGTCAAAGCTAATAAATAACTCAGGACCTCTTGCAGATGTAGTTTAAATTCTAGATTCACAGATGCCTTCTTAACTGACAAATTTGGGTTTTCTTGGCAAAGATAGTGGAGTGGTTTGCCATTTTTTTCTTTAGCTCTTTTTACAGATGGGGAAACAGGCAAACAGGGTAAAACAACTTATGCCTAGATTCACACAGCTAGTAAGTGTCTGAGGCTAGATTTGAACTCAGAAAGATGAGTCTTCTCTCATCTTTCACTCTATCCACTGCATCACCTGGCTGTCCAAATCACAAATGTTCCTTCTCAAGTCATTTTTTTCCTTGCACTCACAAATCCTGGCCCTTCCTCAGACTAGAGAAGGTGGGACTTGGAGAAAATAGGAATCTTGCTTGGATTAGAGGTAACTACTGAGCTATCTATTTCTACTGAGCCTCTTTGCATATGGGCAACAAGAAGTAGGCTCCAAGAATCAATATCTATCTATAGATCAATTATCTATTATCTATATCTAGAGTATGTATGATCACCATAAATTTTCATAAAATCTTCAAAGTTGTAACTAGTAAATACTCCATTTTCAAAATGAGATATTATGCTGAATGTAACTGACTAAAATAGATGTTCCCTCCTCTTTTACTGATATGGCAGAGAAAAATGGAGACAGGGAATCTGCAGCAATTTTTTTCTTTCAAAATTTTACGCATGTCCTTTGTGACCAAAGTGATTTTTTTTAGTGAGAACATCAGTCCTGCTTAGCCTCAGCCAGGTACTCCCTTTGGTAAAGATACACTCAAGGGACAAATAGCCATATCACCTTTGTTGCTGAAGCTCCTTTAAATCAGGGGCTCTTAACCTGGGGACCCCCAAGGATCTATAGATAGGTTTCAAGGGGTCTGAGAAAATGATATCTGTCATCTGCATCTCATCTTCCCTTTGTGAATGCACTTTAATATTTTGATATCTTTCCTTCAATATAATTGGATTCCTTTATATTTCTGTTTTATTTTATATATTTGTAGAATATTCTGAGAAGGGATCCTCATAGGCTTCATCAGATTTTGCAAAGGGGTCCATAATATAAAAAAGGTTAAGAACTCTGTTTTAACTGCAGAATACAAGAATTCATCCTTCCTCTCCTACCTAGCAAGATGGAAAAAAAACAAGCAAACAGCAGCAGCAGCAACAACAAAAACCAGTTCAGCAAAACTAACACATTAACCACACCTGAAAACTCACACCACAATTCACAACCCGGTCCTCTGACTTTTCAGCTACAGGACAGAGGTGTAGAGTTTCACATCTTTTCTCAAGGACCAAGCTTCAAGTCACAGAATTCCATCCGCCCCTTCCCACCTTCTCTTGCTTTTATTTACATCATAATGATGGGGATTCCTATGACCTTCCCTTTGCTATGCTCAATGACCCTGGATGGAGGGGATCCATGTAATTAGTCAGATCTGACTTCTTGAGGGGCTTCTTGGTGACTTGGTAACTCACCAAGACAGGATGCTTCGTGGAGAGGATTTTCCCTTTCAAATTGCCATCAGTGAATCCATAGTATTTTGATGACAAGAGCATTATAAGGAAGAGGGTGGAGGTCTTCATGGAATTCTTGTGACTGCTACATATTTTTCCTGGTTTTCTCTCAGTCCTGGTTCTACATCCTTGTCTTTATCATCTGGGTTTCTGTCACCTCCACTTTATAGCTTCTCAAACCTTCTCTAAGGCCATCACTTAACACAATACATATTCAACTTTTTCTTCTTCACCACATCCTTTCTCTTCTCTAAACTTCACACCAAGGATTTCTACTCTAGGAAAAATTTTCCTTTTAGCCACCACTATTCTCCAACCCAATTAATTTAATATGTTTCCCACTCTCAACCTATTTCTGGTGATTACAATGTTTACATGCACACGTTTCTGCTGTCTTTTCTGTCCCATTAGACTGTAATCCATTTGAGGGCAGAGACTGTGTCTATTTTTAAGAAGGGCTGTTCTAGCTCCTAGTGTGCATTCTAAGGATGCGCCTGCTTACTAAGAAAATTTAACAAATAAACTTGTATTTCCATTTCTGCTCTAAGGGAAACTTTTGGGTTGACAATCATTTCCTAACTCATTTGTGTATCTTGCCTAATTAGGCTGCTATTTGTTTTGTGGTTTAAGGTTGTTTTCGCTTGACAAGAATAAATCTACATTAGAAATATTTGCCACAAGCAAGAACAACTCCAAGAGACTGCTAAAATGACACAACTACTCATTTGGCTTAAGTTAATTGATTAGCTTAACTGACGAATTCAAAATGGTCACATTGGTTGCTCAAAATCTGGAGCAGAAGTGGGGAACCTGTGACCTTGAGGTTACATGTGGTCCTCTAGGTCCTTAAGTATGGCACTTTGACAGAATCTAAACTTCATACATTAATAACAGGGAAGTAAACATTTATATTATTTGATTTGGAATGATGATTGGAAGGAATTGACTTTTTTCAGTGAGAACATGAGCCTTGCTCAGCCTCAGCCAGGTACTCCCTTTGGTAAAGATACACCCAAGCCATATCACCTTTGTTGCTGAAGCTCCTTTAAATCAGGGGCTCTTAATTTGGGGACCCCCAAGGATCTATGGATAGGCTTCAAGGGATCTGAGAATATGACACTTTAATATTTTGATATCTTTCCTTCAATATACCTGGATTCCTTTATAATTCCATTTTATTTTATATATTTGTAGAATATTCTGAGAAGGGATTCTCATAGACTTCATCAGATTTTGCAAATGGATCCACCATATAAAAAGGTTAAGAACCTCTGTTTTAACTGCAGAATACAATTATGAGTAAATATCAACCCTGTAAGTCTTGTAAGAAGGGGACTTGCTCACAGTTAAGTGGATGGATGGTTTATGTGACCCACCCACTATGTCCAGCTAGTTCTCTGACAGGCTATATCCTGGACATCTTTTTGGTGTTAGCCCTGCCACTGCAGGCATACCCTTTCCTGCTGTCTCTTGTATTGGGAATATTAATCAGTATTACCATTGTGTCTGCTAAAGATGTGTTAATTGACTATGCTATTGCTCCAATCACCATCCCTGTGACTTCTGAGACTAAAACACACTTCCCCTGGTTACCTACCGTTCCATGTGTACCAGTTCCCTTCTTCTAAATAAGCTTCTTGAGGGCAAGAATTGTCTCACTTGTATTTCTATCCCCAGTGCTTACCATAGTGCTGAGCATGCAATAAGAACTTGACAAATGTTTATTTTCATTCATTTATTCATGTTTTCTCAAGTTCTCTCCCAACCCCTAATCAAGAATGAGCAATAATGTTTCTTTGCCAGGGAAGACACTCAGAAGTATACTCAGTGATGATGTTCTCACTATGTTAATAGAAGACTTTTTTCTACAATAAGCATTCAAACAATAGACTATCGGTAGAACCAAAAAACATATACTTTCATATGAAAAAATACCACAGCATCTTTCATGAAGGAAGGTCCTTACCTCATTTGCTGTGTTGTGTGTTCCAACTATTCGGATGAAGGATGCAGGCTGTTTATCAAAAGTTACTGATTGCCAGGATCTGTGAAAGAAAGCACAGGCATATGCCAGGTTAAACAGATCAGAAGTTAACACCACTAATTTGTATGTCTCTGGACTGGGCAATACAGAAATATGCAAAAAGAACATTAATTTTACCTGTGGAAGCTGTTAGTCTATTCAGGGAGCCTACACAACATACAGGCAAAACCTTACAAAACAATTTATAAGTGAGCATGAATAAATATGGCTCAGACTGGGTGCAGAAGACAGTGGTCAGGGTTAAGGTGAAGGTTAAGCAGGAAAGGGCCCTTGGAGCAGGAGAATGCTGAGTCAGATTTCTGAAGAGCAGCAGGAATGTGAGTCAGGGAAGAAATAGGCCCTGCCCTTGGGGGGCTGTCATTTAGGAAACTGTCTCCAAGGTCAACCTGTCACATGGCCATAAAATAAAGTGTGGCAATAGGACTTAGAACAGAAGGAATTTCTTTAGGAACCAAGATCCTCTTCTCATTGGACTGGAAAAAAGCAAGTATTTGCCCTTCCTACTGCCTTCCTCCCACTCTGCTCCCCTCTCTACACTCTCTGAGGACTTCGTAGTTTCTAGGTGGTCTGTGAGAGTAACTAGCATGTTAAAGACAGTAATACGAGATGGCCCAGGGTCGGGTTGGAACATTTCTTAAAATCCCACTGTGTAAATTCTAAGCAAACATCTTCCTCACATCCTTCATTACTTCTGGCTGCACAGCCAGCTTCTCATCAGCAAACACTGGAACAAAGGGCGGCTCCCATAACTGTATGACTCTGATAATATTTTCTATTGGAAATGGGAAGTGTTCACAGTAGCTGCAGTTCTCCCCTGCTTATATAGTGTAACTGCCAGCTAATGGGAAGCTGTTTCCTGTAACTGTCTGATTATAAAATAATGCTACAAAAGAAAATAAATTTATTATGGGGGTGGGGGTAGAAATCCCCTATTTTAGTTCTAGCTGTTTCATCTTTCACTACCAACATCCCTTGAGATTAAGTCATTAGTGCCTGGATACTGGTCCCCTGAAGGTTATTATAGCTATCTACACCCTAAGTATGAAATCCATGGTTCCAAACATAGGACATCATCCTAATAAAATTTCTCTTGTTCATACATGAAGATCATGCTATTTCATCATCCACAGGTTATGTGTTTTACAGGATGTGGACCCCTGCCTGGTCTTCTATGTAACCACTATCTGTGACCATGGAACAGAAGGAAACTAACAGAACCATGTGGGGTGCAAACACATACAACCAAACTCATCGGATTTATAATAAATGGCCACTTTCCCTCTAGATGGTGTAAGGGTAAGTCTGTGAGGCTCATTCTACCGCAATGAGCAGCCTTCCTCTTGAACCTGTGCCCCATTACATTCTCCAAAGAACCTGCAAACACTAAAAATAGGAACTAAAATGATCATGGAACACTTCTCTAACTTCCTATGGAGCCAGCTAACACAGACATAAATGAAAAAGGCTTCTGACAATTACTTGGTTCAATCCATTAAGACACAAACAAAATTTCAGAGTTGAAGGGTGCCTTAGAATTCAGGTAGTCCCACATAACTGGGGAAGAAAAATAGGCTCATGGAGGGAGGGAGAAGGGGGAAGTGGGAACAGGAGCTTTGCTGAATGATTCAGGAGGAGTTATCCAGGTACCCAGAAGGATCCAAGAGTAAAGGTAATAATTGCAACACTGCTACAAGGGACATCAGAGATAAACTGTCAACCTCCCTAATCTTACAGATAAGCAAACTGAGGTGCAGAGACAAAATGGCTTGCTCAAGGTCATACAGCTAGTGAGTGGAAGATCTGGGACTGGAACTCAGGTTTCTGATTCCCAGGAGAGACTCTTCTTTTTTTCGGTTGGGGTTTCTCCCCCCAGCTTTACAGTATTTTATTTTCTCTAATTACATGTAAAGATAATTTTCAACATTCACTTTTATAAGATTTTAAATTCCAATTATTTTTTTCCCCTCTCTTTCCCTTTTCCCTCCCCAAGATGGCAAGCAATCTGATATAGGTTGTATCTGTACAATCATATTAAACGTATTTCCACATTAGTCATGTTGTGAAAGAAGAATCAGAACAAAAGGGGAAAATCACCAGAAAGAAAAAACGAAAAGAGAAAACAGTATGCTTTGATCTGCATTCCGACTCCACAGTTCTTTCTCTGGATGTGGATGGCCTTTTCCATCATGAGTCTTCCAGAATTGTCTTAGGTCATATCACTGCTGAAAAGGGCTAACAGCACAACGTTACAGTGAATGTGTATAATGTTCTCCTGGTTCTGCTCATTTCACTCAGCATCAGTTCATATAAATCTTCCCAGGTTTTTCTGAAATCCACCTGCTCATCATTCCTTGCAGCACAGTAGTATTCCACATTTCATTCATATACCACTACTCATTCAGCCATTCCCCACATAACGGGCATTCATTTCCTCACTTTCCAACTTTCTGCCACCACAGAAAGAGCTGCTATAAATATTTTTTTTGTACATATAGGTCCCTTTCCCTTTTTCAAAATCTCTTTGGGATATGGACCTAGTGGTGGTACTGCTAGACCAAAGGGAATGTAGAGTTTTATAGTCCTCTAGGCAAAGCTAAAATTGTACAGTCCTCTTTCTACTGCTCCATACAACCTCTCTCCACTGTTCACAAGTAGCATGGAGTATTGCATCTAGACCCAGACTGCCTCTATAACTGAGTGCAAGTCACTTACCTTTTTTGGGTCTCAGTTTCCTCATCTATAAAATGAATAGATTGGACTAGATGACCCCCTAAAGTCCCTTCCAGTTTTATGTCTATGATTGCCTGCAAACCTTGGTAACACTTGCTTATGCTTATGCTTAGAAAAGTAGAGCTGACAGTATGGCACAATGAAGGAGAAGGTGCATTCCTAGAGTAATAAGATCATAAGGTCTCAATTTAATACCAGTCTTCCATTACACTGCATTAATATATAATCACATTAGAGTTCATTTTCACTAACACAGCCTGAAAGTTGAATATATGATTTCCCTTTCACCAAAGTGTCAGCAGATGGAAGAGCAGTCACTACAGGGTAAAGAATAACTCTCCTCCCCAAAATCAGATTCTATTTCTCCTGAACTTCAAAATAACTTCAAATGTTGTTGAAGGGAGCTCAAGTGGTGTTACAGTGGTTATCTCCACACCAGAAGTATACCTCTGTAACCAATCAAAAGGACTCTGTCCAAAGCAGGAATTGCATATAGTCTGGAAACTGCCATCAAAATGCAGTCTACACAAACACTCAGATGAAATTATAAATCAGATATACTGCTGTTCTATTGGACGCAGTAACCTTGTCAGGGATGGCAAGGCATATATATATATCCTCCCTCACCTAAAACCTGAAGTTTACTTGGTTAGTAAAACTTCCAGATGAGGAAATAAGGATAGTTACGTCTCCATTATTTTTGTATAGAGCTGCTATTAATTTGGGGAGTGGGCAGGAAGAAGTCTTTGATTTTGGGGAAGAGGAAGAGGGAATTATAATCTCCTTCTCTTAACACTCCCTCCCCCCCACCTTGGAACTTCCAGTTCTGTCAATTTATCCACCATTCCCTGAACAAATGCAAATTATTTTGTTGTATGGTAGAAAAAATTCTGGACTTAGTGTCAGGAAACTGTGCCTCTGCTACCTGGTAGCTATGTTACTTGGATCCAGTCACTGTTTTTCTGAGTTGTATCTTTATTCAAAATGAGGGGATTGGACAGGAATGTAGAAAGAGTACTGAATTTGAATTCAGGATATATGAATAGAGAGCCTACCTTTGACACATAGGAGTTGTATGATCATGGGAAAATTATTTCACCTTTCTAAGATTTATTTTCCTCATCTATAAAGTGGAAATAGATGATACTTAAATAGAGTTGTTGTGAGGATAGTGCCATATAAATATGATTCACCATCATCTCAGAGACAGAGGGACACAGGAAATAAAGAGCCAGGCTTGAGGCCAGGAAGATTTCCCTATAAGTACACATTCTGGTTGTGTGAGCCTAAGACAATTCCTTAAGCCCTCGTGGATCTAGGCACCTCTCTAAGATGACACAGAAAGTGCCAACCTGTATTGGTAGGGAAAGTTTTCTCACTTGGGATAGTCCCTAAACCAATGAAATTGTAAGTCTCATCTCTAACTCTATTTATAATCTCTAAGGTCATTTGCAGATCTAACATTCTGTGACTCAGTATTTGAGGCTAGGGTAGACAGAGTGTTTCACTTTATTTCACTTTTTCACCTTAGCCTTGCAAATAGGTAGGTACCCACTAACCAGCTGTTGAATGAAATGAATTCTTTGCCTTGAGATAGATGGGGAGTGGTGCTTTGTTAAAATCTACTAAACCTACTGTGTGCTTGATGACTGCATGATATTGCCTGACAGGTGATGTAGGAGAGAGACCAAAATGTATTTTTATCTCTACAAGCTTATAGTCGTATTAAGGAATAAGATACACATATACAAAACAGACTAATACAAGAAAGGACAGCATAGGTTTCCCTAATTTACAGTATCAAGAATTCACTTGTGAATTGGGTGGTTGTTTTTATAGGAAAACCTATTCCCGTCCCAATGTGATAAATGGTGGTAAAGCTCCCAGGTCAGTGCAGAAAAAATGATTTAACTGAAATACAATGTTTTGGTAATACAGAATACAGTAGAAAATGACGTTGTCATCCTAATAATTTAGCAAAACAAAGAAATGGTAAAATGATTTTTTTTTGGTTTCAAATGTTGATATTTGAAAAATAGTTGGTTTCATTAGATGATAAAGAAGTATACAGAGCCTCTGTGGAAAATGTGAAGGGGCTTTTGGGCATTTTCAAGGGCTTGGAACTGATTAATGACATGAGTCCTTTACTGTCTAATTTTTCTTAATAACTCCTATTTACATAGCACTTACACTTGAAGATTAATGGTCTTTGTTTTACCTAACAAGGAAATTCTTTCTGTATTTGAAGTACTGGCACAGACTGTGGTCAGGTTTTCTTAGAGCAGCCTGGGCGTTTATTGACTTGACTATTTCCAATTCCTACATTCTTTGAGTAGAACTTGACAGGCATAGAGCATTTTAGAATTGATATAAACATTGGCTCATTTGAGTGTCACAATAATTCTGGAAGGTCATTTCAGGAATTATTTGGAGAGATGTTTGTAAATTGAAGTAGGTCCAGAGGATGGCAACCGGATGGTGAGGGGACTTGAAATCATGTTATATGAGCAAAAGCTGAAGGAAGTCATCACTTTTAGACTGGGAAAAAGATCTAGTCTGGCAGAATGGAGGGCAAGAGGGTCTTAATAATAGCCATCTTCAACCATTTCAGGTGTTGCTGTGTAGAAGAGGGAATAAATTTATTTTGTGTAATACCAGAAGAAGGATTTGGTCCAATAGTTGAGAGTCATAGGAACACAGAGTTCAGCTGAATATGCAAAAGCCCTCCTCCGCCCCCCCCCCCAAAAAGGAATGGACTACTTTGTGAAGTAATAAACTTCTTGTCATTGGGAATATTCAGCCAGAAACCGGATGACCACTTGTCAAGGACAATAACAATTACAAAAATAATAAAATAGCAGCTTATATTTATAAAGAACCTTCTGGTTTACAAAGTGTGAGACGGCCCATTCCATTCTTTGGAAGCTTTAAATGTTAAGAAGTTTCTCTGCCTCAAGCCTAAATCTGCCTCTTTGCAACTTTATCCATTGCTTTGAGTTTTGCTCTTTGGGTCAAATAAAGGAACTCTGAGCCCTCTTTTGCGTGGTACCTCTTCAAATACTTGAAGACAGCACTCACGTACCTCCTGAGTCTTTTCTGTACTAAATCTCTTGTTCCTTCAGCTGATGCTCACATGACAAGGGTCCAAGACCCTTCAATATCTTGGCAGCCCTTCTCTGAATACTTTCTGACTTACCATTGTCCCTTTAAAGATGTGGTTCCCAGAAAAAGATACTCTGACCAGAGCAGAGTTCAGACAGAGTATCAATTCTTTGTTCCTGGAAGTTACATCTCTCTTAATGTAGACCAAAATTACATTAGTTTTTTAAGATGGCCACATCATACTGCTGACTCATATTGATCCTCCAGTCCACTAAAACTCTCAGATATTTTTCAGGTAAAACACTCCTTAACTATACTTCTCTGCCCTGTACACATGCAGTTGACTTTTTTTAAACTAATGTTAAGACTTTACATGTTTTAGTTTCTTCTAATTTAAATCTTAGATTCAGTCCAATGGTCTAGTTTCATAAATATCTTTTTTGAACTTCATTTTATCATTCAATGTATTAGCTATCCTTCCCACTTTTGTGTCATTTGGGAATCTGATAAGTATGTCATTTATGCTTTTATATGATTTATTAGTAAAAATGTTAAACATCAGAGGGCTAAGCAGAGATCGATGAAGCACTCTACTGGAGACATCTTGCTGTAAGCTGATACTGAACCATTACTGGGCATGCAAAGTGAGGAAAGTGAGCAAGCAGCCTTTTGTACTCTGAATCTGGGCATTCAGTTTTAAATCCATCTGCAGTTATATACATACATATAAAGGATATATATATATACATATATGTTTTTAGTTCATTTCTATCTTTTCTACACAGATACTATGAAATATCAAATATTCTGAAAAAATTTAGGTAAACTCTATTTGAAACATTCTTCTATACTAATTTAATATTCCTGTCAAAAATAGGAAAAGTTAAGTCTGTTCTCTGATGAAGCCATGCTGGTTCTCTGCAATCACCACTTCTTCTTCTTCTAGATGTCCATTATATTACTATATTAGTGATCTACTAATATGAGATTTCCCCAGGAATTCTTTGCCTGTAGGTTCTTTTAAATGTTCTCTAGGAGAACTATATGTCATTGGCAGGATCCTTTTGATTCAGTGTGATTGGTCTTTACAGGCTGTGGAAGCATTTAAAGTACCAGCAGAATAAAAATCAGATGGAATCTTTTGCATCGGCCCTTCTAAAACCTGAAGAGATCAGTTTGCAGAGTTCATGGTCAAGAAAGAGAGAAGCCCTCCAGGGACTGGGATCTGGAAGTATACATGGGGAACACATTCACTTTTAACCTCTGAGAGCAGAGCCAGGAGGGAGGCTGACATGATTTTTCTGAAGATTCTCCCAAAGGGAGGAAGTAATAAAGGCTGTCACCTGTCAGGTGAACTGAAGGCAATGACAGAGGGACATTTTCTAAGTTGTATGGTGCTGAGATGTGACAGATATTAAAGGCCTTCAACAAGCAGTGAGACTCCCCTGAAGACAGCGCTGACAATTCTTTATGAGTGTGCTTCTTATGATGACCCTCCAGTACCCGCCCGTCCCCTGCAGCATGTTGTTCTTATTGTCTGCCACATTGTTATGATTGCCCAAGGACCACATTCATCTCTTTAATCATATCTAAAGATGATCTATGGATGGAGGACAAGAGGAGGAGGTTTTTCCCTCTCTGGTACTGGGTGAAGAAACAGTGCAGTTGGCGGTTTTTATGCTGGGTTCTATATGTCCTTTCTAGTCCAGCTTTCCTACCTCTCTTCAGCCTGAGGCACAAACCATACATTTGCTTAGAACTTGCGTGAGAGAAAAAAGTCCTAATCAACAGTGATGCAGTCAGCCAGTAGTTAACGGCTTGCTAACCTCCAAGAGAGCTCCCTTCCTTTTGTGTTTCTTTTGGCCCAGGCTGGAAGGCCTTAGTGCTAAACTTAACAATTTTCTGAGTTGTTTGGGGGTGAATATAAGCATGGTACACTCTCAGATGGAGAGGGAACCTCAAACCTCCTGCCAGTAAATCCATTTTACTTGGGTAGCTCTACATTCATGCCTGCTAAAAGTTCCCTCTCAAATAACAGGTCAAGTGCCGTCACTCATGGTACTGGGAGAGGCTTGTGTCAGGCTGAAAGTCCCTGGGTGGATGGTGTCAGTACTGGAAGGTATCAGTTTCAAGGACAGAAAACTGTTTTTATACTCTGTATCTCACCTTAACTATCCCTTTACCCAATCCCCCCCTTATGCTTCTGCCTCGCTCCCCTAAGGAGACACAGTAATTGATGATTAGCATTCCAAAGCTGGGCTTGCATCCTGTGAGCCCGTCATATTTAATTACATTTTAACTATATTCGTCTTCGATAATAGCACGAACATAATTTAGATAATTATCTCGCTCTCTTATTCTCTGACTCTGTCTCACTTAGAGCTTGCAACAAAAATCGCTTTCTCCGCTGAAACATATAAACAGACTCTTGGGCCAAGTGCTTTCCTCTCTCTAGCAGCAACAGCTGTTATTGAAACCTCAATGGTTTTGAGCAGCAATTCAGAAAAAGAAAACTGATGTTTCTTCCCATCTTTTTATTTATGTTTACACACAGAGTGTGTGTGAGTCTGTATGTATGTGTGTCCACATTTGGGCATACACTCATGAACACTGTGGAAAAGGGAAGCCTAGTCAATCAAATTAGCTCCTGTGAAGTTCTCTCCCAGTTCTGGCAGTTTTCTTTTTATAAGGTTTAATGACCTTTTCTCCAAATTTAAACTTTGCCAAATAGTTCTCAATGTTTGGTAAGCCTTCTGAAGAAATGTATTCTTTCTAATAGGGTTTCTGTCACTCTTAGATCTTATAATTAATGACCTTTACCCTTGCCCATTATGTGCCTCCTCCAGAAGGCAATCAGACAAGGAGAAAACTGGGTCTCTTCTAAGGAATAGTGCCTCTGGAGCACATTTATATACAATACACATCACCAGGAGATTGCTCCAGTTCCATTGCAGCACAAACCTGTCCAAAAAGTATAAATCCAGTTTCTCATTCAATGACTCTTATCCAAGAAGCAAGAAAAAAGAAAGTTAAGTCCCTGGGGTCCACTGCAGGGGCACAGAATAATAAGATTTAGAGCTAGAAGTATCTTAAGACTGCCAGTCTTCTTTCCTTATGTTGAAGATGAAGACAGAGGCCCAGAGGAGGTTAAATGACTTCTCTACAGTCATACAGGTAAATAAGTAATCAAGTTTTGAACCCAAGTCATCTGATTCCAAACTTGGTATTGTATCTGTATGGTAATTCTTGTTAAAATAACAGATTTTCTGGTGAAGCCTGACAAGGCCCAAACCTTCAACAGGACCCAGTGGGCATATACCTCCTTGGTTATGGTGATGATTGCTTCAGCCCACCAACTCTGAACTACTTTAGAATGCTGGGCATACTAATTATTTTCACAGAGATAAGACATATGAAGAGAAATAGAAAGTGGACAAACCCAGGTGTTCTGCTGTCAGTATATTACAGGGGGCAGGTATGTGGGGAGATGTGTCTAAAAGCAAGCATCATATGGCAGCATTCCCAAAGGATTCCCTGCCCTCCCATTTTGTCTTGTTCTGTGCTTTGCTACTACAAATATTTATGAAACCACTCTCAGACTAATAAATAGCTTCAATTTCTTTAGTGTTACCTACCCACCTACATAGACTGAAACAATGTCCCTAGATTGCCCAGATCAGAAGTCTGTGTTAATTTAACTATGTTTCTGGACTTATGTGGAAGCCATTGTTCCAGATGCTTCCACAAAATTCTGATGTCCAGGGATAGAAGGAACCTCAAGAGGCCAACCCTAAAATAACATTGTGGAGGTAGATGAGGGGAAGGCTGTGAGGTGGTTATAGTTTCCCTAGATTTTAGCAAGCTTTTGGTAGAGTATCTCCTACTATACTTGTGGAAAAGATGGAGGATTGACTGGTGAGACTAAAAAGAAGTTGTTTCATGATTCGGTGGCATCACAGCAGGAGGACTCCAGGGATCTGTACTTGACCCTGAATTTTGTTTAACACTTTTACCCATGACTTGGATGGTAGGATCACTGAATCTGCAGAAAACTCCAAAGCCAGGACAGATTGGTAACACCCTAGATCAGAAATGTCAAAATACTCAAATGTAGCCAGAACTAGATTAAAATGTAACTGGGGAAAGTTAACAAATAAAAATACAACATAGATAATATTAATTTGTGATGCAGGGATCTGACACCACTGGATTACATGACAGTCAGGCTCCAAAAAGATCTTGACAGGCTAGAGTACTGGGCTAAATCTAATATGATGAAATTTGAAAGAGACAAATGTCAAATTTTGACCTAGGACACACAAAAAAAATCAACTTGACAAATATAAGATGAAGACAGTATGGGTAAACAGCAGTTGTCCTGACAAGGAGCAGGAGGTGGACTGAAAGTACTGTCTAGGTCAGAGTGTGGTGTGGTGGCCAAAGTATCGAATATAAACTTGAGCTGCTAGATTAGGAAGGGCAGAGCTTCCAGGAGCAGAGAGGTGACATCCCACTTTACTCTGCCCTTGTCAGGCCTCATCTGGAGCATTTAGTGCACAACAGCTTAAGAAACACATTGATATCCAGAGAAAAAACTATGAAGTCTGAATGCAGATAGAAGCATACATACTCTTTTCTCTATTTTTTTTTCTCATGGCTTTTCCCTTTGGTGTTAATTTTTCTCTAACTAATGTGAAAATATATTTAATATGACTGTACATGTACAGCCTATATTAGATTGCGTGGCATCTTGGACAGAGAGAGGAGAGGGAGGGAAAGAAAATTTAGAACTCAAAATCTTATAGAAGTGAATGCTGAAAACTAAAAATAAATAAAAATACACTACACACACATACATATTTAAAAATAAAAAAAAAATTGATAAACTGGAAAGCTCAAAGAAGAGCAGACAGAACAGTGAAGGGCCTTGAGTTCATGACATGTGGATAGAATGAAGAAACTGGGTGTGAGTAGCCAGGAAAAAAAGATATCTTCTAATACTGTAAGAGCCACCAAGTGTAAAAGGGGTTAGACTTGTCCTTTTTAGCCTCAGAGGGAAGAACCAGTGGCAATGGGTGGAAGGAGCACTAGGGCCAATTCTGGCTTATAACAACCTTATTAATAACATCCCAAAGTGGTAACACTTGCTTTCAGAAGTGGTCAGAGTCATTTTCACCTATTGATTCTTTAAGGGGCATTTACAGAGTTTTATCAGAGATCTCTAGAGTCTTCATCAAATACTGTACTTATTTATATACAGTATTACCTTTGATTTTCAGGAAATATCCACTTGCTAAAGGTCTTCACCTTGCTGGGGTTTAATCCCTTCTATATTTCTGGGTACACAGGAAACAATATTACATCCAGGAAGCATAAATAGTACCTCTTAGTAACTCTTGCACTTACTAGGGAAAGATATTAATTTTGTTCAGAAGGGGAACAATATTAAGGTCGTCCTTGACTTTACACTTTCACTTACTTCATGTAACCAATCAATGGCCAATCTTGTCGACTCTGAACCATCTCCAGCATCCATCCCTCCTCTTCAGGCACACAGCCATGCTCCTAGCTCAGCCCCTCCCCTCCTCTCCTCTGGACTATTGCAAAAGCCTCCTACTCAGTTTCCCTGCTTCTCAAGCCTCACCTTACTCTGACTCATTCTCATACAGCTATCAGATATAAGGGGAATGTGATAGTCAGGCTCTCAAGAAGCTTATAATCTAAGGAGATAAAAATCTTAGTGAGAAACAGGTACAAGAGGATATTTTCCTTGAGTTCTGGATAGAGACACATAATAAATTAATTTGTGATAACTCTATGAAAAACTTTATGTGGATGCTTTTAAAACCCTAGACTGAACTGAGAGGTATCTGGGCCAAGGTAAAGAGCAGGAGCTTCTGTACCAACACAGTGAGGTAATTTCTTGTACTTTGCTGCAACAGTCAATAAACATTTATCAAGTGCTTACAGCATGCCAAGCACTGTGCTGAGTGATGAAGATACAAAGAAAGATCCCTCCCCTCAAAGAACTCAAAATCCAATGAGGGAAGTCAACACATTTTAGATGCTGAAAGCAGGGTGGGAAGGCTGATGGAGTCCTCTGGCTGGAATGGGAAATGATCTAAGGAGTAAGTTTCAGAATTGATTTAATTTCACAGAATGGTGAGTTTCTGGAGAACATGAGCTCCAGGAGGTCAGCAGGGACATGATGAGGGGAGAATTCCCTAAAGTGTCTCCTGTAAATGGCAGAGGATTGGGGATCTGATGTCCGCCCTCTACTCCCTCCAGATCAGAGGGAGGGAGGTGGTGAGGAAGTGTGAGTTTCAGAGTTGATTTCATCAGCTTGTTTAGGGAAGATATTTAATCCTCTATCTATGGGGTAACCATATTCTATTATATGGAACTGTTCCAATTCTCTCTACATAAGAATATCATATTCCCTTAGCAGACCCAAATTCATGAGACCATGGACCATGCTTTTTCTAAACTCTGAATCTTAACTTCTAATACAGTGCTCTATATGACTTCTAATACAATAGACAGCTTTGAATGAACCGGTCTGTGGGTGTTGACACCTTCAGTTTCAGTGATTAGGGAATGGGCAAGAAAAAGAAACACAGTACTGCCACAGGTTTAAAGATACATAGCTCTGGGAGGAGACACTAGGGTTCCTTAGAATTTGAAAAATGTACCAACATAAATGGCTTTTTATCCTCTATTTCAGTAGCCAAAGAATTTTGCTTGAAATTAACTAAAATGTAAAAATATAGGAGTAGGTATTTAGAAGCTGGAAACTCTCTGCCAGCAGCACAGTTCCTGGGCTGGTGCAAAGAGAGCCAATTTGTTGGTTCTCAAGAGAATTCCCAAGCCCCAACAGGCCTAGTGTTTAATAGAATAATTGATTGAGTAACATAAGTGGTTCCTTTCAGTCCATGAAGAGATGGGAACCATGAAAAAGGCTGATGCTCCTAAGGCACATCTATCTACGTTACTGCTTCATACCACCTCCATTTTCCGTAGCCAACACATTCCCATGGAGACGAGCATTGAAAATTCTATGAGTGTAGATGTACAGAAGCCAATTTTCAAATGTTAGGAATTTGGCAGCTTTATTTCCCCACACTTCAAATACCAAAGGGATCCAGACCACATTGTGGACTAAATACCTGCAAATTTCAGTTTTAAGAACAAAGCCATTTTAATGAGTTCATGCCAAAACTGCGCATGAAACAAAGTCTGACCCAAAACCCAGAAATACATTAGTTGAGTACTTAAGCAATCCTTTCAAAATGGCAGTGTCAAATACGCATAGAACAAAGCACAATTCAATCCCAAACGTTGGAAACTAAGCATTTCCTATGGGTCACCATCCTAGTAATACTCTAGGACTGATGAAGAAGCACTTTGTATTATTTTGCTACGTTGGGCAATGGGGGAAATGCAAATATTTAGAAGTTGTAGTCATTCCCACTGTGTAGTTTACAGGTTAATAGGGGAATATGACACAAAGGCAAAGTAACTGTGACACCAAAGAGGACAATGTCAAGTGTCAGTATATAGAACTAAGTACCGCATGTCAATATCTGACTCTTAGGTGAGACAGAACACAAATTCCAAGAAGTGGTTTCCCCCCAGCTCAAAACGTGTCAGATACTTTGGGGAAGCCATAGAGGGCCCTAGAGAGAAAAGTCAAAACGCCCTGAGCTCAAAGAAATGTTCTTTTGGGGATTCTTCAAGTCAGATCTCCAATACGCCTTTTAGCTGTTTCGTATACTTGGATCTCTAAATGTGAGGTGTACGATAACAATAAAAAGGCCGAGGACTCCCAAATTCAAAACAATTAGGACAGCACATTCTACATGAAAACGTAAGATAGTAAATAAATCTTTTTCACTCAGTAAAAAGAGAATTTTTAAAAAAAACCTGTCTTTTTTCATTTCAAACACTTCCTTGAAAAGAAAGCTTCAACAGCTCCCTTCCTGAGGGCCTGAGTCTAGTCCTGTTAACTCTCTTCCTGGCCACTTGTAATCTGGTAGTCAACGAGATTTATCATCTCCTTTAGGCTCAGGAGGGAGCTACAATCTTCCTGATGCTCTCCTTAGATTCTTTCTTCCTTCCCACTTTATGTCTCAAGGGCAAGTTTACTCCACTAGGCACAAGAATTTGGTCAAACACCACATCAAAAACGTGATAAACAAAGGCTTTGAGCTACAATGTGTTAAGTGAATTCAAAAGACAGAATTCTGATACTCCAAGAGCATATGAATTAAAACAGATAAGAGCGACAGAGTTATAGAATTTATGTACTCAGTTAATATGTATTTCGATATATTAAACAAATAAACAACTTAATATATTTTTAAAGTGTCTACTCTATGCAAGCAACACTGTGCCTGGCATTATAAATTAAATTGTAAACACTTAAGTGCAAATTAACATAAAAGAATTCTTTGAAGATGGAGAGTGAGGATCTGGACTTCTGAGTGAGTCTGGGGAAATCAACAGACTGAAGTAACCAGCAGAATGAACTCATCTGTTGGTCTACCAACAGATTCTGGAGTCTGAACGATGATGAACAAGAATAGTCTTTATCCTTGCCATTTCTGAAAGCCTGAGAGATTTCCCTCTTACTCCTCAATCTGTTCCCATACCTAGTATAAGCTGGGTTGAAATAACAGCTTTTATTCCCCCTCTTGTCTTACTATTGTCATGGTCTCTCTCGGTGATCCTTTTTGCCTATTATATTCCTTCCAATCTTTTAAAGCCCCGTTCAAAAGCCATCTCTTCCATGAAGCCTTTCTGGATGCTTCCACTGGTAATGTTCTCCCCCACCCCCAGACCTCATGTAAGTTACTACAGAGAGTTAAGAGAAAAGTTGCTAACATATAATGTTGCATTTTACTGCCATCTGTGTACATATTCTATCTTTCTACTGGACTCTACGTTTTGTAAGGACATGGACCATGACTTGTGTAAGCTGGTGTGCTCTGTATACTATAAGAACTTAATGTTTTCTGAATTGAAAAAAAATGTAGCAGAATATATCTTTCATGATATCCACATGTAAGACTTTGCTTCAGCATGTTATTTAAAACCTTTTTTTGAATTTTTAAAATGTTTCCCTAAGTTGAAATATGAAGGGAAATCTAAGAGCTTTTAGGATTAGGAATATCCCTCCTCACTCTCCTTGGTCCTGAAGTTTTTGTAAACTGGAAGGCGGATTATCAGGAGGTCAGATTATGTTCAACAAGGTTAAAAGTTTTCCTTGTCACATGCACATATCTCCTGTGATAAAATACTATACCATTCTTACATTTAAATCAGCTTACTTTTCTAGCATCATATTTAGGGGGAGGAGATAACTGACTAGGAACTCTTTTTGATTCTACTGCCTCTATTCTATAAAATTAGATAGACCAGCTATTAATCTCAAAAGGCTTGTGTTGATTATGTGTAATAAATTTATTACCATTTTATGAATAAGCTCTAGGTCATAATGACTGGATGTCTGGCACTTCACCATTTCCATGATATTCTTTTTTTTTTATCATCTGTATTTAGGGCAACTTAGTAAGGATACTGTTTATGTTTCCAGAGGCACTTGGAGTGATACAGATAGAGAAGAGAGAGACACACCATGTCCTGCCTCTAAGTGTCAGGATAGGTTGAGCAAAATGTTTTCAATGCTAGCAACAATAACTCAAGGGGATGTGAATCAGGACTGGAAAAACCCTTAGCCTGGAAAACCTGCTAATGAAAAGCCCCTTAGCACTAGATGATTTTTGGATACCCATTAGTTTTCTGTCAAAGCATCTCAAATAAAGATGTCTGTAATCAGAGATGGCAAGTAGTTTAGTCAATATTTTTGAAAAGTTCAACCACGCATTGAAAACACAAAGACGATTTTATAACAAGTTATTCAACTTAATTACACTGCCCCGGTGTTTTGGCCTCTGTCTCTATCATAAGTATAACATTGGAGGTGCCTGAAACAGGGGAATAGATGTTCCTATACTACTTGTTCCTGCAGGACAGTCCAGAAAGGATCAAGGGGATGAAATTGTATCTTATTATTGTTCAGCTGTTTTGTTTTCTTTAATAAGTGAGAATTCAATTCAACCAAGTGCCTGTTCACAAAAGACACTGTGATAGGTGCTAGGAGTATAAAGATAAGGAAAGCAACAACTTCTGCCTTCAGGAAGCTTATGTTTTACTGGGGGAAATACAACACATCACAGAATCTAAAGTTGGTAGGGACTTCAGTGTCATTTCTAGTTCCTGGAAAAGATTTCTACTATAACATAGCTGAAAAGGACCTATCTAGTCCCTACTTGAAGACACCCAATGAGAAGGAACTGATCACCTCTGAGTCTGTTAATTCTACTTTTGGACAGCTCTTATTGCTAGGAAACTTTCCCTGACATCAAACCTAAATTTGTCTCTGCAGTTTTCACTCACTGCTGCTTCCAGTTCTGCCAAACAGAACAGGGCTAATCCCTCTTACACATGACAACTCTTCAGATTGCTGAAGTTGGCTAATCATGCTCCTGGAAGGCTTCTCTTCTCCAAGCTAAATATTCCCACTTCTTTCAACTGATCTTCATATTCTATGAACTCACTGTTGACCTTCATGAGATGCTTTCTAGCTTGCTGATGTCCTTCTTAAGCTTGGTTCCCAGAACTAAACACAATACTTTAGATAGAATCCAACTTGGGGAGATAACACTGACACTATCACCTCCTTATTTTCAGAAGCTGTTTCTTTGATTGTGTCCAAAACTGCCTTACCTACCGCATCAAAGTGCTAAAACGTGCTGAGCTTCCTCAAATGCAGGCCTGACCACGTTACTCCTACTACTCAGTAAATTACAGCGCCTCCCCATTGTCTTTTTGATCAAATACCCAATGTGGTTTGGCTTTTAAAACTCCTTCCTACCTTTGCGTTCTTTCTGTACTTTATTCCTCTCCACATATTCTAAGATCTAGTGACAATGACTTTGTTGCTCCTTTCACAAGACATTCCATCTCCTGACTGCCTTCTCGCTGGCTGCCCCTGATGCCTGCAATGCTCTTCCTCCTCATTTCTCCAAGCCTCTCCTTCCCTCTACCCTCTTGCCAGTGTCTTCCTTCTGATATTATCTCCAATTTACTTCTCATGCAAATTGTAAGGACATAATTGTTTGCATGTTTTGTCTCCCATTAAAGTACTAGATCCTTCAGGGAGGAAACTGGTTTTTAGTATCTTTGTATCCCTAGGATTTAGCACAGTGCCAGGCATATATAGTAAGTGCTTAATAAATGCTTACAGACTTGACCATCCCTATGAATAGCTAAGGTATGAAAATGTAGACAGGTTATTCAAATAGAAAAGACTGATGAAATGAGAGCCATGGTGTTGAAGAGACATCCCCAGGTATAAGGAGGACAGGTTGGGGTTTGAGAGAATGATTCCAGGAACCGAACTCTTCAGAAGGAAGAATGGCCACTAAATGACTGCAATAAAGACCTCGTTAGAGCGATATAGACAGATGTGAATCTCAAAGAGGAGACGCTGAATGATGGCATCAAAAGGCAGAGTCTAGAAGTGAAGTGTTTGAAGTTTCTTCTGGAAATGGCTTCTTTCTACATATTTCCCCTTCGAGCTGTTCTTCTGACTTTCCGGTTTCCAAGACCATCCGAAACTGCCCTCTTTCCCTGGAACAACTACCAGTCCCTGTGGCCTTTTCCATCTGGAATCCCCCTCCTTCTGCCACTGGTCAGGTCAGTTTATCCCACTGCCTCCATTTTGGGGAGGGGCCCAGGCTGGCTAGCCTTTATTGTCCTCCCTGTGGTGATTCTGATTTTCTAGACTTCCACAATGCTCCTGCATTGGTGACTTTAATCCGGCTCCTCCCTCCTCTCTTCACTTCTTTTCTGTATGTTGTCTTTCCCCATTAGAATCTGAGCTTCCAAAGGGCAGGGGGGTGTCTTTCTTTTTGCTTGGTTTTCTCCAGTACTTAGCACAGGGCCTGGCACATAGTAAGTGCTTTTAAAAAAATGCTTGTTGCCTGCTTATACTCTCAGTCTTCTATAGGGTAGTCTTTCTGTGGGAATCAGACTATGACTGAGTATTATGAAACAGAAACATCAGGCATTCATTTTTTAGCCACTGTATAAAACATGATGAACTGAGCAAATCATCCAACTGCACCTTTCTCCAACACAGAAATTCATATTACCTTTAAGTCCTACTTTAGGGTTTTAAAAAATACTTTTTAAAGCTCAATGGGGTTAGAAGGCTTGAGGGGGAAATCACACCGGTAAGGTTTGAACTGACATGATTAATACTAGATTTAAATAGAATAGCAGGATGATCCAGGGAAAAGGTAATTTGCAGCATATTACTAAAACGCTTCCAATCTAGTAGCTGTAAATGAGAAAGATCCTATTTGGATTAGAGAAATCATGAACCTTTCCCTGTCCTCTCTCTCCCATCTTCACAAGTCGGATGAAATCTCTACTCACATTTTTTGATAACTCTTTTGGAAGTACTTCTACAAACTTAACAGACCAAAATTTCCTTTATTTACTTAAAGTACACATTTTATTCTTTTTTGTTAGACTGGGAAGAAATCATGTCTTATCTTTTTATGTTACTTGATGCCTAATGAGTGTTCAATAAATGCTTGTTATTGAATTAAACAGATGATTTTGGAAACTTCCATAGATTTATTTCCCTGGACTTAAGAGTTATTTTTCATGCATAGTAAAGGAACAGGGGAATGAATCACACCTTAGACTCTCTTACTTCATGGTTTCATTTAATACAGATAATAAAACATGGATCTGTATTTACTAGAACTATGTTTAGCAGCTAGCTACAAGATTGCATGGCAGCCTGAGCTACCATCTTAATGAAATTCTCAATGGTTTCTGTAAGCAGAGGAGAGTAGTTTACTTATCAATTGAATTTAGCCATGTGGTGAATAAATTAATGGACTATATTGTATGTGCATATTCTAATCAGCTACTGATAGCCACTGAAAAACACCTTCTACAATTAAAGACAGCAATCCTATACCCCATTAGCTGGAAGGTGACATGTCAGAGAAATAAAGGGCATTTAGGCATAGGTCAGATAAGGAAGAATACAGCTACAGACTCCATGTAGGGCTGTAGGGATATGGAGTAAATATCACACAAACTTCATGGGAAAATATTTTCTGCATGTGGCAACAACATACATACATATACATATAGTTTAAATGTTCATTCATGTGTTTAACACCAAAGGGAAACAAAGGAAAATCTCAAAAGCCCTTGTCACCATTTCCAACTCTCTCAACAGGCATCAGCAACAGACTGAATTTCTGAAGTGATGACAATGAGGAGTCAAGCATACTGTCTAATTTTTTGAGCCTGGGTGACTGGAGGGATTGTAGTGCCTTTGACAGTAACAGGGAAGTCAGGAATAGTGGAGGGTTCGGGGGTACATTTTGGGCACAATGAGTTTAAGATGTCTACAGGACAACTAATTCGAGGTGTCTGCAGTCGGATAAATGAGCCTGGAGGTCAAGCGATCTTGAAGTACCTTAACATATGGATGGGTAATACCTTATTGGAAGTGATGCTTGGAGGCTATATTTTGCAATAATAAGTAATTAGAGAATAAGCAGAGCAGAATCTTCTATGCTCTGTCCCTTTCGATCAACTGTAAGACTGTGAAAATGTTCGCTATAGACAATCCTAAGGAAGTCTGTTTCCTTCCAGTATTTTTCACAAGAAAACACTCAACACCCTGTACATAATCATTCTACTTTTTTGGCCTGGGACCCTGGTAAAGAACTGTTATACCAATATGAGCAGGCACCTTCTCTGCAACTTATAGCCTTAGAAAGTTGTTTGGGGGGGACTGAGAAATTCAGTGATTTGCTTTTAGTGTCACATGGTCAGTATAATATTAGAAGCAGGACTTGAACCCAGGTATTTCTGACTGAGGTCAACATTTTATCTAGTATTCCATATTCTTCTTCTAGGTCACTCTCATAAATCTTTTGTAGATATGAGAAAGTAGGCATATGGGTCAATAACTACCAATATATTCTCAGATGTCCATGACTTTTCTGGCTTTCGGGGACATCTTTCTTCTCCTTTTTCAGATATCTTAAAAAAACAAAACCACTAAATTCTTTTCACATTGTGTTGTCTCCAGAATATATTTCTTTGGTGGGTCCTATGTTTGGCCCAGCTGCTCTTCCCGTCTTGGTTTTTTCTAGTATTTTTTTCACTTCTTCAGTCCCTAAAATTTGCCAATTTTCTGAGTGTGGGCCATAGCTGTTTTAATACACATTTCTCTTATTATCAGCAATTTGGAGCTATCTTTTATACGATTGTTAATAATCTGCAATTCTTCTGTTGAATATAGTTTACTAATTTCCTTTGACCACTTAAGAATAACCTGAGGTGTTATATACTTGTATTAATTCCCTATATCTAATGTATCTGTATCTAATTCCCTGTGTCTAATTCTCTGCTGGCATACATTCTATCCATTCTAGTTCAAAGATCATTCTTTTTCACTTCTACTTTCTCCATCAGGGAGTTGCACAGTCTAACTTTTTATTGTTTTCTGTTAAAAACCACCTTTCCCCAAATAGTAAGCTAGCAGTTTTCTTGTTTATTTACTGGCCCTGGACATAGTTAAAAGAAATCAGTCCTTCATGTGTCCTGGTCCTGGGGAATTTGTTTGGCAAAGAACATTATTTCTATGTGGGTGCCCTGGATGTATCCTAGAACCTTACTGCTAAAGATACTATTCTGCCATAAACTGTTGAGTATATAGATGTCATGTCAACACTGTAACATTGAACCAGTCAGCTTCCTTAAGATCACACTGGCCTTCCAGGTTTTGTTTCGTGATTTATTCTCTATTAATTATATTCAATTCAACATACACACATAAATGTGTATCTATCTATTTATCTATATTTAGACAGTATGCAAGAATTTGGTGACATTTTTAAGGCAGATAGGTAGAGTTTCTCTGGATCAGATTTTAATAAAAATTTAGGTTTTTTTTCCCATTTATTATCCATTTGTAGAACTATACTGATTTTGCAAAAGAGTTCAATGTCTTATATTTAGCTTGTGTTTTTCTTTTCAGATGTAGTCTAGCATTAGCATACTGTACTAACAGCTCCTGGTTGCATATTTCAAGGTTGGTGAACATCTGGACCTTCTTATACAGAAGAAAGACGCCTACTGTTACTAAATCATTACTTCAACACCATTTTTTCTTCTCCTCTGTACTAAACAATCCTTTCTCGTCAGCATCAAACAGTCAGAGTCTGACTTTCCAGCTCTTTAATCATTTTGGTTTCTTTTCCCTGGAGCCTTTCCAATTATTTCACATCATCTAAGAGGTCAACTCTGCCACCATCTCATCTTTGTTTTTAATTTTACTAACGTGATGACACAGTCAGCAGAGTTAGTTCTCCAATAAAAACGAATAAGGGTAGGGGGCTCTAGAGATGGAAAAAAAAGGTTATTAAGGTAAAATGAACTCACCAGGTCAGTGAAACATCTCTACTTTTATATCCATAAATAAATGCAGATGCTTTCAGGTAGCAAACACAATGTTGTGCTACACATGCCATCTCTCCTCAGTGCCATTCTCTCCAGAATATTAAAGATTGAATATACTCCCCAAAGAACTGGCAATTAGGCCCTCTTTGGCTAATTTATTTTTAATATGGTACATGAGATTCATGAGCTGAGGCGGCTGTGTTTTAAATACTAATAAAAAAAACTCAGGAAACTAATTTATTAAAAATGAAGGTAATACAAAAGTGATCCACTTATAGCTGGAGTGTCTGCTCATGGGGATAGGTGGTCACAAAGCACTCACCACTGTAGAGGGCCCAGAGGGAAGCAGCAAGGATTGAGACCGATTTGTAGGGGGAGAGGGTGAGGTCACTCTGACAGTCTAGCCCTACTGTTCCTTGCATCTTACTTCTATATTAACCTGCACCTGGTTCCCTAAAGAACATGCTGTTTTATCAGTTCCAGTTTGAAAAGACTGTCCTTCTGAACAAGGATTTTTATTTATTAACCTCCAACCCTGGTGTTAGGAGGAAGGGACAGAAAATCCTTATAAGTTAAAAGTTGCTTCTACTTAAAATATCTTCTATAAGAAAGGTGTGTTTTGTTTTCAGGGTTTGGCAACACACACACACACACACACACACACACACACACACACACACACACATTGTCCAAGTAGAAATCTTTCACTCAAGTCTCATAAAGTTTTATGGCATGTGATTCATTACAAAAATAACACTTGATAATGCAGATTTATCACACTGAAAAGCCTAACTTTAAAACGTGATTTAATGATGTCTATACTTATTTTCTGACATCTTTACAAAGCTGTTAGTATAAAAATAAATTTTTCTTTTTCAGAGTAATTCCTTCTTTTACAACTGTCGTGCACCACCAGAGCAATGCATTAAAAATGTGGCAGAAAGAGTGGCGGGAGTCTAATTATGCTGAACAAATGTCACCCCTAGCACCAAGCATTTAGTTCCTTAGATCCTGGAGGAAATCTCCTCTTCTCCATATTCACAGGTGTATCCTGTGCTTCTGGCTGTTACTATTACTAGACGAAGGGAAATGAAGGCTCCTCCAAGGTCATATGGATGTAGTAACCAAGTATACAAACAAGCTACTGATTATAATTTAAAGCTATTTTTCTTCTCATTTTAACCAGGTTTATGAGGAAATCTTAATAATTTAACCTTTCAACCAATTAGAATAGGTTTGATTGACAGCAAATGAATAAATCACATTTTAGTACAGGAGGTACAATCATCCTCTCCTATTAATCCAGCTCCTGTGCCGGTATGTAGGAAACGTAATATTTATCATGCCATTTTGTTACATTCCCTTGGGGTGTCATTTCATGGCCTACCAGTAAAAACTTCACATTTACAGCAACTGCCCCTCTATTACTGTCGATAACATCTAATTGATATGTCAAACCTCCAAGGAGTGTTGTAAATTGTAACACTGCCTCCCCAAAGAAAATAAACTGGTGAAAAGGTAAATCAGCATTGGTCTTCCTGTAATAACCTGGCCCTCTCGAGGTCTAAGCATATCCCAGCAGGAACATGCCCACCCATCCTTTTCCAGCTTTGGCATTCCTTAGCATAGCCAAGTTTATATAGCTCTGAAAAGCACTGCTACCTTCCTGCACTGAAGGGCAAAGTGAATATTGAGCTTTAAGCTCATCGGCTGGGGACATGCAAACTGTTTTATGAGTAAAACTGTGTCTAGACACTGAGTTCAAAAGTAATTCAAAAAAAGAAAAACAATAATAATCAAATTAATACTACTATATACTTTGCTTCTGAAGGGCAATAAGCAGTGATCAAAAATATGATATTATTGTCAAGTATATGCGTACTTGCTTTTTGGAGATTGATTCTACCTGGTGCTATATACTTTTCTCATTTCTATCTTCTCATTTTTCTTATAGTCCTAATGTGGTATGGCAGGCAGAAATGACCCTGTAGTTTAGGGGAGATTTTTATGGTTATAAAAATAAAAATTTTAACAGTAACCCAAGAGCCAACTCTACTCAATGTTAGTTTAAATGATTTTCCCCTAGAATTAAAATATATTTGGAGCAAAGTGCAGTTGAAGACGGCTTTTTGTAAGAGCTAATTTAGTGGACTGAGACAGGGGAAACTTGGCTTCAAATTCTGTCTCCAAAACTAGTTTAACACAATCTCTGAGTCTCGTTTTCCTCTATACTTAATAGAATTAAGATGCCTAATACATTTTATAATAGATGAAACTGTGTCAAAAGATTGTGTTATATTCTGCTCATATTAAACAACAGCAATGAACTCAGGGATAAGAAGATACAAATAAGCAGTACTTCTAAAGCACATTAGGTTACAAGCCCTGGATAGCCAGAAGATAAATTTCAATAACCTCTCTACTGAAAAAGACTCATGACACTAGAGCTATTGTCTAACCCCAACCATAACATTGCATTAAGTCAGCTAAGTGAACCAAATTTTCTCTGTCTTATTTAAGAAATTTTCTCCAGCAGAACAATGAGGCAAAGATGGAAGAAGGCTCCAATCAGCGGAGCACAAGAAATTTCAATGCTCAGGACAGCCAGTAGAAACAAAATCAAGCAGTGATTGGTTGGTAATCATCAGGGATGGGGGTGTTGATAATAAACTCCTCCGTAACTGTGAAACATTATCGTAATGAAAGCTATGATAATTCATTCAAAAAGTATTTATTGGAGCTCAACTAGTGAGTAAGGATGGTGGAATAGCAGGAAGAAGTAACTAGAGCCCAGCTGCTCTACCACACTCCCACAAAGATCGAGAAAATACACCAGACGGAATCTCTATTGGGAAATTCAAGGGAAAAAAAATCACACCGAGTAATTTTTCTAGGCTAGGCTGTCTTTGGGAGACACAGAGAAGTCAGTAGACATTGGGGAAGGGGTCTGGTCATAAGCATGCCATAAAAAGCATTTCAGTACCAAGGTCTTAAAGAGGACCAAGATGTATACTGAGGCAGGAAGCCCTGGGGAAGGATGAGGTTCCAGAGTTTCTTGAATTAGTGCATGATTTAGAAAAGGGTGTGTTATCTGGCAGATGTCAATTCACTACCCAGTTTCAGGTGACAAATCCAAGGTAGACTGAGAAGGGGATCTAAATGCAGGTGTGGTAAAGAGTAGTGATTGAGATACCGAGTTGTGAACTGAATCAGGAACAATTGCAGAAGCACATATGTGATGTGTAGCTATGAACCCAGGAGAAGAGCATGAAGTCTGCAGTAGACTAACCAGGGTAGGAATATAGACCAAGGGATGCCTACAGATAAGTCACTCGGAACCTGCAGAGTTGCTCAGCAGATGGAGAGTGGCTGAGCTTAACAGCAATCTGTTGGAATCTGCAGTTGGAACAAGCCGACAGGCATCTTTTTCAGACCTGAACCTGGATCAGGAACTTGCCACAGGTTTTAGTCAGCAGGTTTCAACCCATATCACATGTGTGTGGGTACACTGAAAGTTTGCAGGTCTCCAGACTGAGCTGTTTCTGAGATCCTGGATTAACAACACTATTTAATCACTAACCCAAGAAAACAACAGAAGGACACAAGAGAACAAAAGTTCAATGTAGACATTCCCTCTGGAAGTGTGCAGAGCCTAGACTTAACAAATCTGAAGTATACCAGAAGAATGAACATAAGAAAAAACCATCCCACTGCTATTATTGGGAGAGTGAAGTTCAAGAAACAAACCCAGAAAAAGAATGAGTCTAAGACAACTACATGAAAAGCCTCAAAGAAAAATACAGCTTGAGCACAAGTCTAACCAGAATTCCTGGAAAAGATAAAGCAAGAGTTTAAAAAAATAAAGAACTAAAAAGTGATTATAAAAAAACTTAATGAGAGTTATGGAAGAAAAATAGGAAATGAGAAGAACACAGAAAATTATCTCACATAATTGAGGTAGATAAGTTAAAGTTCATAAAACAAGGTGGAAGAGGTAGGGAAAAGCAAAAGACATCTGAACCTCATTCTTTTCTTAACTGGTAAAGTGAAGGAAGAATACATGTACACACACAGTAGGGCAAAGAAATACATTTCACTCAACAGGAAAATAGGAGGGAAAAGTGTTGAGAAAGGGGGGATATGAAGGAAGGATAAGCTATGAAAGGGATTAGTAAAAATCAAAACAATCTTTTTAACAGGGGATGGAAGTCAAAGAGAAGGAAAAGCATGAGAGCAGGAGGAAGAGAAACACACAGTTAACCATCATAACTGAATATGATTAAGATGAACTCAACTATAAAAAGAAGAAATAAGCAGAATGGTTTAGAAATCAGAATACAACATACAAAAACACAAACAGTTAAAATGGGAGGCTGGAACGGAGTCTTTCATGCTTTAGCTTAAGTAAAAAAAGGCAGGGGTAATAATCATGACTTCAGTCAAAGCAACAGCAAAAAAACCTAATTAAAAGAGATAGACAAAGAAACTACATTTTGCTGAAAGGTGTCATAGGCAATGAATAAACATCAAACTTTTATGTATGTGGGGACAAGTTGGTTATACTTCTTTTGGAGGAAATTTACCTCTCCCCCAGATATGAATATTTAAGTTCAGTGATTTTTAGGGTTCACTTCTGACTTAGAATTTAGTTTGGATTAGTTTTAAACTTAATTGTCTGTACTCTTCTCCCTGCTGACAGTTTTAATCCACTGATTTCATTGTGCAAGAGAATTGTCCTTTAATCCCATGTGAGAATTCAGAGCTTGCCTGTGTTCTTCAGCTGAGGATTTCTGCAGTGAATGTTCACTAACTGGCCCCTGCCCCCCCCCCCCCCCACCAGGTGCCAGGCACCTGTGCTGCAGAGGGGTTTGGGTAGAAAGAACAGGAATCAGGTGACCTTAGTTTCAGTTCTAGTATGGCCATCAGTCAATTTTGTAGCCATGGCCAAGTCTCTAAACCTTAGTTTCCTTTTAATGAAATGAGGGGATCAGACTAGATGATCTCCAAAATAACTTCTGGCACAACCTTTAAGATTACCCTCCCCCAAATTAGTATGAGCTCAAGGAGGCAAAGTAATTTTAACAATAGTTGGAGTTAAGCATGATTAAGAGACTAGATCTGCTACCAGGAGAAAAAAAATAACCTATAATGTATTTTAATGTCAAAAATGATATAGAAAATAATTTTAGGGCTATTGGTTTGCATTGTCTGTACTGAGATTTCCCTTTGTTAATCTCGACAATTCAGACATGGTAGCATGAAGTTCCTTACAGGTGAATGTTGGCTAGTGTTTGATAAGTATCTGTTGCTTGATTCCACCTGGTCTGCTGCCATGGCAAGCATCACTAAATCAAGTCTGCTTTTCACTTAGGCCTCAACTTGCCCAGCTGCAATGACCATCAAATGCAAGAGGAAAGCTGGTGAGCTTTGAATTCATAAGACGTTTCTGCCTCTCCAGCCTGAACATCCAGCACTTCCAATTGTGCATCTGAATTCGGCTGCTCCATTTGCATGCATAATGCTTTGAAAAACGCTCTTTGTGATGTTTACTTCTCTCTTTTCTTCTAAATGAAATCACTGAAGGGCAAATTTGATTTTCAAATCAGTTTTAAAACATCTGTATCCTAAAATATAAGGGTAAGGAGAGGAGGCCTTTTGTGTTACAAGTAAAAGGCTAATTATTTTAACTGATACCACTGTGTCCATATTAAAAATACAAATGTTAAGACATTTTTAATGCACCAGAGAGACCTAATGGATATTAATATTTCATAGGGGAAAGACATCTAGTCATGAGGTGTGAACTATATGACTGCAGAAGAAGATGACTAACCTTTTTTGTTTTAAAGCAAGCTTTTCCAACCTTGTATTTCAACCTCTCCATCTGTTGCTCTTTCTATCTGGTAATAGATCTTTCAAATTTATGACAATATGTGTTGTAGCAATCACCTCAAAGAAGTTCAAGGTGTTTAACACATTTTAATTTATTGTCATCATGTCTTTAAAATGTCCAGTGCTAAATTGCTGTTTGCAAATTATGTTCTTGGTTCTAGGATACTGCATTCAGGAACATGACAGTTTAACAACAGCATGAGGTTAATGCTTTATTAGAAATCCTGTTAATAAAGATATAGATTATTTTGGACTTGATATGTTGGGTTAAATTTGATAGTGCTGTCATAGTAGATGGTAATATAAAATTTTCTAGAATAGATTGGAAAAATTCTAGCTTGTGTATTTGGAAATACTGGTATAATCACAGGTTCACTGATGCAGAACTAAAAATATCTTAAGTGTCCTACTGTAGATGAGGAAACTGAGGTAGCAAAAAGTGAAAGGACTGGCTAAAGGTCACCCTGGAAATAAGTAGTAGACGTGGGCTTTGAGTCTGGATCACTCCACTACAAATGCAGCTACTGGCATAATGGACAGAGGTAGGCTTGGAGTCAGGGAATACTGAGTTCAAATCTAGCCTTAGACACCTGCTCAAGGATAAAAGTTTGAACTTTATCTTATAAAGAGTGAAGATCTAAATTTTGAGGCTTGGGGAGGAAGGCTGGAGATGGAGAAGACATGATGGTAACAACTAAGATCTGTAGGGGATGGGGATACCTGTGATTTCATTTACACAGTCAGTCTCCTGGATGAGGAAACCCTCTCTGCCTATGTAAATGGTACCTTCTCAGCACTTAGACATGGTTTTCCTGACTCAGTTTCTTCAGCTGTAAAACTGGCATAATAACAACACCCACATCCCAGAGCTGCTGTAAGGGTCTGATAAGATATGTGCAAACATGGCAGGTGCTTACAAATGCTTGCTCCGTTCCCATACCACACTGCTCTGCTCCAGTCCCCCTCACAATCCAGTACTCTGTAGCATACTACATGATGAAGAGACAGCATGTGACTAATGATTGAAATGTTCTTAATTGGTTATTTTTGTATGTATTGTTTTATGTTTATGAATTAATATTACGGATCTGAATATGCATTAGGTATAAAACTGCATGCCCAAAAATCTTATTTCTAATTGAACTTGTTGCTTGATTTACTCTTGAAAGTATTTTAATTTGTGTGAACAGGTGCACACAAAATTTATTTTAAGAGCTGATTTATGGAAAATATCTATTATACTACTATTTAGCTGTCATCCAATGAAATAAAATATTAAAAACATAAGGCTTCCCTAACTCCACTGCCACAACACTACTAAACAACCCTATACCAAACATTCCTACTAGTAATTACCCATCTAAAGTAGCTGGGAAGGGTTACAGAATGCAACCAACCACCTTTTAGCTCCAGCAGGTGACCACAGGGAATACTTTCCAGAGAAAGTGGGTCTCAGTTGAAAAAGCAATGTTGTAATTCATAGTGTGGAAAAAAAAAATTCAGTACTGTCTGTGTCTTGGACACAAGCTTGCTAGAGACAAATGTATTAATCAATTCAATCAAAAGTGGAGATAGGTAATGGTCTTAATTAGATTAAGTTAGTGCCAATCTAAGTCTGGTTGTCACCCTAATCTGATTTCCAGAAGTTTAATGTTCTTCATAAATTCTGACCCACTTTCTTTTCAGAAGTGGTTAACCTTTGGAAAGAATAATGGAAAAATGACTTCCATTTGATTATTGATAATTAAGAAAGAATTATAAGGATTTCTTATTTAGATTGGACCAAGGACTTCAGACTAAAATACTCTGCTAATATTCTGTAATACAGTCTAAAGCAGCATGGGAAGTGGTGATGGTGGAGGTGTTCAGCGTGCTTCCACAATAGAGAACATGATCTATGAATCCAACACGATAGCATGCATAATCCAAACATCTTCATCATAGAGGGGAAGCATGGTATAGTGGATAGAGTGGAAAAGCTGGAGTCAGGAAGACCTTAGTTTTTATTCTATTTATTAACTGGGTGTCCACAGGCAAATCACTTAACCTTCCTGTAACCCAGTTTCTTTATCTGTAAAAGAGGGATAATTCCATTTTTAGTTCCTATTTCATAGCATTGTTGTGAATTTTGAAAAATAGAATGTATGTAAATAATTTTGCAAATTTTAAGGCACAATGTCATTTGACTTCTCAAGACTCTAGACAACTCTCTAAGGCTGTACGCTGTTGAGAAGATACTGATTTACATAGGAAGAGGGAGTTTCATCATCCAGGAAGTTGCCTGTGTAAATGATATCCTAGTGTCCAATCCTATCCGCTAGCTGTCAGCTGTTGCCATCATGTCTCCACGCCTCTTTATATGAGAAAGTTCAAATTTTTATCTTTGAATCTGAACCCAACCTACCCTCTTCCTCATCTCTCTTCTACTTGAACCCTTCAATTGAATCAAGTGTGGTCTATTCATTCCCTTTCTCCCTCAAACACCTTACACATTTCAGGACTGAGACAGGGACAACGGTCCTAAGAATGTAGTAGGTATTTAGTAAACATTTGTTGCCTGAATTTATAGTGAGAATCAGTCTAAGGAGGGTTTTCTTTGAGCCTACTCCCAAGATCAATGAGGGATTTGTTTTGCCAGTCTCTCAGTAAACGTGCTTTAGACTGAAGGGTTACTAGGATTTTCCCAAGATCTAGTGTCTAAATCTCTGCTAGCTTGTCCTGCAGCTTTTATGTTGGTAGTCATGACAGCCTGCAATATGGGGGCAGTATGTTTCTTACAAGCAGATATTATAATCCTTCTCCTTAGTGAAATGGAGACATGGAATAGACATGGCTAGGGAAATAAGAAGGGCTAATATAAAATCCTCTGATGTTCAAAGTCTTTCATAATGTGCTCCCTTCCCTCCAGTCTTTTCATATTTCTCATGGCTTCCACACATGGCACCCCTGGCCCTACTGTACTCTCTGATCCAATGACCCTGGCCTCCTCCCTGTTCCTTTACCAAGATACTCCATCTTCCAACTCTGGGTATTTTCTGCCCTATGTCCTGGAAAGTTCTCCCTCTCTTCACTTCTCCCTTTTGGTTTCCCCAGCTTTCTTCAAGTTCCATCTAAAATCTCACCTTCTACAGGAAACATTTCCAATTCCTTTAAATTCTAGTGACCTCCCTCTGTTACTTCCTTTATCCTGTATGCAGCTTGTTTTACATAGTTGTTTGTATGCTGCCTTCCCTATTAGATTGCAAGCTCCTTCAGAGATGGGGCTGTTTTTTACCTTTCTCTGTATCCCCAGCACTTAGCACAGTGTCTAGCACACAGTAAGCATCTAATAAACGTTTACTGATTGATATGCTGTGTCTGTAGTTTTATAAACATTACCATGGCCCTAAGCTTGCAGTTTGGGGCTTATATAATACCTTGAACTGTAAGTACAGCTAGAAATGGGGAAATGATACAGAAATTCGAGCCTGGTGATACGAACTTTAAACAGCTCACATAACATATGAACTTCATTTGGCCTTCACTGCAGCACTGAGAGAATATCAACCATACTTAGCAATATTGTTGGGAAATGTCAAAGGCAAAAATGAAATTTTTGAAGACTCATGTCAGGTGCCTTCTTACAAGTAAATGGCCCCAGATCTGTAGCAAATTACTAGATGGAAGTGGACATAGAGATGGCTAGGAAGAGGGTACATCCCCTTCTTCCAGATGAGTCTCAGAGGGACATCAGGGAAAGGAAGAATAACAATATAAAACGATGACAACACTGATTACTTTCTAGTCATCCTCCAATTTCCTATTATTTCAAAATGTTTTCATAGCTATTACCTCATTCAATTCTCACAACATCCCTCAGAATTGAAAGGACAGGTACTATCACTGTTTTTATGAATGGGGAAACTGAGGCTAAGTGGTATTATTCCTTAGGGGCAGAGGCTCTTTCTATTAGCTGACATCATGTACAACCCACGTTGATAAAAAGAATTTGCCTAAGAAAGGGAGAAAATTGGTGGAAGGATTCATTGTTGGATGGAATCCTCAAACTCATGTACCATCCTGACAAAGAGATACAGATTCCTTCCTAAACTATGCTCCCCTCCCCAAAATGTTCAACCAGCGATTTTTACTTTATCCATAGAATGTGACCATTATCCACTTCAGGACAGACATTTCACCTCTCTTTACTTCCTTAATTCAGAATTCATAAGAGCTGAATTTCAGAATTTAGTCCTCAGTAACTCTGTAACACACCCAGATTACTTTTATTCTTTGGAGGGAGGGGTCCCTTCTAATTTCACCTAGAATAGAAAACTATTCGAGTGTATTTTGTCTTAAATCAGACTTTTAACTTTGTAATGTCTAATAACTTATGAAGTTTTAACCCCAAATTATCAAGAAGTTATTCAAGAGAAACTGTAAGAAACAATAGCCCAATTGACTGGTGGCCAGGATAGGGAGAATCAATCAATCAATTTTTATGGCATTGTCAGAGGAGAGGAGGAGAGATTGAGGGAGAGAGTAAGGAAGACATCTAGGTTGTGAGTCTGAGCAAATGGGAAAATAGTGGTACCCCTGACTGGAATAAGAGAGTAAGGGAGAGGCGAAGAGCTGCTGAGGAAAAGACAGTGAATTCAGTCTTGGACATGTTGAGTTTAAGATGCCTATGGGACGTTCAGCTCAAGATATCTAATAAGCAGCTGGAGATTTCACTGGAAGTCATGAGGAAGATCAGAAAGAGCTACACAAGTAGATCTGAGAATCATCTGTATAGAGATGATAACTGAAACCATAAGAACTGATTAGATCACCGTGTGTGTTCATCCTTTGTTTCAGAAGAAGACCATGCCATCAGAGAAATGATGACATGACTTGCACTTGACTTTGTTTTGAGTGAGGGAGGGCTGTGTAGGTCACCAGCCTCACTTCTCCTCCAGAGTCATCTGAATCCAGTGACCAGACATTCATCAGGATGACTGGAGATGACAAAGGATGAGGCAATTGGGGTTAAGTGACTTGCCCAAGGTCACACAGCTAGTGAGTGTCAAGTGTCTGAGGTGAGATTTGAACTCAGGTCCTCCTCACTCCTGCACTGGTGCTCTATCCACTGCATCACCTAGCTGCCCAACCAAGTGAAATAGTATAGAAGGAGAAGAGGGCCCAGGACAGAGCGTTGGGGGACGCTCCTGGTTAGTGGGTATGTTCTCAATGAAGATCCTAAGAGAACCCATGAAAACACAGAGAGAAGAAATTTTCTCCTTAGAGAAGAAACTGACTGACAATGTTGAATGCTACAAAAAGGTCAAGAAGGATAAGGATTGACAAAAGACCATTAGATCTGGCAATTAAGAGATCATTAGAAATTATAAAAAAAGCAGTTTTCCTTGAAGGATCATATGATTTAGAACAAAAAAGGTCTTGAAGAGACCACCTAGTCCAAATTTTCATTTTAAAAGACAAGGAAACTGTGGTACAGATAATATATATTCTTTCCACAACATCAAGCTATGCCGCTGAGGAAAAAAAAAAACAAACCTTTAATTTGTCTCTAATCACTGGCATAAAGAGATAACCTCCACAGCAGGGTTGTCCTCATGTAAAATTCCTAAAGGAATAATAAGAGTGCTATCTACATTTTTTTTTGACTACACCTACAGGAAACTCCTAGAAAGAAAATTCCCTCTACCAAAGAAGATCTACAACATTTTGGAACTTTATAGTCTTAGAGTTGGTTGAGGTTACCCAGGATCACATAGCCAGTAAGTGTCAAAAGCAGGATATGAATCCAGGTCTTCTTGATGACAAAGCCAACTACTCATTATGCAACACTGTCTCTCATCTTGTACATATTATGAATGTTTGTTGAACTGAAATAAAAAAATTCAATTTAATTGAACTTAATACCTTAAAATGACAGATAAGACATAAAATGACAATTTTATGGTCATAAAAATACTAGTAAATTACTGGAAAAAAGTGTATATCAGTGATGTCAGCATGTCAAGGCTCCAAAGATTTCATTTAGCAAACAGAATGTCCAGTTGGATTAAATATACTTTCATTTTATGTCAGTATATTCCACACAATGAATGCTTTCAATTTAATTTCCAAAGCAGTTGTTCTATGGTAAGTTTCTGATTTCACAAAAGTCATGAAGGTAGTGCAGCCACATCTGAATCTGAGAAGCATAAGGATGAAATGGGATGGATGTTGCCAAATGGATGGTAATTCACTTCCTTTTGCCTGCCACTGTAAATGTCAGGGAAAGCTCCCCTTGCATCAATGATAAGTGGTTTTAACAGTGTAAAGATTTAAAGTGCTTGGGTTTTGATAATGGCAAACTGTTTTCATAAAGTACACATCTCACCTTTATGATTTGGGTGATTTTTTTTTCATTCAAAGGGAAACCAACACTCTTAATTCCACCCAGACTAGTTGTTTCAGCTATCAATTACCTGAGACACTTCAGTTTGTTAGGAAGTTTTGTTTTGCTTTTGTTAAATTATTATTTATTTTTAACATTCTTTTCTTTTCAAATTTTAAGTTTCAGATTCTTTCTCTTTCTTCTATCCCTCCCTCCACTGACTGAGAAGGCAAACAATGATATCAATTGCAAATATGAAATCATACAAAACATTTCTGTATGAACTATATGAGGGAAAAACAGGGGGAAAAGTCATAAAACTATACCTTAATTTGTACTCAGAATTCGTCATCAGTTTTCTCTCTGGAGATGGATAACATTTTTTCATCAAGAGTCCTTTGGAATTATCTTGGATCCTTGTGATGATCAGAATAGCCAAGTATTTCACAATTGATCATCATGATATTGCTGTTACTGTACACACTGATCTCCTGGTTAATCTCACTGCACTCTGAACCAGTTCATATAGGTCTTGTCATGCTTTGTTTTCCTGACCACTGGGTATAGTTCCAGGTTAGTTTTCTGAACAGTTGGACCAGTTCACTACAACAACAACAATTCATTATGGTACTTATTTTCCTTCATCCCTTCCAGCATTTGTCATCTCTGATAGGTGTAAGGTGGTACTCCAGAGTTGTTTTAATATGTCTTTCTCTAATCAATAGTGATTTAGAGCATTTTTATATGACTATAGATAGCTTTAATTTCTTCTCCTGAAAACTGCCTGTTCATATCCTTTGAGCATTTATCAACTAGGGAATGGCTCTTGTTTTTATAAACTTGAATTAGTTCCCTGTAGATTAGAGAAATGAGGTCTTTATTAGAGAAACTTGCTGTAAAATTTTATATTACTTCATTGTCTATGGTACCTTTTAGGAAAAAGTGGCTTCCCTGATTATCTCTTTTAATTAGGATTGTTTTCTGTCTGAGACCATGATTGCTACCCTTGCTTTTATATTTCAGTTGAAGCTTAACAGATTCTGCTTCAGCTCTTAAACTCTGTGTGTCTTTCTGTTTCAAGTGTGTCTTTTGTACACAAAAATTATTGAATTTTAGTTTTTAATTCATTCTATCTGCTTCCCTTTTATGAGTTAGCTCATCACTTCACATTCATAACTATTACGGTGTGTTTCTCTCCATTCTATTTTCTTCTCTTTATCTTTCTCTCTCTTTTTATCCTATTCCTCCTCAAAAATCTGTAGTGCTTCTGACCACTGCTTCCCTTAATTTGTCCTCTCTTTTAACACCACTCCCCACATATTTCCTCTCCTATTTCCCTACTGCGTAAGATAAATTTTTATACCCAACTGAATGCATACATGCATACATACATACATACATATTTTTTCTCTTCTTCTTTGAACAAATTCCAATGAGAACGAGGATCAAAAATTGCCTATTGCCTCCTCCATTTACCCCTCCACTATAAAAGCTCTTCCTTGTATGCTTCTTTTATGTGAGAAATTTTTTCCCATTCTACCTCTCCCTTCCCCTTTCTCCCAATGCATCTCTCTTTCCCATGTCTTCTTTTTTTTTTCTTTTAAAGATCATCCCAATATAATGGTCCCCAAGCCCTTTGTAGACTATCTCTAGGTGACCTAATAATGATAAAGTTTGTGGATGTTATATGTATTCTCTTCCCAAAAACAAGTGTAAACAGTTTAACACCGCTGAATCTGTTACAGTTTCTCTTTCATGTTTACCTTTTTATGCTTCTCTTGAGGCTTCTGTTGAAATGTCAAATTTTCTATTCAGTTTCGGTCTTCAGAAATGCTTGGAAGCCTATTTCATTAAATATCCATTTTCTCTTCTGAAGGATTATATTCAGTTTTGCTGGGTAGGTTATTTCTGATTGTGATCCTATCTCCTTTGCCCTCCAGAACATCACATTCCAAACTTTCTGCTCCTTTAACATGGAAGCCGCTAAATCTTGTGTGACCCTGATTGTGCTTCCATGATATCTGAATTGTTTCTTGTAGGCTGTTTGCAATATTTTCTCCTTGACCTATGGCCTCTGGAATTTGACTATAATATTCCTGGGAATATTCCTTGTTGTTTGCTCATTTTTCTAGCCTATTTCTTGACACTGAACTTTACGATAAAGTTGGACTCTGCTCATCTGGAGTTGGGGGCAAGGATCAACGTGCCAGACTTCTGGCTTTTCTGTGCTGTTTTCAGGATTAGATCTGGAGGGTCTGAAAGTTTTCATTGCTTCCCAAGTGGTGTTATCCTGGGAAAAGTGCAGTCAGTGCTCTCTTTGTCCAAGCCCTGGTCTTTACCTAGAAAGGGATTCTGTTCTCCTGTAGCCATCAGTACTAGTGCTCCTCTTGGCCCTGGAACTGTCTCCAGGTCCTCTGATTTACTATAGCTGCAAGTGCTAGCACTCCTCTTTATCCTGGAACCATGACAAAGAACTGCTTGAGGGCAATAGAGCGGCTAATTGGCACCATGTGCATTCAGTGCTAGCAAAGAGTCCCCTGTAATCTCTTTCTGACCAGTGGTCCATCCTCCTTATTGCCACTGAGTGTGAGGTCCTGAAGGTGTTTGTTGCTATCCCAGCTCCTCCAAGGTTACTGCTATGTTTTGGCCAGGTGCCCACCCTGGTGTTAGCAGACCTCTCCTATGTACCTCCTAAGTTGTCTTAGGATGGAAGAATGTGTCATTGTGGCTTTTTTTGGCTTTGTCACTCTAAAATTTGATTTGAGGCATTATTTTAAAAGTTGTTTCAAGTACAATATTGGATGATTCATCTATGTCTTGCCCCTTCACCATCTTAACTCTGCCTCCCCACTGCCCACGTCTTGTTAACATGTATGAAACCTCCTTAAACAAACTATAAGCTTCTTGATGGCAGGAATACAGTCTTTTCTTTTGTTTCTACCTCTGAATAGTATTCTATGCACAACAGAAGATGAAGTCATGATTCTGATGGACAAATCTGAACTTTTCACTGAAAGGGCATAGTCATCATTTTGTAGCAGGGGCCAGCTTGTGATTTCTGAACATTGGTTACTGCTGTTCACTGACATCTGACCTTTAAAAAGTCACAGGCATTCAAGTGCCATGCAAGAAATCTGAAGGAAGGCCAACTCTGTGACAGATAAATGACATTAACTAGCGGTAATGAAAGTACTAGGACTCCCATTATCATGATTTACAAGACTTCTTCTGGTACCACAAAATCAACATTGTGGGTAGCTGCTGGCCTTGCTCAAGCTTGTTAGGGGTAAGTGGTTACTAGAAGGCAGTGAGAAAAGGATGACTAGATAATGCAAAATATGCACTGAAAAGGAAGGAATGAAGCCTAACAAGAAAACACTATGGATTTATTATATAAAAACACTGCACTTTATGAGGGTCTAAGCCTTACAGGAAAGTTAAAAAAAAAAAAAGACTGAAGGATACAGGGAAGATAGTCATGTAATAGCTTGTATCCATTTCTGTACTAAGCACACTTTAAAATTAAAATTAAAAAATTAGAACAATAATACTTCCTGACTTTTATTCATTGAGGACAAATGAGACTGCACTACTGCAGCATTATCTTCCTTCTGTGTTGGTCTTCCATAGGATAAGTTCACTGTATACTTAAGATATAATCGCTTGTATGAAATTTAAAACAATAACGAGACCTGGCAGTTTTACCATTCAAGCTACTGGGCTAAGCTTCAAAATCCTAATCCCTAGAGGAAAAGCACAGCCAGAAGACAGCTAAGAAGGGCTTAAGAATATTTTATCTATCTATATATGTATGTATATATATATATAGTCATTTTATTATTAATAGCCAGTTTAGAAACATTTTATTTAACTTAGATTTTTAAGGCAAGATTAGAACATTAAATATTTTGGAAACACTTAAATTTATGAAACACCTTAATAATCTGTCTGGCAAAAAATATAACAATTCTTTGAAAATGCATCATACTGACTGAAAACATGTTTTGTGCTACCACAAAAAAAGCAAGCAAAAATCTTCTAGTATCAAGGATAAGTGGAAAATTACTACTTATTATATAGTGATACACAGTTTACAGAAACTCCAAGCGCTCATTACAAACTGAACATCACACTTATCTTATCATCAGAGAGGGCAGTCAGAATGTCACCACAGAAGTATAACAAAACATATTTAATTCTATGGGGCTCCTATGGGTGAGATTATTGTTCCAAACACAAAAGGAACAAAAAGAACTGGATTTGCTGAATGCTAGCTAAAATACTACTGTGTCTATGAAGCACTCCTGAGCTCAAAGGGACACTTAAACATCCTTGCGCTTATCTGGAAGAAGAAAAAATAGTATAGTTATCCATCAATACCAACTCCACTCACATGGAATATCTGGTTTTTGAGTGCTTTCATCAATATTTTTTTCAACTAATTTATTCAAAGAGGTTCTAGCCCAGGTTTACCAAGATACAATTTGTTTTTTAACTGGAAAGCATAATGGTTAGTATTGGGAAGGATGAGGTTTTGGGAAGTACCACTTGCGTGGCAGACAGATACATTTTAAAAGGCTTATAAAATGTCTCAGGAAAACCAGGGTCATATCCAGACACCCTTACTGCTCTGTAAGATGGATACACCTATCATCCTTATAAGAACAGTGTAATGATAAAAGATTTTACTAGAGGTGGGGAGGTGTAGGGGAACTTATTGACAGAAGAACAACTCGGTTTGGGGGCAAGGAAGTGGTGGGAGAAGAAGGGAAGAATTTTAATGCGGTGACAGAGTTCTGTTTCAAGTCAAAGGACTACTTACCAGACTGTAATTTTCTATTAGGTCTTTCTAATGGGAGAAGGATGGGTCACTCAGTTCTGAGCTATCTCCGGTCATGGGAAGACAAACTCCTAATATGCTGCTGAATATTACAGAGTGGGGAATTTAGGCAGATGTGGTTATCTCCTAATCTATTGTATTCCTGTAAAAACTTGAGTTTTTTTCATTTATTACACCTCAACTTCTTGAATCTAGACTAGGTAGACTGGGACAACTTTAAAATATCTTGCTAGAGGATTGATGGGATAAAAGGTAACCCCATCATAATAATTTTAGAACCAGTTCAGAATCGTATTTCATAACCTATGTTTTCTGGGAGGAGACACTGACTGTTAGACATTATACTTTAACCAAGTGATAATATTAATAAAGGAAAAGAGAAGATGAGACAAAGGAAGAAAAATGTACCTTGGAATAGCAGGCAGTTTTCTACCCCAGGATCAGAATGGCTTACAGCAATCTGTGCCTTGCCATCTCTTATCTCCTTGTAAATCCAGAGAGTTAATTAGCATTAATGTAAGAACACCATATTCATGTAAATGTGAAGGTAACAAATATGAAAATCTAACAAGAAGTACAAAAATGAATTTATGTGATTATATATGCACAGTACATCGAATTTCTTCCTGAGAACCTTACCAGTTAACATTTTTTGAGTCCCTATGATTTTCCGGCCAGTGCTGAAAACAGGTACAAGACATGGTTCCCTGTTCTCATGGAGCAATATATTTATACCGATGTGGTTTCTGGGGCCACACAGTTTAATCTATTAAAAGCACCTTAAACTAGACAGAAGGTAGGATACAAGGGACTTAATGCTACATTTGTACAAGTTTAAAATTCGGCAGTGCTGGTTGTGATTTTCTTAAGGAAAAAATATCCAAGATATATAGTAGATACTTAAAAGAAACATCTCCTGAGTTTCCTCCTCCTTAAGTATCTCAGAGAAAAAAATGTGTATCTTTTAATTCTACCACTCTGTGTTTACAATCTTCTGCAAGATTCAATAAGTCATCTAAGAATATGGAGAGGACCAAAACATACAAGTAATGTCCACTTAACCAAAATGCAGATAGAAGCATCACATTTTTCTCTGCCTAGGCCATAGACTCCAAGACAGGAAGTAAAGGATATTTAAAAATCTAACAATCTAGGAATGTTAGAAGAGGAAATAATCTTGCAGGCCAACTAATGTCCTGAGCCCTATCTTTTGCACATGTAGAAAGTTAGGCCCAAATCTTTACTAGAGAAAAAAATCATCATCTCCTGGGATGGCCTGAAGTTAGGGAAACTGAAAAAATCATCTATTTCATGTCCCCATTGTACCAAGGATTCCAAACCTCTATAGAAAATCAATGTTTGACAATTCTTTCAGTACACATAGGTTAACAAAGGTCTTTGTGAGACTGCACAGTTATATGAATCTAAGTAAAGAAGTGAAAGGTATGTTAGCTACTTTCTCAAAAGCAGCTGGTAAATGTATGCAATTCCAGCAGATCACCACTTTGAAACTATACTATAAAACCTAGCAGGAAATGTTTACTATTGACGCTCAGTACCTATTTTATAATACTGTGGTGAAATTTGATTACACTTTGTTTCAAACAGTCATGAAAAGAAAATGTCAATTTTGGGAAAAATATGTTTTTAAGAATCTTTAGTTGGAACTCAGTAAAAATATGCTACATATATAACTCCATATTATTTATGTTGACAGGTGCCAGAAAGATCATGAAAATTGAAAGTCCACAGATAATCCTCATTTTGGTAAATCATTTCAACTTCCTAACAAACTTCTTTGTTTTCACTAGAGTTGTTGGCAAGGGAAAAGGTGAAGGCCCTGAATTTTACTTATTTCCCCTTTTGGGGCATGAAAATGGCCAAACGAATATGGCAAAGATTTTTTTTAATGGCAAGCATGAGGAAGAGGGAGGAACAAGAAATATAGAAACTCCACAAACTGAGTAATAAGACTGGGTGATCGAAAGTCAACTATTTATTGACACTTTTAATGTTACTTTTTTGACTATGAACTATGGTACAGCTAACAGGCTAGACAATATAACACGGTAGATACTGCAGAAGCAGTAATGGTCATCTGTGACAATGTATGAGGTGACTCACGTGCAAGGACACACAGTAAACACAATAAGTAGATTAACTGTCACTGACCATTATTATACCTTGCCCCTCCATTGTTGGGCTACACTCTTTCTAACCTGAATCTCATATATGATCCTTTTTTTAATTTAAATTTTTTATTTTCAGTTCCAAATTCTCTCTTCCCTCTCTTATTCAGTGAGAAGGCAAGAAATACAAAATTCATTATACATATGGAGTAATGAAAAACATATTTTGACATAATTCATGTTGCATTAAAAAAAGAAAAATAAAGAGAAAAAATAGGCTTCAACAGGCACTGAGAGTGTAGCACTTTTCTATCTGAAGTTAGTCTTACATATGACACACTGATCTCAAGTTTGGTGGCAATTTTTGTGAAAAAAGCCTCATGATCCTTTGTGTTCAAAACTTGTCTATCAGGTGGCTGGGCTTAAAGACTCATTTATCCAGAAAGCTTCCCTAGACTAACAATACCCCATATTGTATGAATCACACTGATTTATGCAAATTTGATTAATATATTGGAAAAAATCTGACAATTTATGTAAGGTTGGGTCTTTTCATTATGGACATCCCTCCATCCCCATCTTTTGCCAAAGGAGTAAAGCTTACTGTTTTTAATAAGCTCAAATCTTTAAGTGGACAAAAGAAAAAAATTCATTTTGAACATTCAGGCATGACTAGAGAAAAGAGGAGCTTTAGGAAGGCCATATTTTAAGTAAAACTATAAAGCGAGCCCCTCCAAACCTGAGCCAAGTTAACAATGGCCAAGTGGTATAGTGTGATAGGGACCAAGAAAATGCTTACAAATAGGGCTCAGGAACAGATCTGGCTCTCAGAAGGCAGACTCAGTAGTTTTGGTCAAACATTATTTTATCATTAACTTGGAAACCTGACTATTACCAGACTTGTGCTTTATATTTTTCTTCTGAAATTTAGGGTTTGTTGTCAGTAGATTCTTCTAACAAGTACATGGTTCTTTATTCTTTAAGTCCTAAAACTCTGGCAAACATCACAAATGTTTGCCCATTTCTCCCTTTTTAATAAAAGAACAGAACATGACTGTTTTTTTCATTACTGTCATATAGTGTAGAGAAAAATGGAATTAAAACTGAAAAGAGAAAAACAGAACCTCCATCTAGCATTTTAAAAGTGACAATTACACAACCAGAGTCGATTAATTGGCTCCCATTTCCAGACGACAGTGAGCAAGCAAACACTCTCTTCAAACCTCATAAATAACTATCCCCTAAGCTCTACCTGCCAGTCCTTCCTCTGCATGAGGAGGTAATCCAAGGAGAGTTTGCACTGCCTTTTACTGCAGTTTCTGAAGAGAAAATGATTCTTCAGTATAGTAATGGGCATTACAACACTACAATCCTATTACTCCGAAGGTTACAATACCACTGACGGAACTCTGGGCACCTAGATAAAGGGACAATGTTAAAGAGCCCTGTTTCACTAAAATCTCTCCTTAAAAGTCACCAGGCAAAATGAGGGAGCGCTTTTCCATTTCACTTGCCAGTCACCCAAACACAATGAGCAATGAACTCATGTTACACAAACCGAAGACCTTAGTTGTTCTGGGGATCAAACAGTTTTAAGAAATGGAGCTGGAAAAAAACAAGGTTTTCTTAACCTGATAAGCTGAGAATGGCAAAAAAAGAGGACATAGAAAATTGTAGGCAAAGTAAATTGTTTGGGTTTAAATGTTCACTTTTTCAATATTGCTGCACTTTGAAGGACTTTACCGAAGTTGTAACTCTCCACCTTTAATTTATCCTGCTGTCCTCAGCCCCTGCAACACTTAAAGCAAGAAAACTGACTCCTTGTTCTGAAATCCCACAGAAAGACAGCACTTAAGTTTCAGAGCCCTGGATGAGCAGAGGGGATGGCAGGTCCACCCAAGTCAAACTGAATGACATTTTAGGAGAAAGATCTTAGCTGTGTGGGATGGTTTTAGAATGTCTTTTCCAAATGGCATGTGTAAACTAGCTATATCTTCCCTTCCTAGGAATCATGGCACATATATGAAGGGAACTTTTCTAAAATTAGGATGCTGTAGGACAGACAATGGAATAGAAGGTGCCTCCAAGAAAAAGTGTGATTCAATAAATCAGGCAGGTCTATAAGTCCAATAATAACCAAAACACAGAAGCAGAGTTTTGTGACAAAAACAAAAGGAAAAGTCCCACAACTATAATTTGGCGCTCAGGAGGATAATGGGTACATGGGGAACATCACTTGAGTGGCTACTCTAATGAAACAACCTGTGCTTTCACCACTAATGGCTGGTCGGTGAGTGGCTACAGGGTATAGAAGGGGTAGCCTAAGGACTCTAATAAGCTGCTGGATCAACTGAACATTTATTTAGTTTTTCTAGTTTACTGGAGATGCACAAAGTAAACATAGGAAGTGCACATTTGGAGTACCCACCCCCAAAATTCACACGGACTATCTGTGTCCAACCTGTAGTAGAGCATTCCGAACTCATACTGGTCTGATCAGCCACAGTCGGGAACACTGAAACATCACTTTATCATGTCATTTTGGTTCTCTTTGAAAACAAAGGACAACAACCAATCTTACTGGAGAGGGTATGTAAATAATGCCATTCTGTTAATAATGTACTCCTTATATAATGGCAAGGACAAATGTCTTTTTAAAAACCAGTAACAAAATCCTTTTAACTTAGTGTTGAGTTTAATTTAGAGTTGTCTTTAATCAACAACAAATAATCGTTAACAAATCAACACAACAAAATTAAGAGCTACAGAAGCTACCAGAGCAGTCTGGATAATGAACTTAGTAGATTGAAATAATAGATTTGGTTTGGATGAAAATTTGAAGGAGTCTAAAAACAAAAATACAATACTCAGTGGTCCAGACAATAAACTCAGATTCCATAATTTAAAAAAATCTTAATTAACAGTGAATTTTAGCTTCTTACTATTTTTAACTAAAAACTTTTTATAGTATTCAAGTCTTGAACTCATAAGATCACTAATGCCATGGAAGACAGAATTTAATGTGATCAACATAAACTAAAGAAATGTCAAAAATTAAATAGATGAACATGGACAAATGTTGGGGAGTACACTTTGGCAGAAAAAGCAATTTAACTACTTATCATAAGGAAAAATTGTCTAGAATTCAGCACTTCTTAAACTATGGAAGAAGGGCAGAGGGGTTGGGAGTGGAAAAAGTTTAAGAAATCTTGAACCCATGCCAATAACAAAAAAGAAAGAGAAAAAAAAGACTGAAGGTTGAGGGAAAGGTTATGTCCGAGGGGACCAAAAGCTAAATACTCAGCATATGGGACTGCTCTAGAATTCCATATTGTATATTGTAATCTGTACTTCCCACCATACTTGTACATCAATGAAACCTTTTAGTAAGGTACTGTATTTATTTAGTTTAAGGCTTCATAAGTTTATGCAGGATTTATTTAGGGAGAATCTAGAAGAAAACATTTTGGTTGGGCCCAGCTAGGCTCAATACTTTGGAGAGGCAAGGGGATTGACAGAACGGTCTTTTGATAGCCTATGAAATTCCATTTAAAGCACAACTTACGTATTCTCAATAAAGGACAGCCTATAATTTTCAAAGCTAATCAGTCGATCTCTTGAGGTCTGCTCTGGGGTATCTGTCAAAATATAAAAACTCTCTTCTATTCTCATCGACACATTTCTTAGGAACTAACTAGAAAATGGGAAGCATGATGAATTCAGGCTGGGCCTGTAATCACAAAATGACAAGCTCCAGTTCCAGTGATTTTTAGTGTGTTAATAGCTGGTTGCTTCTCTGTTATTACTCTTGTTCTTCCAATGCATTATTTATTTATTAATTTGTAAAACACTTATTGCTGCAGTGCTAAAGAACAGAAAGCTAAAAACTTAAATTATTCAAAGCTACCAAGTAAGGGAAGGAACAAAGAAGAAAAAAGAGGAAGACAACTTAATGCAGAGCCACTGCCAGACAATCTAACAAATGAACTGCTTTCCAGACCAAGAAACAAAAACAAAATCAAATGCACAAACATTATATGCTTTTAGTTAGTGTACAAACCCTTACTGAACTCAAATGATATGTGGAGTCCTATCATAGGGAGATAAAAAGAGAAGATTGGATCCCTGCCCTTGAAGAGACCACAGTCCAGTATATAGGTGAAACAAATGCAGATGCATACTTCTAGAGAATAGTGAGCAGATGTCCTTAAACTACAACAGGGGGGCGATAATACTGCTTTGTAAAATAAGAAATGTAACTAGTAAAATGGGAGGTTAACTGGTGGTAGGATTTTAAATGCTCTGACTCCAACTGGACAGCTAGCTGTTATTCAGATTTATGCTGTTATCCTGTACCTCTGTGACCATAATATCACACACAACTGGAACCCACCCATCTTTTCCCTGCCTCCATAACCTCCAACCTGATAACATCTCATCTCTGATCTAATTCTTTCCCACAAAACCTGTTTAGGTATCATTTTTTTTTCCATGAAGTACCTGCAGATCCTTGGAAATAGAAGTGATCTCTCTCTCCTTTTAAATGCTTACTGAATGGGAACCCCTCCTCACAAAAAACAAAACCTATGCTCTTAATAAAATTAAACCTTCAGTAACACAAGAGGTAAATTTCCTTTCAAAAGCTTAGGTGGAGCTTACTCCCCAGGGCAAGAATTCTTAGCATTTTTGGGGGCATACCTCTTCAGCCACTTGGCTGAGTTTATGGATCCCTTCTTAGAAACAAGTTTTTAAATGCATAAAATACATAAGATTACAAAAGAAACCAATTATAGTGAAATACAGTTATTTACATGTTAAAAAAAAGCCCCAACAAGTTCATAAACCTAAGGTTAAGAACTACTAGGCCCTAAAGTCTTTTGATATTTACATAAAATTACTGCAGTGACAAAAGCTATCTAAATCACTACAGATGCATCTATATGTATATACAGGTATATACACATATACTCATGAGAGCTTTTGGGGGTTACTTTCAGGTGAATTCTGCACTTAGTACTTTGCAAAGTCCAATTTCATAAATGGGGAGCCAAAGTCTACCAGGCAACCATGTCAATTCAGCAAAAGTGGAAAATTTTCCTAAAGCAGCACATCCTGGGCCATTCAAAACCTACTAGAATCATTCTAATTACCATTGTCTACAATGAGATGATCAACTGTAAACAGCAAAAGGAACCCTGATGTCATGGGTATCAAATGTCTCTATTTAGCTTTCTATAGGCCTGCTGGTATCTCCTAGGGATCTCTTAAGTTACATGGGATCCCTGTGGTTTAGAAGGTGACAAAGGCCCTAAATAAACACAGACATGTAAACGATTAAAGGTCGTAAAGACCCTTCCTAACCTAGGAGAGTATGAGAGTACAGCAAGGTCCTGGAATTAGTCCCCTAAATGTGGGCACCATTATAGCAAATTCCTCTAAATAAGAAAACAGACTCAATAAAATCAAACAAAATATTTAGCCAGGGAAAGACAAACTAGTTGGTCATCTTCTTTTTTAATTTGTTAATTCTAGTAATTTTGATTAATTGGAACTGCCTAACTGCACATAAGAGACTGTACTTTTCTTTTGAATGAATTCCTTTAAGAAAATAACTTACTTGCAGGGCAATTTGGTTTTGTCTGCAACCATGGTCCACTGCTGTTGATTGGTGGAAACTTCAATGTAGTAACTGTAGCTTCTATCATCACAGTCCCAAAGTAATAACCTGAACAGAGACATTAGACATATTAGTACAGAGAAAAAGTAGAACACTTGTGTGAACTGAGGCACAGTGAAAGAAGCATAACTATGAGAATAACAGATACCACTACCACAATGTAACCTAAAAAACCCAACACAGACAAATACTCAGAGATCTCAAAAATCAGATGTAATGGGCAGGTGATGAAATACACTTCCCTCCTCTCCTCTCCATAGAGAGGCAGTAGTCTATAGATGTAGTATGTTCTATAGGCTGCTAGAAAACATCATTTTGTCAACTGGTTTTGCTTAACTGATTTTTTTTTAATTAAAAAATAAGGGATAAAGAAGGGATCTAAGGCAGGGGGGAGGATTACTGGGAAATGCCTGAAGTATAAATTATTAGTAACATTTTTTTTTTTTAAATACAGAGGAAGTCAGGGAGAAGTTCATGAAACCAGGTTCTGGAGGCTCTAGACAGGCACATTTATAGAGACCCATTCTTCTCTATCACACTATCAGGATAAGATATCTAGAGAACAAATAGCCAAGGGAAAAGAAAGGGCAGTCCTCCAAAAACAAAGCATAAAGAGTAAATGGAAATGGTTCAGTGTGAGAAGATGGGTCTTATCAGTAACTGTTAAACCTACCAACAATCCATGGAAGCAAAATTATTACTCCAAGAACAAATGGCAAAGAGAATCTTAGGTGTCCCACCGTTCTGCCTTCTGAATCTCTCATCTCTAGGTGACAAGCCAGCTGAAAGACCTGACTGCTCCCCATGACTCTTAGATCCTCATTTCATATACCCAGGATGGAAAATTTAAGTGATCCTAGAGATTAAAAAAAACCCAACAAAAAAAAAAAAGCCAATACTGGTCATCATGGGCTCTTGCCCTCTATTCTGTGACATTTAGAATGACTTTTACCATGTTCTCCCCAACTTTTCTTCATCCATAAGGTTTTACCTAAACTAGAGTTTTTCATAAGCCTTTGCAAACATGGTCCCAAAGACAGTCTCCGGGTTTGAAAAAGAGAAATAATGTACTTTTTATTTGGAGGATGATCAGACAAAAATTTTGGCTTTTGTTATTTCTCCACAGGTAACGAACCTTAAGAATGCCATTCAGGGTGAAACCTATAATCCATTCAAACTATGGTTCTGGACCTGGCATTTCCATCCAAACTAGTGTTCTGGATCTGACATTTGCAAAAGAGCATATCCCAGGGACCTATTCAAAGGCAAGGTGGTTCTTGACATCACTCTTATGTTGTTTTCCCATAAGAGCCCATTATGAATCTGTAACAGAAAGGGAACTTTCCAAGAATTAAAAGACCTCAGTTCTACCTTTTTAGTCCTGGTTATGACACTAAATAGTGACATGAAGTTAGTTAGCAAATCAGTTACCTTCTCTGGTTAGATCTTCCTTTTCTGTAAATTACAGCACAGAAGTTTGAGATACCTCAGCAATCATCTACTCCATCTCATCTATTAAATGTCTGACTCCTTGTGACCCCATGGATCACTACTCTCCACTCTCTCTCCAAGTCTGTGCAAGTTCATGTTTGTTTTTTCCATGACACTTTCTCTCCATCTCAACCTCTGTGGTCCCCTTTGCCTTTTGCCTTCAATCTTTCCCAATATCACAGACTTATCAACTTGTCCAGCTTGGAGATATAGCCCCTTTTGATGTCCTGTTCTGCTTCAGCACAGATGGAATTATCAGGGAATTTTCTGATACTGAACCTAAATCTGCCTCTTCCTAATTTCCACATGTTTTTTGCTCATAGTTTTGCTCTCTGAGGTCAAACAGAATATATCTAATACCTCCTCCACATGACATCCTACAAACATATGAAGACAGTGATCATATCTCTTCTTTGAGTTTTCTCTTCTCCAGGTGAAACATGTCCAGATTTTTAAACCAATTTTCATGCGACATAGATTCAAGGCCCTTCATCACTCTGACTGCTTTCCTTTGTTCTCCAGATGATCAATATTCTTTTTAAACCAAAGTGCTCAGAACTTAATACAACACTGCAGATGAGATCTGATGAGGGTACAAGATGCAGCAGGACCTCAGCTCCTCATTTTTAGAAGCCCTGCCAAGAGGACGTTAATTTTTTTTGCTTGGTTTGACAAACTGCTGATTGATATTGTGCTTGAAGTTCATCAAACCCCCAGAACTTTTTCAGAACAACTGCTCCATTTAGGCCTTCTACAAGTTATACTTAAGAAGCTGATTGTTTTTGTTTACCCAAATGCAAGACTAGCCTCTATCTTTATTGAACTTCAGCTCAAAGTTATGCCTGTCAGGATCCTTTTGTATTACAATTCTGTTATCCATTCTGTTAGCTTTCCCTACCAGCTAGATGGTATCTGTGAATCTGAGGAGTATATCATTTAGGCATTGATAAAGATGCAAAACAGCACATGGTCAAACAATGCTCCTTAGAGCATTCCACAGCAGACCTCCTATCATTAAGCAATGAATAACTACTCTTTGATTATGGCCATACAACTAGTTCAGAATCCATTTGATTAAGTTATATCCATGTCATTACCCTTATCTATTAGTTTTATAATTCTGTCAAAAAAAGGAAGTTAGTCTCTCAAGACATGCTCTTGATAAAGCCAAGCCAGCTCATTGTAATTAGCTTTTCCCTTTCTAGATGTTTACCAACTATCAATTTAGTATGTTCTAGAATTTTTCCAGAGATAGATGTCAAGCTTACTGGCACACAGTTTGCAGACTGGTTCTTCCTTTTTTTGAAAATTTACCCTTCTCCAATATTGCGGAGGTAGTTTAATAAGAAGAGTGCTGGGCCTGGAGTCAGGAAGACCTGAGTTCAAGTCTAGCCTCAGACACTTACTTGCTAGCTGTGAGAGCCTGAGCAAGTCATTTAACTCCTTTTTGCCTTAATCCACTGCGAAAAGGAATGGCAAACCAGTCTAATTTATCTCTGCCAAGAGCCATATGGAGTCATGATGTTAAACACAACCGAACAATTAAATAGCAAAATATTGTGGTATCTCTCCTGTTTTTCTTTCTGTTGTTAATTATCATTGTCCCTTCCATTCCAAACAAAGCTTTAGATTAGATGATTTTTTCCAGAGAAAAAATGGTTATGAATCTATGAGCTTATTTAATGCTACTTATTTTTAGCTCATAAGATGAAGCCATGCTGTGGTAGAGAGCAGGCCTTGGAGCCACACAAGCGTGCGAGCTTCTTCTGACATATAATGGCTTCATGACCTTGTACAAGTCATTTAAACTTTCAATGCCGTAAGCAACTCTCTATAATCCTAAATTGTAGATGAAGTCCTGATATGCACTGGTAGAGGGAACTTCCTTACTGTAAATTTCTTATGCAAATGAAATCACATGTCTAGTCTAAAACTAAAATGAAAATTTCAGTCTTGCTTTAAGGAAATCCTCAAGTCTTGAAGACATTGGGTACTGTTATTTCCTTCTTTAAATTTACCTTAAACCTAATCTCTTTCCAACTTTAAGGAATGTACTATGGAATCATTATTTTCTCGGTCTCTAACAACCAGAGTAGCAAACTATATCCCAAAAGTGGAGAGCCCATCACTTTGTACAAGGGTAGAATCACGTTTGCTGCTCTTTTTGCACAAAGCTTTTCAGTTTCCTTTTGTGTGTTATCTTCCCCACTAGACTGTAAGCTCCTAGGGTACAGGGACTGTCTTTCTTTTTCTCATTTGCTCCCCAGTGCTTGGCACAGGGCTAGTACATAGTAAGTACTTTACTGAATTTATTATCAATATAATATGCTGCACATGAGTCACAGTCAATTAACACTTAGAAGGCACCTACTCTGCACCAGACACTGTGCTAAGAGCTGAGGATACAAAGAAAAGTGCAAGACAGGAAGATTTGGAGAGTGGTGATAAAGGGCACTCAAGAGCATGATGAAGTTATGCAGTCTGAGTGTGGGAAAAATCTGAGGAGGTCTAAGTTTCCGAGTTGATTTCATTTTGCAGAAGGATGAGTTTCTGGAAATGATAGAGTCTAGGAATACAGCTGGGTAGAAAATGGTAAGAATTTCCTAGTGCCATCTTTAAATGGAGAAAGATCAGGGAAGAACTTGCAGAGGGAGGGATGGAGGGGCCTCAGGACTAGAGGATGCTACCTTAGTCACATTATCTCCTGATGCTCAATTCTCATGATACTTTGCTTGACCTTATCAACTTGTGCTCCATTCAGTACAACAGTTATTTGTGTATACAGAAGAGATATGGTGTGGTGCTTAGAACTGGCCTTGGAATAAGAAATACCTGGGTTCAAGCTCAATCTGTCTCTCTCTCTGCAAGAACCTGAGCAAGATGTAAGGAAAGTAGCTAAATGCTGATGTGGTTAAAAACACCATGGTGACCTTTGCTGGTTACATCAATGTGTTAGACTGTCTTCTGGGAAAAGTCTACAGTGACTCTCAGACTCCTTTCTTGGGTCATAACTATTACTTTTTGGAACTGGTTAATTTAGAAATATTAATGATTTGGACTATTTTCTACTAATTATTTTAGTAGAATTTTAGCCCACAATGAAATGCTTTTCCAGTCTTCTATCCCACTCTACTCCCCCATTTCCTATGACAGCTTTTAAAATTATACATAAAATTTATCTATTAAGACATTGTCAAATATAAATTTTGAGACTTCACTGTGCACCGTTGTTCATGCAGTTTACCAATCTGTTAGATAAATTCTGTTGTCATACTGATTCCTAGCTATCTCATTATGTCTAAACAGAATACTTTGTTTCTTGTCTCTAAGTCAGTTCTCTCTTCAACATACAAAACTCTTCCCAAACCTAAGGTGACTAAATATTTTAAGGCTGGGGCAGAACGAGGTGAATTTAAGTAAGTTACACTCACTGTTTCTCCTTTATCCACATGAATACTTTCTCCTGAAAGAACACTAATAAATTAATAAAATATGCTTCTGCATACGGAAACCATATTTTCCTCCATTAAGTAGGTCATATCTCTTAATTGATCAGTGATCCTACTCTTTATTATAGATTGATTATACACTTTCCATTCATATCAATGAGGCTGATGTGGGCTTTTAATGAGTCCTATTTGGCAATCTCTTTCTCATCTATCTCCTCTTTTTTATTTCTGCTGCCACAATCATAGCTCAGGTCGTCATTACCTTACAGAACGGTTGTATTAATAGTCACCTAGACTTTACAATAGCCTGTACATCACCTCCCTCCTCACTGTCACCTCTGAGTAATCCATCTTTCACATACCTGCTAGATTAGTCTTCCTTACACGTAGATCTGATCAAGTCCCTCATCTGCTTAAATTCATTCAGCAGTTACTGCCTACTGAATTAAACTGAAAGTACGTGGCCAGGTACTACAAGTCCTGCATAATCTGCCTTCAACCTCCCTGATCAGCTTTAACTTATACATATTATGTTGCAGCCAAAATGAGCTGTTCATCACCTGCTGAAAAAGTCCTGTATTTTCCTAACTCTGTGCTTTTATTCTTCTTGTTCTCTATGCTTGGAAATGACTCCCAATTTGTGGAAATTCTATTGATACTTTAGTTCAAATGCTAAATTCTCTCTTCTGATCATCACCTGACTCTCTTTTGATCCTCAATTCTCACAACACTTCGATTGTGACACTCTTATATTGCAGAAGACTTGTTTGTGTACATATATTATTTCTGCAGCAGAGATGATGTGGCATGATGCATGAAGAGCCAGCCTTGGAGTCAGGAAGACCTGGGTTCAAGGCCCATTTTTGACACATAGTAGCTGCAAGAATGTGAGCAAGATTCTTTATGCACCAATATGATAACATCACTCATTTGTTTAAAATAAGTCTCTAAGCTGCACAGAAAGTAAAGATCTTGCTCAGAGAACTCACTATCTAGATAGGATCAAAGGTCTAATTAAAAAAACATATCTCTCCTCTAAATCCAGTAAGCTCCTGTAAGTTAGAAATCAATTCTCATTTATATTAGCATTCCAAAGTATCTAACAGATCAGGTACTGAACAAAAGATTGTTGAACTGTACAGTATACACAAGGCATTCAATAAATGCTACTGAATGACGAAAATGAGTACTTTTACTAGAGGGAATCAAAAAGTAGGAAAAGAGACAGTTTTACTTCTTATTAACATTGATGAAGACACATTGAAGCGATCTGTAAAAATGGGATTTTCAATTATTTACGGATTTCAGTTATCCAGGATCTTTCACCCTTCCATCACCATGGATAATTATATACTGGCTATAGAGGTTTCTACTCCAGCATCCAACTAGTAGGACTTACTCACACTCAGAAATGTTGAAAGGACTGGTTTGAAGATATTGGAGAATGAAGGCTTTTTTTTAAAGAAAAAAATGATTTTAAATCTTGATGTCAGTAATTTGAATCTTCCATTAAAGGTCTTTCAATAATGAATATATTTTAAGAATAAAAATTTTAAATGTTAGGTATCATAACCTAAGGATACTTGCATGCTCCAAAAGTGTTATTATTTTATTCAAACTTTTTTTTTAAAGCCAAAACATCTCCAATTAACCAAACAATTATGTGTTAGGCACCAAGGACACAAAGATAATACATCCTCTGCTATCAAGGAGTTTAAATTATTTTTAAGGGAAAACAATACACACACACACACACACACACACACACACACAAAGAAGTGTTGGGAGGGAGGGTACTAGCAACTGAGGGGATAAGGGAAGGTTTATACACTCACAAAGCTGAATTTTAAAGAAGTAACTGAATCTATCAGGTAGAAGTAAGGAGGGAATGCATTCCAGGCATGGAAGCTAGGTTGTGAAGGGCTTTAAGAGTCAAAAGAAGCTTATATCCTAGAGGTTATAGGAGTTCACAGTTTAGGGAGAGAGAATTGAAGCAGGGAAATGGCATGAAAGGTCATTTGAATAATCCAGAAAAGAGACAAAGAGAACCTGAAGGAAGGTAGTGGCTGCGTGAATAGTGAAAAAGGAATGAAGGTGAGAGATGCAGTCTGGGAACTGACTGGGATGAGCAATTGTAACATCAATGTGATACCAATAGGAGATGCAATGAATATGCATGTGTATTTCCAGGGTAAATTTGCAAAATGTAAGCTGTCTTCCTCAAAGATGAAACCAAAATATTTATTTAGATACCATAATGCCAATGCCACAATAGTAACGATGAAATTTGTACATGTTACAAATAAAGGGAACACTGCAATCCTCAAGGTTTCCCTCCTTCAAGCCTCCCCACAAACAAGACCTTCTCCCTTGACCTTCTCTGAACAAGATATGGTTATGCCATAAGTGACAATGCAAGAATCCTTTAACTCATATATCATGCACATGCAAACACGAATTGGAACTGCCCTTCTAATATTGCTGAATAAAGGGCAAACACGAATTGGAACTGCCCTTCTAATATTGCTGAATAAAGGGGGCTGGCTGGCTAAGAGACTAAGATCTGGTCCATGTTGAACTGCTGCCACAATCCAAATGATCTAATGGGCATTGTATAAAATGACCAGTGATATTAAATGTTTTTTTTATCTTCCTTTGCTTCCACGGTAGCGTTTCCTTTAGAAGCAGTGAAGTGTTAGGTTTTTTAAAATTGATTAGCAGTTGTGATTTTGCTTACCTCTTTCATAAATGCTCTAGCTGGCTGCATACCATTGATTACCAGGGGTTCAGTTTACAGCAACTAATTGCTCTCCTTGCTGTTGTTTTGATATAAAATTCAATAGAAAATATGTTTTCAAAACTCTTGTCTTCAATGCTTGAGCCAGAAGTGACTGGAGGCAAACCCAGTGGACTGAATTTTCCCTCCTTTAAAATAATTGCTCTCTCATCAGTCTGTGAAGAAAGTTTCCAAATTGTGGCGTTCTAATTGGAAAGTCTGCATTATGCATGTGATGACAAACTATGTTGTGCTGAATGGGATTTTTTATCCTTTTCTTAAGGGATTAACTGCGCCAGATTTTGAACAACAACTGCTCCACCACTGAATTGGCATTTTTTTTTTAAATAAAAGAAAATGCATTCCACTAAGTCTCTGGATTTAAGTTAGTTTGTGGGAACTCTGTAACTGAACTGATGGCACAACTGACTTTGACGATAATGGTCTCTATATGTAGGTGAAATTAATTGACTTTATCAACTATAAAGAATGTTGGGTTTATGCTTATGACCTATATCAATCTTCTACTAAATCCAGTAGGACCATTTTTAGTTAAGTTAAAATCATAAACCTTTGGCCCCAAGGTTCTATAAAATATTTACTGTTGAAGCCCCTCAAAGCTTGCAAATTTTGTTTTCTGTTTTATTTCATTTATTAGAATGTAACATCCTTGGAAATAAGGAATTGTTTTATTCATTATATTTGTATCCCAAACATTTAGGCATAGTGATTGACATATAGTTGATGACTAATTGATTGATCTCACCAAATGCTGATAAAGTGGCAAGCAGGGCCTTATTTCTAAATGTTGTTCCCTCCACTGTATTTATTTATCTAAAATATTTATTTATTTTTAGTTTTCAACAATTACTTCCATAAAATTTTGAGTTCAAAATTTTTTCTACCTCCTTCCCTTCTCCTCCTGCTACCCCAAAACGGCATGCAATCTGATACATGCTCTCCGTATACATTGATATTAAACATTTTCACATTAGTCATGTTGTAAAGGAGAATTAAAACCAATGAGAGGAACCACAAGAAAGAAGAAACAAACAAAAATAAAAGGCATAGAGAGCAAATAATTTTTGATCAGCATTCAGACTGCATAGATCTTATTCTGGATATGGGTGGCATTTTCCATCATGAGTCTTTTTGGAGTTGTCTTAGATTCTTGCATTGCTGAGAAGAGGTAAGTCTATCAAAGTTAGTTATTGCACAACGTTGCTGTTACTGTATACAATGTTCTCCTGGTTCTGCTCATTTCACTCAGCATCAGTTCATGTAAGTCTTTTCAGGTTTTTCTGAAGTCTGCCTGTGCAGCATTTCTTATGGAATAATAGTATTCAATCACATTCATATATCACAACTTGTTCGACCGTTCACCAACTGATGGGCACTCCTTCAATTTCCAATTCTTGGCCACCACAAAAAGAGCTGTTGTAAATATTTTTGTACTTGTGGATCCTTTTCCAATTAGAAGTGGTATTGTTAAATCAAAGGGTATGCACAGTTTTATTGCTCTTTGGACACTGTTTCCTCCACTTTAAATTCCTCCCCTACATCTCTATTGAAATTGCAGACATACTGCAAAATCTACCTCAAATTGCACCTTATTTGTTAAGATTTTCTTGATGTTCTCTGAATTTATTGTTATATTCAACAACTAACTAAATGCTTACTATGTGCAGGACACTGTGTATTAGAAATACAAAAATAAAAATGCAACAATTTGTACCCTCAAGGAACTTACATTTTATGTGTTTGTGTGATCTAAATGGACAAAAACATTTGCCTTCCCTTCTATCATCCCACCACTCCCCACTCAACCCCATTCCCCCTACTTTCCTGTAGTGTAAGATAGATTTTTATATCAAATTGAGTGTACAAATTATTCCCTCCTTAAGCCAATGATGGCTCCCTCTCACCTCCCCCTCTTGCCCCTCCACTGAAGAAGCTTTTCCTTGCCTCTTTTATGTGAGAGATAATTAACCCCATTCTATTTCTCCCTTTTTCCTTCTCCCAATATATTCCTCTCATCCCTTAATTTTATTTTTTTAGATATTATCCTTTCATATTCAACTGATCCTGTGCCTTCTACCTACCTACCTACCTACCTACCTATCTATCTATCTATCTATCTAATCCCTCCAACTACTCAAATACTGAGAAAACACTCAAGGGTTACAAATAAGATCTTTCCATGCAGGAACGTAAACAGTTTAACTTGAGTAATTCGCTTATGATTTCTCTTTACTGTTTACCTTTTCTTGCCTTTCTTGACTCTTCTGTTTGAAAGTCAAATTTTCCATTCAGTCTATCTTTTCATGGAGAATGCTTGAAAATCCTCTATTTCACTGAATGACTATTTTTTCTCCTTAGGTATTATACTCAGTTTTCTTACGTAGGTGACTCTTGATTTTAATCTTAGCTCCTTTGACCCCTGGAATATCCTATTCCAAGCCCTTCGATTTCTTAATGTAGAAGCTGCTAGATCTTGTGTTATCTTGATTGTGTTTATACAATACTCAAATTGTTTCTTTCTGGCTGCTTGCAATATTTTCTCCTTGACATGGGAATTCTGGAATTTGGCTACAATATTCCTAGGAGTTTTTCTTTTGGGATCTCTTTCAGAAAGTGATCAGTGGATTCTTTCAATATCTATTTTACTCACTAGTTCTAGACTATCAGGGCAGTTTTCCTTGATAATTTCTTTTTTTTTTCTTTCCTCTCATTCTCTTCTTTTTTTTTGTTCATGAAAAAAATTTATTGATTTAACTCTTTACATTCATTTTCACAAAATTTTGGGTTCGAAATTTTCGCGCCATTTGTCCCCTCCCTCCTCCCCAATACACTGAGCATTCTAATTACCCATATCACCAATCTGCCCTCTCTTCTTTCATCCCTCCCTTCCCTTACCCCATCTTCTCTTTTGTCCTGTAGGGCCAGATAACTTTCTATTCCCCATTACCTGGATTTCTTATTTCCTAGTAGCAGGAACAACACTCAACGGTTGTTCCTTAAACTTTGAGTTCCAACGTCTCCCCATTCCTCCCTCCTCACCCATTCCCTTGGGAAGGCAGACAATTCAATATAGGCCATATCTGTGTAGTTTTGCAAATGACTTCCATAATAGTCGTGTTGTGTAAGACTGACTATATTTCCCTCCATCCTATCCTGCCTCCCCATTGCTTCTATTCTCTCTTTTGATCCTGTC
>CM053770.1:317999940-318032248 GCA_028658325.1 Potorous gilbertii
GGTCTCCTTTATCAAGGTATTAACCCATTTTTCATGCTTTTCTTGCATCTCTCTCATTTCTCTTTCCAGTTTTTCCTCCACCTGTCTAACTTGATTTTCAAAATCTTTTTTGAGCTCTTCCAAGGCCTGAGCCTATTGGATATCTATTTCAGATGTTTGGGATACAGAGGCCTTGACTCCTATGTCTTTCTCTGATGGTAAGCATTGTTCCTCCTCCTCAGAAAGGAAAGAAGCTAACATCTGTTCACCAAGAAAGTAACTTTCTATGGTATTATTTTTTTCCCCTTTTCTGGGCATTTTTCGAGCCAGTCACTTGACTTCTGGGTCCTCTCCACCCCCGCCTAGATCTGCCCAGCTAGTGCTTGGGGTCTGAGATTCAAATGCTGCTTCCCAGCCTCAGGGCTTTCAGCGCCCATGCCTAGCTGCTATTCAGGGTAAGACTAAATCAGGTTCTCAGGTGGGGGCAGGGCCACTGCCCAGGCTCAGTTCCCTCAGGGGGTTTATGCAGAGACCTTCAGTAATGGACTGGAGCTCCTGCCCAGCTCCTGCCTGCTGCGGGAGCCTCTGGCCGCCGAAGCTGCCGCTGCCTCCCAAGGGGGCCTGAGTAATGGAGACACCCCGTTCCCCTCTCGGCCAGCCTGGAAGTCTCTCTCACTGACCTGCAGCGCCTGTGGGTGGAGGGACCCCCGCGGCCACCGGAGATTCCATCCCTGAAGTCTGCTCAGATCTGCTCCTCCCCGGGGATGTGTGGCCAAGGTAGGGCTGGGTTCCGCTCTGGTCCCGTGCATGGCAGACCTTTCGTGAGGGTTTTTCAAGTCATTCTGGAACAGAAATCTCCTCTACTCTGTTGTTCTGTGGCTTTCACTGCTCCAGAATTTGTTAGGAGTTCTTCTTTACAGATATTTTATAGGCTGTGGTTTCGGAGCTGGCATAAGTGTGTCTTTCTACTCCGCCATCTTGGCTCCTCCCCTTTTGATAATTTCTTGAAAGTTGACATCTAAGCTCTTTTTTTGATCATGGCTTTCAGGTAGTCCCATAACTTTTAAGTTGTCTCTCCCGGATCCATTTTCCAGGTCAGTTGTTTTTTCAATGAGATATTTCACATTGTTATTTTTCATTCCTTTGATTTTGTTTTATAATTTCTTGATTTTTCATAAAGTTATTAGCTTCCATCTGCTCCATTCTAATCTTTAAGGAATTATTTTCTTCAATTTTTTGGACCTCTTTTTCCATCTGGTCAATTCTGCTTTTTAAGGAATTCTTCTCATTGGCTTTTTGGATCTTTTTTGCCATTTGGGTTATTCTATTTTTTTAAAGTGTTATTTTCTTTAGCATTTTTTGGGGTCTCCTTTAGCAAGCAGTTGACTTGGTTTTCCTGATTTCTTGCATCACTCTCATTTTTCTTCCCAATTTTCCCTGTACTTCTCTTACTTGATTTTCAAAATCGTTTGTGAGCTCTTCCATGGCCTGATACCAATTCATATTTTTCTTGGAGGCTATGGATTGAGGAGCTTTGACTTTGTTGTCTTCTTCTGGTTGTATATTTGGTCTTCCTTGTCACCAAAGTAAGATTCTACAGTCTGATTATTTTTCCAGTTTTTGCTCATTTCCCCAGCCATTTATTTGACTTTTGAGCTCTTTGTTAAGGCAGTTCTCTGCTTCCAGAGGGTTGGGAGGTGTACTGTCAGCAGCTTGATTCCTCCACAATCTGCGGGCCTAGAGCTCCACAAACAGCCACTGCCCCAGCTGCTATGGCTCCTCCCAACCCCTCCACTGCCCTTGGGCTGGGGCCAGGCCACTCTACTCTCTCACACAGGTCTGACAGGTTTTTTCCACTCACCTTCCTTGGTCCTTGGTGTTTTGGAAAATGCCACAGTTGCCAGAGATTCAGTCCCTTCTCGACCTGCTCAGGTCCCATCTGTGTCTTTGTGGCCCATGCTGGACTGCGCTGTGCTCATAGTGCAGCGCAATAGACACATTCCATTGACCTTCCAGGCTGTCTTGGGCTAGAAATTTGCTTTACTCAGTCGTTCTGTGGATTCTGCAGTGCCAGAATTTGTTTAGAGTCATTTTTTACAGGTATTTGGCTTGGTTTGGGGGAAGAGCTGTAGTAAGCCCCTGCTTTTACTCTGTCATCTTGGCTCCATCCCAAGAAACTATTACAATTTCTAAATATAGGAATGACATAGGAACACCAATTTGGTAGCTGTGTGGAGTATGTGTTGGAGAAGGGAAGAGACTGGAATCAGTTAGATCATTGAGGAGGCTACTATAACAAGGTAAGCAGTAATGAAGGCCTGAACTAGGAGAGAGGCTGTGGAATTGGAGGCTGATGGATTCAAGCAATGCTGTGGAGGCAGAATAAATAATACTGGATATGGAGGTGTGGCACATGGAAGAATCAAAGTGATTCTTAAATTGTGAACCTGATTGACCATGTCACCACCCTACTCAATAAACTCCCTTGGCCTCCTATTATCTCTAGGACTAACTATCCTCTTCTATTTGACATTTAGATAATTAAAAACTTGGCCCTATCATAGCCTTCTTACATACTTGTTATTCTTTCTTCATACATAACCTTCCATTTCTTGCCTTATATTTTTGCACAACCTGTCTTCCACACCTGGGATGCTTTACCTCCCTCTTCAATTGCCTGGTTTCCCAGTTTTCTTTAAGACTGAAGTATCATGTAAGGCAAGAAGCCCTTCCTAACCCTGTTTCCCCGCCCCCCCCCCCAGACGCTAATGTCTTTCTTTCCAAGGTTACTTTATATCTGTTTTCTATGTTTTATATAAACTTATCTATTTACATACATGTTGTCTCCTTAAAGACATGGCTTGTTTTGCTTTTGTCTTTCCCCAATACCTAGCACAGTGTCTGGCACGTAGTAGGCACTTAATAAATGTTTGATTGACTGGCATCTCCAATAGAAATAGGGGAGTTTGAAAGTGGAATTGGTTTGGGGGAAACATGATGACCTCTGCTTTGGAGATGTTGAGTTTGAGGTGTCTAAAGGACATCTAGGTGTAGATATCCAGCAGGCAGTTGAGAGTATGGGATTCATCCACATATTAACTCTTCTTTCTCCAAAACTCCACAATATTTCTTTGTACTTCTGTTACTGTACTTACAATGTCCTGCTTTGTAATATGGCTCCTTTTGTTCCCTTTACAAGGCAGAAAATTCCTTCAGGGAAGAGGCCATAGCTAATTCATCTTTGTGGCTACTACAGTGCCTACAGAGGTACCTTTAGTCTTAGTATTAGATGTTGAAAAATTATTTAATTGGAGTGTAAAGATGTAAATATTTGGCCCCCAAAATGCGCAGTTCATGAGTAAAACAGTATTTATTAAACACCTCTTGTGTGCTGGGTGCTGTGCTAGAAAAATGAAGCCACTTCTTCAAGGAGTTGATATTCCTTTGGGACAGGGTGAAGACCAAATATATGCATATAAATATATATATGTATATGTATATGTGCATACACACATATATTAAATGAACACCAAGTAATTTTTTTGGAGGGAGGCATTAATCTTTGGGGCTGAGGAGAAGAATCAGGAAATGCCTTAAAGGAGGTTTCATCTGACCTGAACTTTGAAGAAAACTAGGGATTCTTAAGACTCAGAGGTGAAGAAGGGAGACCTTGAAAAGCATCCAGGCCAGGCCAATTTGTCTGAACCAGAGTATGGCTGGAAAAGTAGGGTGGAGCCAGTTTGTCAAGGGCATAGTAAATGCTTAATAAATACCCTGATTTTATTTAATGTCTCTATTGTCACGGTCAAACCTCTTTTTCACATTTATTACTATGGCAGCTAGTAGTATGGAGGATGGATTGGAAAGGACAGATTAGATGCCAGGAAACCATTTAGGAGACATGATGTCAGAAAAAAACTTGGTAATAATTTGAGCTGTCTAAAAGTAAAATGAGTTGCCTTAGGAATTTCCCCTCCTCAGAAATTTTCAAGGAAGTAACCACTTGTCAAGTATGTAAAGTGGGGACTCCTTTGGTGTATGGGTTGGATTAGATGGTTGCTGAGATCCCTTCTAATTCTCAGATTCTGTGAGGGTTTTTGCAACAGTCTAGTTAATGGAAAATGAGCAAAAAGAATTTTTTTTTTTACATGTTTAATGTGTTCCAGGCATAGTACTAGGTGCTGCAGATAAAAATATAAGTATCTCTGCCTTCAAGGAGATTATGTTCTAAAAGAGAAAGATAATGCATATGCAGGATCTAGAGTTTGAAAGCAAGGGGGAGAGGTGGTGCCAGAGGGTCCAAGTTCCATTTCTGTGAGAGGAGGAAGAGGCCTGGAGATGGATGGAAAATGATGAGCTCCTGAATTAGGGTGGTAGCCATGGCATCCTGAGTAGGAATGTCAGCATAGAGAGCTAAAGCCTGCATCCTAGATTGCTGAAGAAATGATATGAAGGAATGGATGATTGATCCTTCATCTTTTCTTAGAAACAGGACAGAGCTTTCACAAAGCTGAACACTCCCATTTTCAAGTCTATTCAGAGAGGGAAGAACATTCTTCCATAAAAACTTGTCTCAGAGAATAAAGACATAAGAGACCTCAAATCTCATTAGTTTGGATAAACTGGGGAGGTCTTTTTGAATTACAGAATGTTCTGCAAGATACTCTAGTTACTAATAATAGCACTTGCCCCCCAGGGCTGTTGTGGAGATTAAAGGAGATAAACATTGTCAAGCATGTAACACAGTGCCTGGCTCAGAGGTAACTCTATATAAATATTAGTCATTATCGTTAGTGTTTTTTCTGAAGATGCCAGATGCCAGGCACTGTGACTATCAGACTGTACCCTCAAAGAGCATATGTTCTACCTACTGGATTGTACTTAGGGACAGTAAGATGTCAGACTCCTCAAAAAAGAAGGAAATAATACGTCAGCCATATAGAAAAGACTTCTTTTAGAAGTAGTTTGGCCCACATAGATCCTCCAATTTATGCTAAAGGACACAAAGAGCAACTGTACGTGTTGTCTTCTGGTCTCTCCGTTAAGGAGAAACAAAGACATCTAGGATGCAAATGTTTTGCCAGGATTGGGAGAAAATAACCAAACCAGCAGCCAGAAATATTTCTTCCCAGCAGACTTAGGGGAATGATAAGTCCCTGCTCAAGGGGCTGGGGTATAATCCGCTTCTTGCTTAGTGGGTGGCTAAATCCCTCAGGCTAAATGTTAAAAGGGAGTCTCTGAAAAAAATTCTCCAATTTACCCCATAGAAAATAGATCTTGGTTGGCTAATAGGAAATGGGAAGAAAAGAAGGCATTTCCCATCTTCTGACCCCAGGCTTATCTGAATTTCAGGCTGGACATTCAGAAAACAACTAAATGAAACAAAGTGGTCCTTCCCAGAGATAACTTCATCCCCAAGGAATGGAACGGATGTCATCCCTGGAAGGCTGCATGACTATGAATACTCTGGTGAGACAGACCCACCCAGAGCATATAATAGTCAACAGTGGTGATCCTTTGCATCTTCCAAAAAATTTAGTTTTGTGATTTTCAAGTGTATATACAGTTTGTTCCCTTAATTAAGGGAACAAACATCTACCCAGCAATCTGTTATGCCTTACTAACTCATTTGGGAAATAATTTTTTTCATACATTACAAAAATAAATTTTAGCCTAGTCTGTTACTGGATTATAATGAATTCTAAATCAGTTGGGTCTACTTTAATATAATTTTAAGTTTTTTCCAAATCAAATGGCATCAGAGAAGTGGGTACAGGGCAAATACCTTTTCCCTAAAAGACCATTTTCTCTCTTTCTCAAGGTGACTTTCCAAAACAATCTTTCCTTAGGTAAGATGTGGGCATTAAAAATATCAGAACCCATTTAAATGATCCAGGCAGTTTTAAAAGATAACCAAAAAAAATCTCATTTTGCTATAGACCTTTTGAACAATGACATACTAAACTGTGCTTACCTTTACAGATCTTTCACTGAGTGTTTAAATTTGGTATCATCAATTCCCTTCTCAATAGCAAGGCCATCTTTCTTGCTTTCAGCAACACCACTGCAGAGATATCTGAGCTGATACCAGCCTGATTCAGCTCTGAAGTATTATCCAAGTTGTTGGGTGAGGACAAAGCAACCTGGCTCTACAAAAATGATGCATCACACACCCACCCACACACACCCACACCCACACACACTTACACATGTACACACTTCTTCCTCTGACCCTTCCCACCTACAGATTCTAAGTTCAGTTTCTCTAGAATTCAATTCCTGGGAAGACCCTCAATAGGCTGATCTTGTTAAAAGAGCAAAGCCAGCATGTTTCTTTGCAATGGGGGAATGCAATAAACAAATACTTGGGAGATTTTTGTTTCTTTTTTTAAATTTTGTGAAATTAAAAATGGGGATGGAAGAAAGTATAAACATTTTAAAGAGCTCTCAGATCTCCAAGTTTAGTCCTAGGAATGATATACGTCGTGGATTTTCACTCAATACGTTCAGTTTTTAGTTTTTGGAATATAGCAAATAAAACTTGTCATCACCTTCATCACCACTGTCGTCATCATCATCATCATCATCATTTCACATTCATTGGTCGGGGGAACAAATTTTCCTAGCTCCCTTCTCTCTCTAAATCACTCTCCATGACAAGAAGGCATGGCTCACATGACAGATTTGCTTCTTTCATTCCATTTTATTATTAGAAGCCCTGCTCCCCTCTGTTAAGCATTGTTCTGCTTTTATCACAAAGGGTTTATCTGAAGAATATAATCTCAACCTTCTCTTTACCAGTGTTCCCCCTGCCCCTGCCAATACTTCATTATAGGTTTCTAGTTTTTTTTCTTTTCCCAGTATCATAACTTATATACTAATAGACTTTAGCCATGATTTTTCCTTTGCAGTCAACCTCTATTCCTTTCACTGGTTGCCATTGTCCATATCTAACTCTTGTGCATTTATTACTTCTTTTTAGACATTCCATTGACCCAGCGTTCACAGAACTCCATTTTGTGACCATGAAGTCTCCTTCACCGAGTTATATTAACCTTATCATAAAAATTAGTTTGTCTTACAGTCACTATTACCTTGGCACTTCATACTTCAAAACGCTAGTCTCTTCTTATTTATTGCCACTTTAAAGGTAGAGTATAGGAGAAAAAGACAAGGGAAGAAGTGAGGGAGAGTCAGATTAAAAGGGTAAGGTGAGAGAAAAAGGACATGAGAAGGGTGCAAAATAAAATAAAGAGAAATGGAAAGGGAGATTAAAGGAGAATTGGAGAGCATAAAAGGCCCAGGTCAAATGTTTCACATTGTACAGGTACATGATGTCATCACTGGCTAGTGTCTGGAATTTTTTGTCAACTCTCTTGTAATTCCTCAGTATTCCCAACCTTCTGAATCGTGGGGAAAATCCAAAGTTGAAAGGAACTATCTTAGCTCTGATACTGTTATTTTCTCAAGCTCTCATTTCTGATGACCACTCCAAGTCCTTCACTTTCCCCCATCAATTCTCTGACCATCCATTAATACATGAGCAGATGCACGGAACTAACAAAAGCTTTAAGTAATAGGGGCTAAAGAAATTTAATAAGCTCCACTGTTCCTTTCTATTCCACTGGGTTGCATTTTCAAAGGAAGCTGTCTGTGGGAGATGAAGAATTTAGCTACAGGCAGACTTTTGCATTCTCTCAACCTGAAGATAAAGGGAGAAAATAGAGGGGGTAGAAGAGGATAGGGAGGTCTCATTTGCAATGTTACAGGCAAAAGACCAAAAATGCAAGGAAGAGCTACCAAACAGTGTTCTTCTATCTGCTCAGTCTCTCCATGATTCCTATCGTACTTTGAGATTGATTTCATTAACATGAGCATTCCTTCAAACAGCAGAGATCACAACCCAGTCATGCATTCTAATACTGTGTGACTCTTGTCTTTGTCAGTCGGCCAAAAAATTCATCATGTACCTATTATTTGCCAGGCACTGAGCCAAGAGCTGAGATACAAAGAAAGGAAAAAGATTGTCCCTGTTCTCAAGGAGCTCACAACCTAATGGGGGAGACAACATGCAAACAACTATGTTTTAGGAAAGCACTAGAATTAAGAGGTATCAAGAGAGACTTCTTGTAGGAGACATTTTATTTGGGATATGAAGGAAACTAGTGGAGCTGAGGAAGGGGAGCATTATAGGCATAGAGATCAGCCAATAAAAATGTCTCCCTATGTTTTCTCCATACAACACCTACCCAGTGTATTTGAGGCCATTCTTTAAAGTTCTTGATATTTCACAGAAAAACAAAAAGAAGTGTACAATGCACTGACTGACCTTTGCTCTTGATACATGACCAGCATGACATTTCTGGTCCTACATCTTTCTTTTTGATATCCTTAATGTAGCTTCTCCTCCATAATTCTTCATTGGTAATGTACTGTAGGCTACTCACATTAAACATGTGCTTTTCCAGTGGCTTAAAACTTCAATCCTCCCCAAGCTCTGATATTCCATGATCTACATCTAAATAACATCACTGGAAGCAGTGATTTTTTTTTTAAATGGGACTTTTTTTCAGAGGGAAGCTTGAGGTTATTTAAAATACTGTTCAGTTTCTCAAAGACAAGCCAGCTCACTTTTTTCACCCAATTTAATTCTGGGTTTAGTGGGTTGTCTATTCAGTGTCTGTTAAAGATATGTACACAGGTAGGCCAGTTCCACAAGTTCTCCAACAAATTCTGTGCTGTCAGACCAAAGGTACTCTTTACTCATCTAGTCTTTCCAGAGTGCACAGACTGAACTCTTTGGAAGAGCTATGATGGTTCTCATTTAGGAGGTTCTATAATGTTTTGAGGCTTGATGCAATCAGTCCAACATCATTTACAAAGAGGAGCATCTGAAAGCAGCTTTTCATCTTAATACAGTATCTTTTGATTTGATTTTATGCAAGACATCCTCCAAGACAGTGGTCAACATCTTTATGTCTCACTTGAAATTAATAATCAGAGGGTCAAATAATGTTTTAATTACACTGTTACATTTTCAAGGAATCTTTTGTGATTTTGACATATTTGAAAGATACTTCTTTGATTTCCATGTTATAGGAATTGATTTACATTGCTTAAACTTTTACATGAAATTATCATAGTGTTTACAACTTTCTGTCAATTATCACAATTTTCATCATTAATAATTTATTTAAGTAAATTGGGTTAGAGTTATTTTAAATGCATGCCACAGTTTTTTCTCATTTTAATTTTTCAGCTTTGTACTTATTTTTATCTTTGTTGAAAAAGGTTGGTGGTCTGACTGTATAAAAACAGTTGATTCAGGAATGATCACCCTGTTGGTAAGTGTTCCCTTTAAAAATGTAATTAATTTCTTTTTTGTGATATTATGGTGCTCATCACATCCAGTGCCTTTCAATTTCTAGAACAAAAAGTGTTATTCCTAGATAGGTGAAAAGTTTCTGTATGATACAAAACTGGTCTACAAATATTTAGCTTCTCTCATTCTTTATTCCTGATCCAAGTTTTCCAATATATTCTTTGCTATCCTCACCTATCCCCACCTTTGCAAAGAAAGCACTAAATATCAAAGTATATCTGAACTTAATTTTGAGGGTATGATTAAATTCTCCTCACAATTTTTCTACTTCACTTTCCACAACAGGTGTGGTACCTAAGCTATCATTATTTTCATGGTGGTCTTTCTGTTAATATTTGTCAAGGGAAATGTGAAATAAGCAAATATTCCAAGAAATTATATTTCTTGTTGCCTTTGGGTACATGAGAAAACCAATTCTCTCAACTCATTTTAAACCTTCCTAGGGAAAACTTAAAAACCACCCATCCATTTAGCTGCAACTTCTTTCTTTTGGTTTCACTTATAGAAAAAATGTCAAGTTGTTAAGATTCCGTTCCTCTTGCAGCATCTTCAAATGCTGATCATTAGACAAAAAAAAAATCATCTCACATACAGAGTACCAACAGCTACACTAAAGTTTATAGATTGGATAAAAACTATGTGATCTTTAGTCCTGCTTTCTACTCCCTCTGATGGCAGATCCCATCTGGGAGTGCCTGGAGGGCACCAGCCAGAAGTGGTGCTGAGGGCAACAACCCCATATCTCCCTCCCTCACATATCCTATACTAAACATTACTGACAATGCCTCCTTACCCTTTTCTCTTCTTGGCTGGTCACTGAACTCCCACCCTCACTCAAATCATAGTGAATCCAGAATTTCCTCTCCATTCTGACCCTAATATGTACTCTTCCCTTCTCCCCCCTTTCCCAGTGGCAGCAAGCCTCTCATATGGGGCAGATACTCTAAGGAGAAGCAGCTTAAGGAACCTTAGGCCTTGCCACCTATAGCTATATATACCTTCACAACTTCTGGGCCTTAATGTTTGGCTTAGACAGTGAATTTCTTGAGAGGAAAGACTTTTTTCTCTATGTGTCTCCCAAGACATACAACAAATACGATGCTTGGCCCACAGTGTTTAATAAATATTTCTTCATTCATCTCATTAATTCATTAACACTCTCTGCCCACTTCTTAAGTATCCTGCCATAATCACTACAGAAACAGAAGGGTGTTTAATTGAACATAAAAAGTTAAGAGCTCAAAGTGACCTTATGGGCAATTCAGTCAAACCTTCTTGAGAAAATGGAGGCTCAGAAAGGCCACATGACAAGTCAGTGGTAGCAAAGAGACTAGAACTGACCTGAAGTCCACTGTAAATATTATAATTCCTCATCGAATTAACAGTATCTAGTCATTTATGCCATTCAGCTCTGATATTCACTTACTTCTCTTTTAGTATGGGGCTTGAGTTACTTCTTTTTTCTTCTTAAATTCCTGACTCTGGAATTTATTCTGTTATTCCCTGTAATGTGAAAATCTTCTTAACATTTATCAGTTCCTTAATTCCTCTCCTTTTAAATATCTTCTCAAAATTAATTTCCTACATGAAATTTCTTTTCTGGGAGGGTTTCTACATTACAACACCTTTATTCCAAAATCGAAAAATAAAAACATATTAAATTTCAAGTGCTACAAAATTTAACTAACAGATAATTACAACATTACATTATATCTGATATCTGACTTATTTTTCCTGTAAATTATAGTCCTGTTCTTATGTGGTGTGTACTTGTTGCACCAATAAGAGTAACACTGTACTCACAAACATTTTAAGGTGAGGATCCCTGCTGTGATGAATTCTTATAAACAAAAGATAATGAATCAATTTAACATGTGATTATAAGATAAATCTTTTGAAGGACTGGAAGGAGGGGGAAAAATGGGTAATCTTATGCAAATTTTTAAAAGGCTGAGGGGAAAAAGTAGTTAATTATGTTTTCAGTGGGATTCTTTTGATCAGTGGGGGCTTAGTACAGTTCCCTTGATCCAGGTTTTCAAAGCTGAGATCAGTAGTTTTAATTCAAATGTTTCCAACCAACATTAATAACTATCATTTTTTAAACTGCTAAACAGAAGTAATTAAACCAAACTGGTGTGGGTTTCAGGGCCAAAGGCTAAACAGGCAGTTGTTGTTTATCTCAGGAGTTGCCTAGTACTGTCTCATTAGGTCCGGAGCTGCAGAAAAGACTCCACTGGGAGAAAACTATCTCTATTATAAGGATGATTGCTATGTTCAATCTCATCTATACTCTCCAGAGTGGTGGGGTAGCCCCTCCTTCCCTTATTTGTTTGGCTGAAGGATTGTCAAAGAGAAAAACACTCCTTCTTTGAAATGTATTCTGTACAAGTTGCCTTTTTAGAAATAACTTCCCAGGTGCTGATATGAATATTCACCAGAGCACTCAGAGCACAAGGGCCAGTCTCCCTGCCATGTACACTAATCCTTCAAAATGTATTCTAGGCAAGCTACCAGGGTAAACTCTTAAATAGAAACTGTGTTTTCCTGTGATGGATATTGGATAGCTGGAAGGAGAATAGCTGAGTGGAGGAGGTAGAGATGAATAAATCACCAGAGTGCGTATCTAAGGCATTGATGCTGCTGGGACTTTCCAAATTAGACTCAAACATAAAATTAGGCTTCATTAGCAAATCTCGCCCTGTGGATTTCACCACATAGCTTTTCTTCATCTGGCTCATCCCTCCTATATCAGAACAATAAATATTTATTTCCACTAAGTTCCATTACCCAATCTGCTGGAAGCTCCAACTTTATCTCACTGTCACTTAGGTAAGCAGAGCCTATACAAAAGTCTGATAGTTATCTCTGTTAATAAAAAAAACCCAAAAAACTTCCAACATTGCCCTGGCAACATACACCTGCAAAACATACTCAATACTACATTACTGTCCCTGTTGACAGAGAAGTACAGGGAGAGAAGGTTAAGTTCATTGACCACCAATTGTTGCGGTTTCTCTGAATCATTTCCCATTATTGCACTGATTCCCTAGCAGTGACCACTGAGACTCATGCCAAGGAGAAAAGAGAAGGTGGGTAATGCATTGAAGGCTGTCAGAAGACAATGCCAGAAATTGGTATTCACCTCAAATAAAAACTATGATGATCCTTAAGATACAAAGGCCCAAGTGATGAGATTCCTGAATAGCCACAAGAGCTTAGGAACTACTAGAAGACCTCAGGAATCAAGGGCAATGGGAAGCTGAGGAGAAAAAAAGGAGGCTTTCATATTATCTCCTCTGCTGGGGTGCCCTGAAGCAGCTGTCCTGGCATCCTCTCTGAGCATGGCTCTACTGAACAACCACAACCCTCAATGCTACCCATCTCTTTTCTGTCACCATCTTTGTAGAGCACTTCTTACAAGAGTATCAATTATGTAAATACAGCTGCTGCATCTAGCTTATTCCCAACTCCTTGGAAGTTCATTTTCAATATTGTTTCAGAGTAGAAGTTTCAATATAAAACATCTGTTTTCTGAAAGGTGGATCTTTTAATTTCACCTGCTTGGACAGGCAGCATATGAAGGAAAGGAACTAGATTTTAGACAGAAAAATAATGATGACATCACCAAACAGAAAGAACTAGGGCATGGAAGTAATAAATAACACATATGGTTTAAACCCAGACTCGATACAGCCTAGAAATGCCTAAAACTTCTTTCTTCTGTTGAATGTGTTTGTGTTTAATAGATTTCCAGGAAATAGTCCCAAAAGAAATCCCCTCTCTCTTACTGTGACAACTATACAGACAGTTTTAGACCAGTCTTTCACCTTACATCCCTAATAATTAATTTAAGAGCAAAAGGTTGAGGCTGAGAGATGAAACAGAAAGCAAAACATTCCACTTAAAAAATCAAAGCCAAAATACAAACTTCTCATTTTCAGAAATGATGATGGGCCTACTTTATTGCTTTGTTTCTTTCCTATTAAATAAGTGAAAAGACAAGCATAGGTCAAGGAAACAGTGCTATGGCTACGTAATCTAATTTTGTTCCAGAAATATTACTATTATAATGAAACAGAAAAGGTACAATGATGTCCACTGAAATATATTAAAATAAAACACGAAAGAAACATGGAGCCAGTATAACATTAGGAGATCCCTTGAACAGGTAGTTTATACTATTAATTTCACATCTGACGAGGGCAGAAATTTCGGAGTTTTTCTCTACCAGTGTAAATGGACTTTACTGATCCATCCAGACTTTCACACTAGGTCTTATTCTGCTGTGACCACAGCTAATGATTTTACTAGACTTAAGTAGCCTGGACTGCAGACCACAGCCATAGAACAAAAGAAAACAGAAAAATTGTATAAGGAGTACTTATTCTTCCCATGTAATAATCTTGTTTCAAATGGAAAAGATTTTTTAATAGATAACCTTTTCCTTCCAATTGCAGGTATAGCTTTTGAATATTTAACAAGATCTGTGATTGTATTATAAGTTCCCTTCAATGATGCATAACCCTTCCATAGCTACCTGTCTTGTATAACTTTTATCAGTGTTCTCCCAAATATCTGCCACTAGGCATCAAACATGGAGCCATTCCTTACTTTCCCCTGACATTTCAAGGGCACCAGTGGAACACTCTAGTTGTCTGCTTGTCATCCTGGCTTCTCTTCCTATCATGTAACTTCTTGATGTCTTTTACTCCTGTTCTTCTTTGGAATTCCCCACTGGTTTATATGTGGCAACCTGTCTATAGCCATCAGGTACCTTTCTACTGCCAGCTCTGTAAAGGCAGCTGTATTTTATATTTCATTGCTGTATAGCAATTTTCCTAAAGCACAGATCTGATCACGTCAATTCTCAGCACTCCCTCTGATGAACACCACTGGCTACCTATTATCTCCAAAATCTACTCCAAAATCCTCTGGCACTTAATCCTTTCACAAATCTGGTCTCTTCCTATTTTTCTGACCTTTTTACACTACTCCCAACCTACGTTACTCTGTTTCCAGTTCTTTGTTATCACAAAAAGGGCTGCTCTCAATATTTTGGTGTGCAGTTTAGCATATAGTTTGTTTTTTGTTACTGACTTCCTTGAGGTGTATTTCCAGTAGTAGAATCTCTGAATCAAAGGGTATGGACAATTTCACTTGTTCTCTTAAGTATATTTTCAAACTGAATAAATTTAAAAAATAATGCAAGGCACTGTGCTAAATACTAAGGATACAAAAACTAGCAAGCAAGACAGGTTTGCCCCCAAGGAGCTTACATTCTAATAGATGAAGACAACATAAATAGGGAGTTGGAGTTGGAAAGGGAGATTATGTATACAGGAGCATGGCTCCAGAATACACGCAGTATGATTTAGAGATGGCTGGGAAGCGAAATGGTGGGCTTGGGATAAGCAAGGTAAGGTAAAAGCTCACCAATCTAAGCCCAATGTCCCAGGGATAGGAGTCCAAATTCTGGTGGGAGGAGGAAGAGACTGAAGTATAGGCAGCATGGCTTAGAGATGGCCAGGAAGTGGTATTCTGTAAATTGCTTTACAGAATGGTTGTGCCAATTCACAGGGAGACAATATTCTTAAACACAGAAGCAGAGTGACATAGGTTTGAAGGCTAGCCTTGGAGACAGGAAGTCTTGGGTTCAAGTTCTGCCCCTGATACACATGTTCATACACTTGCTTATGTGAACATGTCAAGTCATTTAACCTCTAATGTACTCCAGAAAACACTCTTAAGACTTTGAAGTTGTAGAAAAGCTGCTGAGCTGCATTAGTGGATGGAATTCCCTACAATTAATTCATAGGTTCCCAAAGTGGGTGACATCACTCTCTGGGGGGCACTGTAATGAGTAAAGTGGGGGGGCTTGGTAGTAGCTGTGGGTGCAATTGAGGGGGGTGTTGAACAAAAGTAAGGGGGTAGTGGAAGCATAAGGAAAGAAGAAAATTTGAAAAACCATTCATACATGTTTCATCTGTTGTGTAACAGACTTAGTCATGGCAATTACATTATTTTCTAAATAAACACACGAAATGCAAGTTATAACCAATCAGTGGTCAAGTCCACTGACAGGTCTTAACAAGCAAGTGTTGGCAGGTGAGAAGTATCATGCATTGTTGGGAAGTCCAGCATGCATCAGCAGGCATATGTGCATGTAATGACTTGTTTATAATATGATTACATGACACAACATTGCATCCTCAAAATTACAATGCAGGAAAAACTTCTATTTACAATAAGTTGTAAGATACAATAAGTTAATTTAAGATACATCATTTTAAAAACATATATGTGTGTGTGTCTATTTGAAATGACACAAAGTTTAAAAAAACATTAAAAGGTTAAAGAAAGTAGATTTCCAGGGGGGTGCTGGGTAAATTTTTTTAAGGGGGAGGTAGGTCAAATAAGTTTGGGAACTTCTGCCCTTATATAATGAACTCAATGCATAAAACAAGCAAAACTTAAACTAGAGAAGTACGAGCACAGCTCACACAATCATTACTTAGCAGTTATTTGTCAATACTGTTTTGCAATAACATTTTAAATACATTATAATCAAAACCTACAACAAAGTCATAAAACCTTGCTGTAATGTCATTTGGTTGATCAACCATTTACAATTCTGTTCCTAGGGAACCAGTTGATCTTTACCCCTCACTATCATTTTTGCAAAATCAATTAACAAAATGACAGGTGTGTTCACATAATTGTAAAAAAGGAAACTTCATTAAATTATATATTTTAGTTAACACAGTTATCATATATGTGGAGCATAGATTTTCAAAGAATTTTAGAATACTATAAAATATATCTAACAATAAAACCATGTAGAATAGTTTAATCTTTCTCTGATCATTCAGAAGGCACTTCAGGATCTAGTGCTGACTCCTGTTACTCTTTTGGTAAGTAACAGTTTACGATATACAGCAAAGAAATACACCAAAAAACCAAAACCAAAAAAACTTTGCCTCAGAATAAACTTCATATAAAGAGACAAGTAAAACACATGTAACCGCAAACATTTTTCATTTTGGTTCTAAACTGTTCAGTAAATGATCACATGCCTTTTGTTAGAATAGGTTATTTTAGAAGCTGGATATGATTTAATTACTGTATTTATGCTTCACATACTCCTAGAGAAGCCCCAGGACAAAAGGGCACAAAAGATCATAGGACCAGAGATCTAGAGCCGGAAGGGACTTGAAAGGCCATGAGCATTTAAGAATGTACAGTAAATTATCTCCTATGGGAGTGAGACTCTCCAGGGTATAATGGGGTAGATAACAGAAACCAAACCAACAAGCAGTTCTTTTCTGGTTCAAAATGAATGTCTGTTTTACGAGATTGAGGACAGATTCTTTATAAAGACCCACGTCTCTCAAGCTGTTAAAAGATGTGAGTAGACTTCTTGTGCCTAGGCAACATATTAGATCCTTTGGGACTAGGAGGGTTCATTCTAACTGTCATTTCCAGCACAAGGGGAATGTAAACTGAGTAGAAAAGTCAACGGTGCCAACAATCTGGAGTTTGGAAGTACAAGTCAATTCAGATTGGCTCTAAACACTAACTTTTCCCTATGCTCATCAATATCTATAGTGAGAGTTAATTCATTTTCATTTTATGGTATGGAAGCTATACTCCAGTTTCTCCACATCTAAATGAGTGTTTATGATGATGAACTAATGAACTTGGAATCTTTTCTAACGAGGCAACACAAGCGTAAAAAATGTTCACTAGCAAGAACTAAGTCCTTGAGTGTCTACCCAGGAATGTCCTTGAAAGCAGGGCTTTGAGGGACAATGGTTAGAACAAATCTCCCTATGGAAGGGGAAGGTGCAAAATGTGTACAGTAGGCTAGAATTAACTTGAATTCAGGGCTCCTACTTAAGCCTCAGATACACTGAAAAAAAGTCGAAATCATCAAGTGTTGAAATGCTTTCAACAAGGGCCTTTGGTAGCTACCAATGTACATGGTACACTCACTCTATCACCCTCTTAAAATTTGAGAAACACACTTGAAATGCCACTAAGATGCACAAAAAGCATCTGTACAATAAAATAAATGTCTGCCTCTCTAAAAGAACTTTCTCCTTTTTATTTTAGCTAAGGTATATTGCCTGAGGGAATCTAGAGGACTCTCAAATAATAGTAGAATATTGTTATAAAATTCATTCAAGGGCTATCCCTAAAAGGGAATTCTACTTTCATAGGTGAAAGAGACACCTCTTTCACATATTAACCCTTCCCTTTCACTCTTCGGAATAACTTTATTCATTTGATAATTAAAGGACTTATTAGGGTAATTTATCATGCTAAGTGAGAAAATTTCAGTCAATATATTAAGAGCTGCTTCTGCTGGCTCCCTTGCCTCCAAAAGAAAATATAAATGACAGGCACATCTTTCTGTTCCTCTTACGGCCCATCCCAGGAGTAGTAGTTTGAAAAACCAAAACCAGAAAACCATAAGGGAAAAAAAAAATTATTAAGAAAGACTCTGACATGTCATTCACTTGGTGCTCTGAGGGAAACTTTCTTATATAATTCTGATAACTATCAGTGTACAAGAAGGTATTTATTTTGAGAAAGGTCTCAAATGACAACTTTGGAAAATTACTAAAGTGTGTATAGAAGATACTATTGTGCATAAAATACCAAGCCAAATAAAGCTGTAAGTTTCCACTGTCTTCTGTATCAGTTAATTTTTCTAAATAAGGATTTTTTTCTTTCAAATTCTCAAGCTATATTTTATGATGACTAGGTGTCAAATTTCCCAATCACTTCAGAATGATAAATGGATGAAATCTGCAGTAAATCACACCATAAACTCAGAAATACAATTTTTGGGGGTATTTAACCTTTTCTGTTTTTCCAAGGCACATCAAAATCCCACAAGTCCTTATATATTTTTAAACATTCAATTTGGCTGCTATATCAATCTTTTTTTTTTTAACCTTAAAAAACTTGTAGAGTAGAAATGGTTATTATACCTTTATACTACAACCCAAACAATACTATCTAATTTCCAAGCTTCATGGTCTGTGGTCCTTAAAGTGCTTGTATAAGTCAAACCCTAAAATCCATTGGGAGATATGGATAAGATTTTTCACTTCATGTTTGTTAGAAACCAAAGCTCCAAGGTATAAGTGTGAGAGAAGTGATGGTGCTGACAGTCCCAGGAATAAACTGTACTTACTAAATAAATCATGAATCAGTGAAATGATAAAGTGTACCTTGACTTGAGGTTGTGAATGAGAATGCAATATACTATTAATATGAAATATATTTCATAAAATCTTAAAATTCTGACCAAAATTAAAGGTACTGAGTCAAGGTCAAAGAAATAATACATTCAAATGTTTGGAGTATTCTTAGGCTAACAAACAAAAAATGACATCTCTGACTGTGCTGCATATAAAGGATGCTTTCCTAATACAAATGGATGTACTGTTTAACTCTAGAGCAGCCAGACAGATGGAGATAGAAGTGTCATAGGAAGAGTGGACATTTCTTGCTTATGTCAACATCAGTGCTTAACTTTAGAGCTTAACGTCAGGGATTTGCTGTCAATGCCTAACTCACTAATATCTTCCTAACACACTCAAATCAGATAACCTGAACAACTAAGCAGCATATACCATATTCCATTAGATTGTATGACCTTACCAGTCAGATGCTCAATAAATATTTACTGGACAACCATAAGTCCCATAGTACTAGTCTCAGCATGGCATGGTATACTGGAAAGAACACTAGATTAGAAGTCTGAAAATCCATATTATACTTTAAACTCTGATGTTAACTCAATGTGTAAGTTTGACCAAGTCCCAGTTCCTGCCTGAAGCTAGTAAATAAATTATGGATCAGTGAAATAAAGGAATGTGCCTTTATTTCCAGTTTGTGACTGAGGATATACTGCTCTATTGACATGCAGCATGTTTTCCTCATTTGTAAATAGGAGTTTTGAATTAGGTAATTGCAAAGATCTATGCCTCTTCCAATAGCATAATATTGCACTCAAATACAGTTATAGCACAATGGTGTACCAGAAAAATGCGGTGGACTCGAGTTAACAGATGTGGTTAAGGATATTGCTCTGGGCACTACCTGGGAGACCAAGGGCCAAGCCATGTAGCCTTCCTGAAGCTGTCCACTCCTTGGGAAAACAGCAGTAATAATAAAACCAATACAATAACAACTTCTGAAGAAAGCTCTCAGGAGGCAGGGGATCTCTCCTCACTCAGCGCTGGATGACTATTTCTCAGCTAAGTTGCGGAGGAGAAGCTTGGTCATGGGCGGGCTAGATTAAGATCACTTCTGAGATTTCTTCAAAAAAACAAAGCAAAACAAAACCTGATTAATTAAGGCACTCTCCAAAGCACAGATGCTTCAGTCTGACACCCTCTCCAGACCACCTTCCTTCCCTTTCAATGAAGTCCTTGTCGTTCTTTAGATTTGGTAAAAATTGGGGCAATCTGACTGATTTGAGACTGTTTTTGATTCATGTATCTTTAGGAACAATGAAAATGAGCAGTAGAAAGTCAGAGAGGAGCAACAAGGGCCAAACTGAATAGTCAGTCTCGAGCATCCCTCCCTTCCCCACGTCTCCTCTAAAAGAATCTAGCACAAGTTATAGCGACATAATGATGAGAGGTCAGCTAAAGAATTCAGAAAAGAAGGAAAAATGCACCATGGTGGCTAAGGGCTAGGGTGGCATAAAAATGTAATAAATACAGGTTTAAGAAAATACCTCTCCTTCTCCCCCCTGCCTCTCACCAAAAATTCCGACACCAAACACAAAAATATCTATTTGCTTTTAGCTATCCATAATAACCATGAAATAAAACCTGACTTTTGGTTCAGTGATTCTGTGCCAGATTAACTTCTGTAAGTGGTAAAAATTGTTTTTCTTTCCTATTGCGAAATAAAAAGAACTCTATTCCTATACAACAACAAGATTATGACTATATATCAAGAATATACTTTAGGGTAAGCTCATTTGGTCCTAATGTATTGTATTCATATACTACTTTCCAAATGAGAAATTAAAAATGTTTTACTGTCATTAACTCCTTAGTCCTCCTAACACCCAATAAGATAGTGGGGTTTGTTTTGCCTTTTCTTATCTGCAGTGTTGTATTTTTGGAGAGCCTACTTACTTACAATTAGGTTTATTATGTGCAGCATTATGGTGATGTTACTTATAGTGCTGCACATATCAATTGCAGAACCATCACTTCCAAGCTAATGTAAAAATTGTTAATTTAATTGACTATTTTATAATTAGGGTTTCAGTAAAGTACTGTCATATATTAGCTGGAAAAGACTGGATGATTACACCACTTAATACATAACGAATTTAATTTCTTGAACTAACCTGAAAACACTTAAAAGGATATCACACTTAGCTAGATGAAAGATAAAGAAGTCTTGAACTAGGATGACAAAGGTACTACAAACTACAAAATTAAATTGATATAATTAATTACTACACCTCTTCCCTGGTCCTTTTATGTGACCAGGCCTCTACAGATTTGTTATTTAAATGTTAATGTTTTGAAAAATGACATGAAAATTATACAATTACTCCTCAATTAACCACTTTCAAGATACAATGCAGGTAATATCTTTCTTTTATTCCTAAATAAAACATGGAATACTCAGCTAGGCTTATAAATCCAGCAATTCTAAGTGTAAAATCTTTAACTGACAAAGATAGCCAGAGAAATACTTGGGATGATGGAAAAATGAAAGAGAGAGAGAGGGAGGGAGGGAGGGAGGGCAGGAGAGGGAGAGAGAGCGAGGGAGAGAGGGAGAGAGAGAGAGAGAGAGAGAGAGAGAGCGAGCGCATGCACAGAGATCAAAGAGAGAGAGGAAAGAATGGTCTATTTGACTCAAGTAGAGTATTTTCTGCACACAGCAGCAAATACAGCTAAATTGGCTACTTGCTTCACAAAAAAAGTTAAACCAAGTAAAGAACAGTGAGAAAAGCCACTTCTAAGGCTCTGATACTTTTGTCCCCAGGAAAAAGAAAGCTCAATGCTTGCTAATGGAACATGGAATAGAGGGTGGATACATATTCATTTTTGTGATTGCTCACCCCATTTAGAGTATCTGAAAACAGCCAAAGGCCATACCCTTCAGTATAGTCCTTTTCAGGGCACAAGGGAATTGTTATCAACAGGGGATTAAAGGCACATTTATTGCGAGAATTAAGAGTGTCATTGAGCATACTCTGCAGTCCTTGCTCCTCTACCTAGCTACAAGCATACAGAGTTATAAACGGGAAATAAGCTAACTTTTCTAAATTAAAAAAAAAAAATCCAATTAAGTAGCACAGGGTATTCCCAGTCTTTAAGCTTCAACAGTTTTAAAAAAGCTTAAAACTGTCCTAAGACTTTTGAGACACCCTGTATTTTTAGGAAGGGAAGCTGCACAGACAAGTATGTTGTTACCTCACGTTATTTAAATTTTAGCCCTTGTAGTCACCAAGTACAAAGAACCTTAAACTTAAAATTCTTAAGGTTCATGAATTAACTGACTCAGGATATATGGGAGTTTTTTTTTGTTTTTGTTTTTTTTAGGAAAAACCTATTTGTTAAAATGAAATGGGCTAATAAATTTTTTAAAAAAGAAAATCTAATGTTCTGATTCTAGACAGAAAATGTTCAGGATTTCCAGAGGTTTTTTTTTCCTCTCTCAGAATGCTAAGGCTTTAGTTTTTCATCCCCATAGTGTTCTCTCTAAGTGCTGATTCAAATTCTTGGGGCCTATTCAGCTATAGTGACTAGGAAAGCAAGTCAGTCATCACAGGCAATAGAAGCTGCAGGTCAAATGCCATTGACTAATCAACCTGTCATTGGGCAATTACCTATCCCCATGAAGAAGTGCTACTGATCTAGTTTCCTATCAATAAATGTCTATCTGGGCACATCAGCTGCTTCTCACTGAAACCTGCCAAGACTTCCACACTGTCCACAGTCATTGGTGGTTGAAAAATCTTTCTGACTTCCTCTTAATCATGTCACAGAAGAGGCAAATGCAGTTCCTGACAACATAATGTTAGTTTTACAGAGACGTGTCTCTTTGAATGCTCAGCCACTTACACAAGGCTTCAACTGCATGGATTTTCTTAGTACAAAAACAATGGCTGGCTCAAAGTTGGAAGTTGGAGGTTTCAAACTGTGCAAAGACACACATTTCTGACGTGCCCCCCATGCCCCATTTCATATCGGAAACAGAAATGGAGGGACTTTAGGGTAAGAAGGTATCAAAAAGATATATACTCCCTGCCTCAAATCATGATAATACCTTTTCTGATAGTGTTTCAAAGCGGTATCATCTATCAATGGAAATCCCATTCTATAGAATGAAATCTAGGAGTGCTTCATTCGATTTATCTTTGTAAACGATCACTGTTCATCTGTCCACTTTGGAAGTCCCTCCTAGATGTAGAATTTCTGACTACCAGGAACACTTACTCCACATTTCAGACCCTCTTGATCCTCACTGAAAGGCCCCTCTGAACTCCTGTCTCTTAATGAAGAAAGGGTAAAAAACTCTTCTTTACTGCTTAGAAGCAAAGAAAGACTGGAAAACCAGTCAAGTGGCAGGTCTCTTGGGGCCACAGGAGGTTTTGTGGTTTGTCTTCAGGGAAAATAGAGTCAGAGTCAAGGAAATAATGATGGTGGGAAGATAAGTAAGAGTTAGTCCACCTAGTTGATTCTGCTTGCTCTGAAGTCTTAAATCCCAAGAGAAATAACACTGAAGGCTGAGATGGAAAGAGTCCCATTCTGCAGTCAACTCTATTATCCTTTAGAGTATTAGCTGAGGAGGAATGAGAATGCTAAAGGCACAGCAGCAATCTCAGCGGTTCTGCTGATTCCTAGCACTCTGGCTACTCTCATAACTGAATGTTGAGGCAATTGGATGAGCTTCATAAGAGGTTGTTCAATAGAGAATTCTGTAGAGCAGTCCGAGCCTAATGTGTGAACTGTAGTCCAGGAGTCAACTCAACAAATTAGACCTACTGGCCCCAGTAAGATTATTATATTCGTACTTCTACTAGAATTACATAAAGATGGACTCTTCATAGCTGGACATGCATCCCACACCATAGGAAAGCAGAACATAAAAAGTTCAGAGACAAAAAAGTTGTCTCTACAGACTCAAAAATATATGAGTAAATGAGTAAAAAAAGAGGCTAAAAACTGAAAAATCTTACTATACCATTATAAAAAATTTCAAAGAGAAAGAGGAGGAAATATTTAAAGACATCAACATATGTCTTTAGAGGTGAAGCTTTTCGAAGGACACAAATTCATACACATAGACACACACAAAGGATGCAAGGAGGGGCAGTGCATCCAATCAAGGGAAAATATCTAAAAATGGCACAAAGTTCTAAGTCAGTGAAGCTGAAACTCAGAAGGAACGAAGGCTTGACACTTCACAAAAAGGGTTTCTTAAATGCTATGTTTGGTGCAGGAAGAACAAAGAAAGAATTCTCTCCCTGGTTGATGAAAACGTAAAATGAATTAGAGAAGGCAGAACTAGTCAAACCCTTTTTTGCTTCTAGCTTCTTTTCCAGAAAGGAAAATGGTTTTCAAATGGAAATGGGTAGAAGAAACATCTCCAATCTATCCTTCAAATTGCTGTTAGAATAATCACCCTATTCTATAGCTAAACCTCTAGGATTAGTACACATTCCTTGAAGCTGAATTCACATCCCATCTATTCAAAAAGGTCTTTCTTGATTCTCAACAATAACCTTTATCATTCCATAAACATTTATTAAATGCTTACTATGTGCCAGGCAGGCAGTGAGTTAAGCACTGCTAAGCACAAAGAGAGACAAAAAGATAACCCCTATCCTCAAGAAGCTTAGAATCCAATGGAGGAGACAACAAGGAAATACATATGTACAAACTACGTACTGCAAAAATACAAAATAATTAAAAGAGGAAGGCACTAAAATTAAAGAGTTTGAGAAAGGCTTCCTGTAAAAATGGGATTTTTATTGGGTCCTAAAGAAAGCCAAGGAAGTCAGGAGGCAGAGATGAGGAGGGAGAGCATTCCAGGTATGGGGGACAGACAGAGAAAATGCCCACAGTGAAGAGATGGAGTACTTTCTTTGTGGAATAGCAAAGAAGCCAATGTCACTGGACAGAAGAGGATGTGTCAGGGAGTTAAGGAGTAAGAAGATTAGAAAGGTGGGGTGGTGGTAGTGGTACATGAGGTGAAGGAACAGGGTTAGGTTATGAGGGTCTCTGAATTAGATTTTATATTTGATGCTGCAGGGGGATGGGAAGTTACTGGAGGTTAATGAGTGAGGTAGATGGAAGACATAATTGGACCCAAGATTGAAAAATATCCATTTGGTGGCTGACTGGAGGATGCATTGGAGTGGGGCAAGACTGGAGTCAGGTAAACCCACCGGCAGGATATTGCAATAGTTTAAGTATGAGGTGATAAGGACCTATATTGTGGTGTGGCAATATCAGAGAAGAGAAGAGGTTCGTCATAGTAATAGAAGTAATGGGGGTGGTGAGTGGTAGTGGAGTTGTGGGGGTCGGGGGAGGAGACAAACATATTGGGAAATAGAATGAATTCTATTTTGGACATGTTGAGTTTATGATATCTGCTGGACATCCAGTCTGAGATGTCTGAAAGGTAGTTAGAGATGTGAGATTTTAGAATCATCAGCATGGAGATGGTAAAGAAATCCATGGGAGCTGACGAGATCACTAAATAATGAAGTGCAGAAAGAGGAACTAGGACAGTACCCTAGAGTTAAAGGGCATGACTTGGATTATGATACAGCAAAGGAGATTGAGAAGGGGTAGTTTTACAGATAGGAGAAGAATCAGTAGGTAAGTGTCCTGAAATCTTAGAGAGAATACAATATCAAGGAGAAGAGGGTGATGAACAGTGTCAAAGGCTGCAGAGAGATCAAAAAGAATGGGTATTAAGAAAAGGTCTTTGGAGAGCAGTTCTGGTGAAATGATGAGTATTTTTAAGGGCTTACAAAAAGGGTGAGAGGAGAGATAGTGAAGGCATCTATTCCAGACGGCATTTTCAAGCTACAAAGGGTGGAAGACATAGTACAATAGTCAATGGGATGGAAGGATCAAGTGAGGATTTTTTGAGGATGAGGATAACATGGCATGTTTGGAGACCATGGGAAAGAAGCCAGTAGACAGGGAGAGACTGATAATGAGAGAGAGGGGATAACAGAGGGACAGTCTATTAGAGGAGACAGGATGGTGGTGACTAACTGCTGTTCAGATATTTCAAACTGTATGTCCAGTAGACATCTTAAGCCCAGCATGTACAAAGTGTAACTCCTTCTATTTCCCATTAGCCTTGGTAAGGAGTAAGGCCACCTCTTTGTGCCAAACAGTTTTGAAGGAAGAGATAGTGGCAGAAGGCATGTGAGTGACATGAGATGAGATGGAGGGAAGAAGAGAGAGGACATGTTGAATGGCTTTGATTTTTCTGTGAAAGGTGAGGCAAAGTTCCTAACAGAAAGGATGGGGTGAAGGGAAGCCACAGGAGACAGGAGATGGTCTGAAATGGTTTGTTAGAGCTGCTAACGATAATAATTGTTGAGTGTGAGATAACGAGTTAATAAGTGAAGTAGAGAAAGACTGCCTAACAGCAGGGAGAACCTAGTTGAAGTTGTATAACACATTTGTAGTAGACCTAGTCAAAATGGTTGTCCCTCATATTTTACAGGACTTGGTTCTGCAAATCAGTCAGGAACTTTATCAAGTGACACTGGAACACTACATTCTAGGTTTCTATCTTTCCTCTTAACTATTTGTAAGCTCTGTAATGACTGGATTATGTTTTATCTAAATAATAATTTACAAAAATAATTTCCACAACCATCTAGTATAATTCTATGCTCATGGAAGACATTTAACAGATGTTTGTGGAAAGAATAAATGAACAAAACAATGAAAAGAGGCAAGTGAAGCCCAGACTATATGAGAAGAGTATAAAAGACTTTATTTTGGTGACTTCAAATGAGGTTGAAATAAGTCATATTTCCACCATCAAGTGATGGTGAAGGAACTTTTGGATATGATATCCATGCCACCGTTGAAAATTTTAATAAAATGACAGAGAATAACAGCAGCAGCCCATATTTATATAACACTCTAACGTAGGTAAAGAGCTTTACATACATTATCTTATTTAATTATCAGCATGATCAAATGGGCAAGATGGGTGCTTACTTTATTTACAAGTGAAGAAACTTGGGCTAGAAGAGGAAAAGTGCTTAGCCTTGTGTGCCAAACCTAGTAAGTATAAGAAATGTGATTTGAATCCAGATCCTCCTGACTTTCAGTGTGATGTTTAGAAAGTCTGAGAGACATAATTTCTGGATAATTTAATCTTTTATTAATAATGTCAGAATTATTATTGTTTAGACCAAAGACAGTCAAGGCAGTAAGCTCACATTTATATGCCCACTGGAAGAGGGGTGGTCCTAAGGATGACAATCAAATCTGATTGATTAACAATTAATGAGAGGAATGAGTACTACAATGAGGGACTGAACCTATTTAAATGTCTGATAACATCATTTACTTCTAACTTTACCCTCCCTCCACAGTCTTGGGCAATCTAAAAAAAGAATTTATTCCACGCTCAAGCCTGAGCAGAAGGCAGTTTCATCTTACATTAGAAGTCTGATCTAGCTGGGTGGAGTAGCAATAGACAGAATGAGGAGAATGTTGATCCTATCTTCCATCAGCCCAGACCTTGAGTGATTGGACAAAGAAACAGGACAGGGGAAAAAAAGCTGGGGTCCCCCAATTTTAATAATTGGCTATTAACATGAAAAAGAAATAATTATTTCTATTAGTAGCTTGCACTATATCATGCCAACAACCTAGAAAGTAGTGAAGGTTAAGCTTTTTCAAATGCAATGATTTCTACATACACCAGAAAGTCTAATACTGATTCTTGGCAAAATTCTACATGTTAAGAACATGGTTTGTGAACATTTAGAAAAGACAGTACTGATCATTAGTAAGCAATACTAGGTGGAACAGGTAGTAAATTTATATTCAGTTTGTGGTTTGTAAAAGAGTCAGCTATATCTTCCTCTCTATGTCTTGACTAATTAAGGCTTATTTTCTCTTCTTTCTAGTTTTAAAGAAAATATGTTAAAGTATTTAAATACTTAGACTATGCTAAGACTAAGATAGGATTAAGTTAGGATCATTTTCTCTGTCAGTCAACAAATATTTATTAAGCATTTATTGTGCCAAACCCAAGTGAACCTGTTTTCAAAGAGTTCATATATTCTAATGGGGAAGACAACACGCAAACAACTATGTACAAAGAAGATATGTACAGGAAATTGGGTAGGGAAGTCACTAGTCTTAAGTAGTAAACTCCTTTTTCTCCTCCCTTGATCACTTTGGAATGTAAGTCTAGGAGTGGCACAGCTGGGTCAAAGGTTAAGTATGGCTGAATAATTTTGGGTTTAGCTCCAAATGAAGGGTTAGACCAATTCTCAGTTTCACCAATAATGCACTAAATGTACTGGTTTTTCCCCAAACCCTCCAAAGATTTTCATCTTTTGTCATTTTTGCCACTTTGATAGAAGGTTTTTAATTTGTATGTCTCCAATTATTTGTGATTCAGGGCAGGTTTTTTATGGGGCTGATAATAACTTGAATTTCTTTCTCTGAAAATTACCTGTTCATGTGCTTCTGTCATTTATCTTTTGGGTAATAGTTCTTAGTTTTTTAAATCTGAATAAGTTGCCTATATAAATTGGATAAGACCTTTATTGGAGAAACTTGCTGCAAAGATCTTTTCCCTCCATCTCCATTCTACTTTTGGCTGTATTAGACTTAATTGTACAAAATCATTGAAATTTTATGTAATCAAAACTCTTCCACCATCAATAGATCTGAAGGCAATTTCTTCCTCACTACTATGATTTTTTTAATGATGTGACCTTTTCTATCTAGGTCATGTACTCATGAAGCATCTAGGTGGTACAGTGGATAGAATGGTGGAGCTGGTAGGGAGGCCCTGAGTTTGAATCCTGCTACCTTTGTGACATAGGACAAGTCACTTGATTGTTCCTACTTTCCTTATCTGTAAAATGGGAATGATAACAGTACACACCACACAGAGTTGTTGTTAGGGAATGTGCTGTATTATGATGACATAAGCACTAGCTCTTACTATTATTAATCTTGGTGCACAGTATAATACACTAAGTCTAAATAAAATTTCAGCTGAACTATGTTCCATTTTCCTGCTGGTTCTTGTTAAACAGTTCAACAGTAAATAAGTAAGTAAACTTATCCTAATCACTGGATTCTTTAAGCTTATAGAACTCTATGTTGTTACCTAATGTATTCTACTGAGAGAATTCTCTTTTTCTTAACTAGCACCAAGTTACTGCCTTTGTAGAGCAGTTTAGTATCGGTTACTAATAAATCATTTTCTTTCACACCTTTTTTCATTAACTGCCCACGAGCTCTGTTTTCTCAAATGAATTTCACTACTATTTTTCTAATACTATAAAATATTATTTTGGTAGTGTGGCCGCACTGCTATTTTTATTACACTGCCTTGACCGACTCACGAACAATTAATGTTTCTCCAATTACATAGGTCTATACTTTTATGCAGATTGGTTTATACTTGGATTCACATAGTTCCTGGGTACATCTTGGTATATACACTCCCAAATCTTTTACAGGCTCTCTAGTCATTCTGAACTTTCAAGTTCGTGCTGGGTCTTACGGGTAACAGTAATGCTAATGATTAATGTGGATTTATTTTCTATCTTGGAACTTTCTGAATTTATTGTTTCAATTAATTTTTGGATGACTTTAGCATTGTCTGAGTAAATCATCATACAGTCTGCAAGAAAGTAATAATTTGGTTTCCTTTGCACCTACGCTTATTCTCTTAATTTCTCTTCTTTGTCTTACTGCTACAGACATAATTTCTACAATCATGTTAAACAGTACTGGCAATAATAGGCATCCTTGCTTTACCCCTGATTTTCCCCTGGGATTTAGAGAAATATTATTTACTATGTTATCATTCATTCTAGTGTTGTTGTTTTTAATAGAAACAGATGCTGGATTTTGTCAAAGTCTCTTTAAACAGTTTTTATCATTTATGTTATTAGCAAGACTTATTATATTTATAGTCTTCCTTATATTGAACTAACCCTGAATTTGTTATAAAATCCAGTCAAAGTGAATAATCTAATATATATTGTGTGAGTTTGTCCTTTGTTGCCAAAGAAGACCATGCCATCAGAGAAATGATGACATGACTTGCACTTGACTTTGTTTTGAGTGAGGAAGGGCTGTGCAGGTCACCAGCCTCACTTCTCCTCCAAACCCATCTGAATCCAGTCATCAGATATTCATCAGGATGACTGGAGATGACCTAGGGTGAGGCAATAGGGGTTAAGTAACTTGCCCAAGGTCACACAGCTAGTAAAGTGTCAAATGTCTGAGGTGAGATTTGAACTCAGGTCCTCTTGACTCCTGCACCGGTGCTCTATCCACTGCACCACCTAGCTGCCCTAATATATACATATATATATATATATATATATATATATGCATATGTATATGTATATATATGTATACACATATACATATACATATGCATATATATATAGTAGTCTACTTGCAAATACTTTATTTGCATTTTTTGCATCAATGTTCATCAAGAATATCACTCTTTATTTCTCTACTTTGCCTCTTCTCAATTTAGAGATTAAAAGGCTACTTTCATTTTTTATTATTCTAAGTAATTTATGAAATAAAGCAATTAATTTTTCTTTGACAGCATAATAGAATTCACTTGGAAATCTACTTGGTTCTAGAGTTTTCTTTAGTCATTTATGATTTCTTAAATGTCTTCCTGATAATGGGCTAAATAAACAGTCTATTTCTTCTTTTGTTAAGGTGGGTATTTTATATTTTTGAAAATTTAGTATACTTCCTTTAATTTATTGCTTTTGTTAGCACATAGTTGGGCAAAATAATTTGGCACTTTATTACCTTCCTCTTAAATTGTGAGTTCTTTTTCATTTTTTGATATAATTTCTTTTTCTGCTTTCTTTTTAAGATTCAGATTAGCTGCTTAAACATTGCCAGTTTTATTAAAATTCCTTGTTTTAATACCAATTATCTTTTTTTGTTTGTGATTTTATTAATCATTTAATTTTCCAAATTTCTACTTTGTTGAGGATTTTTGATTTCCTGTTGTTCTAGTATATTTTAGTTACATGTTTAATTTATTATTCTTTCTCTCTTGTTAATGAAAACACCTAGAGTCATAAATTTTCCTCTCCGAATTACATTAACTGTATCCCATAAATTTTGGTATATTATCTCCTCACTGTGATGAGGACTTTTGATGAAACTTTCCCTTGCTTCTGTAATTTATTCTTTGACCCATGACTTCTTTAGAATTACGTTACTTAGTCTCAAATTATGTTTTATAATTCTTTAATGGACGTTTACTCAACGTAATTTTTGTTACATTCTGTGATCAGTAAATGGCATACTTAGTATTTTTGTTTTTCGACATTTTTTGAAGCAGTTTTTAAACATAATTCAATTTTTTGAAGGTACCATGAACAACTGAGATTTACATAAATTTCTTTCCATTCTCATTCATTAATTATCAGATATCTATCATCTCTATTTTTCTAAATTTCTACCTTCTTTCTAGTTTATCTTTTGGTTAGATTTGTTTGGTATGAAAGAGTTACATTAAAGTTCCTATTACAGCTTTACTATTTCTTCCTCTAATTTAGTTAATTTTTTCTTTAAGTATTTAGATGCTGTATTAGGGGGTGTGCGTCTGTACACATACACACTTACACATGCGTAGAGTCTTCTGGGGTGAACTTGGGCCTAATGTAATCCCTCTGCTTATCTTTTTATCAGGTCTATATTTACTGTAGCCTGGTCTGAAGTTCTGAAGAAGAGCTCAGCTGAAGCATATTTCTTTTTTATTTTTAACTTATTTATTTAACTTTTAACTTTCATTTTCACAAAATTTTGGGTTCCAAATTTTCTCCCCATTTCTCCCCTCGCCCCACACCAATACACTAAGCATTCTAATTGCCCCTATCACCAATCTGCCCTCTCTTCTAACATCCCTCCCTTCCCTTGTCCCCATCTTGTCTTTTGTCCTGTAGGGCCAGATAACTTTCTATACCCCATTTCCTGTATTTCTTATTTCCTAGTAGTAAGAACAATACTTGACAGTTGTTCCTAAAACTTTGACTTCCAACTTTTCTTGATCCTCCCTCCCCACCCATTTCCTTTGGGAAGCAAGCAATTCAATATAGGCCATATCTGTGTAGTTTTGCAAATGACTCCCATAATAGTCGTGTTGTGTAAGGTTAACTATATTTCCCTCCATCCTATCCTGCCCTCCATTGCTTCAGTTCTCTCTTTGGATCCTGTCCCTCCCCAAGAGTGTTGACTTCAAATTGCTCCCTCCTCCCACTGCCCTCTCTTCAATCATCCCCTTCAACCTGTTTATCCCCTTCTCCCCCACTGTGCTCTATTGTAAGATAGGTTTTCATACCAAAATGAGTGTGCATTTTATTCCTTCCTTTAGTCGAATGTGATGAGAGTAAGCTTCATGTTCTTCTCTCACTTCCCCTCTTTTTTCCCTCCACTAAACAGTCTTTTGCTTCCCTCTTTTATGAGAGATAATTTGCCCCATTCCATTTCTCCCTTTCCCCTCCAAAATTATTTCTCCCTCACCACTTAATTTCATTTTTTTAAAGATATGATCCCATCCTATTCAGTTCACTCTGTGCTCCCTGTCTCTGTGTGTGCGCACATGTGTATGTGTATGTGTGTGTGTGTGTGTGTGTGTGTGTGTATGTGTGTGTAATCCCACTAACTACCCAGA
>CM053770.1:318032748-318053135 GCA_028658325.1 Potorous gilbertii
CTTTTGCCAATTGAGTTAGCCTATTTTTCAAGGTGTTATTTTCTTCAGCATTTTTTTGGGCCTCCTTTATCAAGGTGTTGACCCGCTTTTCATGCTTTTCTGGCATCTCTCTCATTTCTCTTCCCAGTTTTTCCTCAAACTCTCTCACTTGATTTTCAAAATCCTTTTTGAGCTCTTCCATGGCCTGAGCCCATTGAATATTTATTTTGGATGTTTGGGATACAGAAGCCTTGACTTCTATGTCTTTCCCTGCTGGTAAGCATTGTTCTTCCTCAACTGAAAGGATGGGAGGAGATAATCTGTTCACCAAAAAAGTAACCTTCTATGGCCTTATTTTTTTTCCCTTTTTTGGGCATTTTTCAAACCAGTTATTTGACTTTTAGGTCCTTTGTCAAGAGTAGGGTATACTCTGGGAATCTGTGAGATTTCAGTTCCTCCAATGTGGCATGATCAAACATGTACTGCTCTGGATGCAGAGAGGGATTTTTGTGTCCAGAATCTTAGCAGATACCTCTCCACAGCCACCTGGCCTCCAGTTCCCAAGTCAGCACTGGGGGCTGATTTTCACATAAGCTGGATGGGCAGGACCACCATTTGGTTTGAGACAATAACCAGCTGAGCTAGGGCCTCCACCCAGGGCTGAGGTAGGATTCAGCTCTTCAATGCCCCCAGGGGTTTTTAATGCTCCAACAATGGAGCTTCCATAGGGGCTGCTGTGCTGGCCCTGTGGCCACTGCCTGCTGCTGGAGCTATGGGAAGGCCCTTCTCCCTTCCTGGCCAGTTGATAAAACCCTGTCACTGACCTTTTTTGCCTGTGGGCCAAGGGATCTGAGGACCCGCTTCTGCAACTGGAGATTCCGCCCCTCAGGTGTCGAGCTCCCAGAGTCTTGTTGTGCAGCGGCCAAGGCTGGGTGCAACCGACATTTCTGTGGGCCTTTCAGGTCACTGTGGGCTGGAAATCTCCTCCACTCTGTCGTTCTCCACTTCTGCTGCTCCAAAATTTGTTGAGAGTCCCTCTCTACCGGTATTTTATGGGCTGTGGGGAGGACCCTGCCTAAGTGTGTCTTTCTAGTCTGCCATCTTGGCTCCGCCCCTGAAGCATATTTCTTACAAAGACCCTATCAGATACTGTTTTCAAATCTGTTCTGCTATGCTCTTCCGTTTTGTGGGCTAGGATTGTTAAATGCATACTCTCCCCATCCTGTCCACTTGGACTTTTCCTCTCTCTTTGCTCCCACCTTCCTTATAAATAAGAAGGTAATAAAGGAGATGGAATTTGCCTGTAAATAAAACAGTTTGTTTCCTCACTCTTATAGCTCTTTTCTTCCCTTTCTTCCACCTCTGACCCAGGCTTTTGTTCTTTCTTCCTTTCCTTTTACTCTCCCCTTCATGTTCCTCTCTCCAGATGGTTGATTTTGTTTATGGCTGTTCCTTTACCTGTCGTGTTGTCCCTGTTAAGCATTGATTTCCCCCATCTTATCCCTAATTCCTTTCTATTTCCCTTTTGAATTTAATGCACAGAAAAGTACGTGTGTGTGCATGTGTACAATTGTGTTCCATCTTTATCTAGTTAGATAAATTGAGGTTTGTGAGATGCTCATTTCCCCATTTTCCTTCTTCTATGACTATGTACTCTCCATTATGTAGTTCTATTATGTGACATTGATTTCCCTCTCCTTCCTCCTCCTATATTTTCTCCTTCCTTGCCCATATTTTGTCTTCTATGAAGACCATCAAGAGAGATCAAAACCATTTACAGGCCCTCTGTAATTTTTACCTTTTTCCACAACTCTAAAAAGATATTAGGGTCTTGGGAAGACATTTATTTCTCTTCCTTCTACCACCCATGAACATGTAAAATAATTTATCTCTGTATGTTCCCTTCCAATACTTGAAAATCTCTTGGGTGAAAGGTCCATCCTCCATCCTATCCCTCACTTGAACGACTATATGTCTATCTTTTGCCTTTTGGAAGGTAGTATTCCAAATTCTCCACTCCTAAAAAAGCAGCTGCTATGTTGTATGAGCCTTGCTGTGGTTCCTTGACACTTGAACTCTCTTTGAACTCTTTTCTCTTAGAACTAGAAGCTCTAGAGTTTGGCTATGATGTTCCTGGGTCTTTCTCTCTCTCTTTTTTTGTTTCTTTCAGGAGGCTACTGATGAGCTCTTTATATTTTGCTCTCTGATTATAGGAAATAAGGGCAGTTTTCATTTATTATTTCTTGAAATTATTTGGACTTTTTTTTAGTCATGATTTGCAGACAGTTTGAGGTGTTCTAAAGATCCGTTGTTGCTGATAAAATGTTTCTTAGATTTATGTTTTTTCAGTTCTTTGACTTTTAAAAATATTTCCTTTCTTAGAGCCACTGTTTTCTATCTAGCTCATTTTAATTTTAATAGCATTTGGTTTTTGGATGAGGTTTTCCATTGACTCTTCTAAGGTATCAATTTCTTAATATTCTTTCCTCCCTGGCTATTACATTTTGTATCTCTGTTTCATTTCTTCTGGGTATTACTATAGTCCCTGTGGCCAGGATACTTTTTCCTTCTCTGAGGTTTTACCTGAACTTGTCAGAGGATTGCTATCTTTCTTTGGGTTTACGTCTAGGGGAAGGTGTGTGGAAGGTATTTCCTCATGACATGCAGCATTTTCCTTGGTTTCCTTATTTCTTCAGCCTCAGTATATAACCTAGGAAGATGGGGTAGAGGGAAGGCCAGTGGTTGGGTGAGGCTCTATGACTGAAAGTTATGAGCAGAGACTGTCTGGTATTGATTAGAGTGGCCAAGACTAAGACCTTTCTTCAAGGGACTCTTAGACTAGTCTAGTGTTAGGCTCTGTCTGGGATGCTCGCTCTTGCCAGAGGATTGCAGGTCCTCCTCCTGCATTAGGCTCATTGGGGTCCTTCCCTCCTGCTTCTAGGCTCAGGGTCTACTCCTCTACTAAGTGTCTGCAAAGGGATTAAAAGATACCTTGGGCTGGACTTTGTCCAGGTTTTTCTCTTGATTCTAGATTCACAGATCTACCATTCAGATCCTGCTAATTTGCAGTTTAGTGCTGGGGTCAAACTCTTTCCAGAGTTCCCTTGGCTGCCTTGAACACTGGGTTCCTGTTGCCAAAAACTTCAGGGAAACCACTCAGTCTTTGGAACTTTTCTCCTACTTCCAGGCTTAATTACATTGGACCTTTGAATTTCCCAAGGCTTCCCAGTGCTCTACCCCAGCTTGTTTTAGAGTCTCTGAAGTCTGGAATTTGTTGTGTGGATCCCAGAGCTTGCTGGAGGAATATAAAGGTGATCCTTCTTATTTTTTCTAAACACATACATTTCTAAACTTTACAAGGATGTTTTAGAAAGATCTGGGCTCCTCTATTTCGTAGCATGCTACCACCTTCACCATTTATCAAATACAAAGCCTTCTAATCTGAGATTCAAGCTTAGGGCTCTCTACCTGTTGTTCTCAAATGATAACTTAGTCCATTATAAATATACTTTCATTTTGTGAAGAGGTCCACACTTTGTAATACAAGAAATTCAGTATCAAATCCCCAAGTTGGTCCAAGATACCTGTAAGTTGTACTAAGCTTTATAGGTTTTAACCTTGATATGAAAAGAACCCTTTATTGTATTAAAATGACATTATTTTATCTTTTCACTTTACTTTTTATGGGAGGAAGAAGTGCCAATGTGAAATGAGGAAGACTGGATGTCTCCTTCCCCAATTAACTCCTCAGAGGCCCTATTAGCAGCTATAAAGAGATCTCTTACTCTAGAACCTGCCAGTTTTCCTGACTTAATGGGCAGCCCCTTTGTGCACAGTCCCACACCAAAAAATACAGTTCTTAGAAATACAGTAGTGTCTGCATAAAATTCCCTCTTAAGAGAGTAAAAAAGTCAGTTCCAAAGATAAATCAGGGGAACTACTATGACACTGCTCTTTCCCAATATTTAAAATGATTAAATGTTTATACAATAAACTATATAACTAAAAATAATGATGTTCAATTTATTTAATCTCTTGACAGCTTTCAAGCCTTCTCAAAGCTCCTGAAGTCTGAGAAGAAAATAAGTAGAAAGTCATATCCAGGGAGGGTCTCACATTGTTATCCATCCACAATTCTCATTTTTTGGCCAAGGGTAGGGGGCAAAAAAGGGTAGTGGGAGAAGACTGACCTAAATCAGTATAAATAGTTAGTATTTATATAGTACTTTGAGGTATATAAAATACTATACATATATTACCTTATCTGAACCTTACAAAAACCCTATTATTGACCAGGATCACATAACCAGTAAGTGTCCAAGGCCACATTTGAATTCTGGTTTCCCTGACTCTTAGACCAGTACTCTATTTACCATGTCACTAGCTGCCTCTTGGAGATAAGACACAATAAGGGAGAATGACTTAAATTACCAGAATCCCTTTTATACCAAATTTGTTCTAGACTATATCTGAAAAACAAAATCTCTCATGAAGGCTGGATTTTAAAAGGATTTCCTTACTATATAGGAGTCCTCAATTTTTCTTACAATAAAAACAAATAAGATGGCTAGTGTTGGGATTGTTAGGAAACAATCATTAGACTGAAGGATGTTATACCTTTTTTGGATGATGCTATTTGCCATACTACAAAGTGTTATTAATAAACATGAGGTGAGGAATACTGAATAAAAGGGACACAGTTCCTTTATGAGTCTCATATGAAAAGAAAATTTGCAACACATCTTGGTCAGGGTAAATTCTAACCTTTCTAGTTAAAAAAAATTTCATGATTTTAGATTTTAAAAAAGGTTGTTTTTAATTTCTTTTTGCTACTTGGAGAAACACTTCCTAGGAACTTTGGTCATTTGAATCTCATTTTCAGAAGGGAAACCAATTGAGAAAGATCTTGAGTTCTTTTGTACAATTCTCAGAAAATAAGCAGAAGTTTACTCTGGGAAGGCCTGACATACTTTTAAAAACAAAACAAAACAAACTAAGAATTTCTGATTATTGAAGTTACCCAAAAATCACACAGATGATTTCGTGGAATCCGAATGAGTTCGTTATCGTTGGAGCTGTGGCAAATGGAGGCTAGATGACTATCTCTAAGGGATGGATGCTAGAGAAGGGATTCATGTGTGAGGAGGGGAAATGATATTAAATAACTCCTAATTTTTTTCCAAACTATACAAGTATATGATTACTTGAGTTAAGACTAATTCCCCCCAAGATGTTTCTAGACTCATATGTAGGTAAAATATTGTTAATCCCTATATCCCACTTCAACTTATTTGTAAAAAAGTATATCCTTTTATTGGTACCTTTAAAATATTATAGTCATTTCTTAATTCACTATTTTTAAATCTCTCCAATAGTTGAAATTCTCCTTCCTAGAGCAGCAATTCAGATCACTTGGGCACATTCTTCTGAATTCAATTTCTCCTATGAAGTTGTGGACTGTATCTATGGAATTTGCAACTGCCATAGTTGTTTCCAATATTGATCATGTCTCATGCTTTTTGCAAGGAAGAAGACGCTTGTGGAGAACATGTTCTACTCTGGTTAAAATGGAACTACAGTATCTGGCTTCATCCCTACTATAATGAAATCACAAATATGAGTGGTATATATACTACTACTAATTACTGTGAAAAACATCCACTAAAGCGTGAGCATTCTTCTCTCTAAATATAGAGCACCCACTGAAGTTATAGCAGCTGGTAATAATCTTCAATGACACCAACAAAAATCTTCAAACTACAGCTTAGTGGGAGTTCATTCAAATCTTGAAAAAAAGTACTAGGATATAACATTAAAGGAAGGGGTAGTAAACATCTAGAAAGGGAAGAGGTAATCATAAAGAACAAGCATACCTTCATTAGGAACTAAAACCAGTTATACAATAGTATAACAAAAGTTATACAATAGGCAAATTAAGGCTTAGTGTCAGCAAAAATGTCCAAATAATTAGAGCAATCCATAAGTGGAAAGCAGGCAGTGAATTCTCTCCTCCATAGCTCCTAGTGAAGGTCTTTTAGCAAGATGTGCTTGAATACTTGTCAAGTATTTTTGGAGTGCAATCTTTTTAGGTATGACTTGAACTAGATGGCCAAAGAAGTCTCTTCTAGCTCTGATTCTGAAGTTCACTGTACCTGTGAAGCAAGCTCACATTTTCTCTACAAACTGAGATTCTTATAAAATCATTAAATCAAAAAGTAACATTTGCATAGGGCTCTCTTTCATTTTTATTCAAATTCTATTTTATTCATAATTTGTTTTCTTTTAGAGTCATATTTTGTAAGTCCACATAAACTGGTGAAATAATGCTTTGGATCATTTTCTGAGGGCTTCTTACCTACCCTCAAGTTCAGTAGCTAACTGGGGTCACTAATACGATTTGGGGAAGCAGGCATTTTAAATGCAAACGAGATATGTGTTCAAGAATGCACAAAGGAACTACACTATACTATGTCCCCTTATCACTGCATAAAGAGTTAAAAAATGTGACATAAAGTTTCTTCTAAATCAGACAAAGTAAGTTTTGAAAAAGAAGTTCCTGACCTGTCTAAGTGAGTAAACAATCACTATATTTCCAATCTGGACAGCTTGCTAGGGCAATAAAAGCCATATCTTGACATTTCATAAGAAAAAGCGATCGTCTTACCGTATTGACCCAATCATATATGGTTGCGCCAGCTGAACCACAATGGCACCACTTCCTAGTTGGTGACAGGTGTATCCGGAATCCCAATCATAATTCTTGGTGTCACCATTTAACAAGGCATTGCGACTACGACTGACACCCTCGATCACACTAGCACAATCAGCAATTGTTGCAACATTCTCCACTGGAACTGTGAAATGCAATACAAAATTTGATATCAGAATAAAAGCGGCAAGAGACTAGAATGACCTCTGCACTAAGTAATAGTCTATTTTAGACTAAGAGCAAAAAGTAGATTAGAAGATACCATATTACTATTATTACGCTATATGAAGATTTTTTTACTCAAATAATTTTTTAAAATATTGACAATTACAATTCAATGTAATCTTTGTTTCAAATACATCACTCTACCTTCTTCTATCCAACATGCCATCTCTTGAAATAGAATAAAAAAGAGAAAAAGAAGCAGTTCAGCAAAACTAACCAATGATTCAACCGAGTTTGACTGTAGGTGCAATGTTCCACACCTACAGTTCTCTACCTCTAGGAAAAAAAAAGAGGTTTATTTTCTTATTTCCTTGGATCTAAATTTGGAAATTATAATTAAATAATGTTTAATTACATTTGTGTTGGTTACTGGATATATTGTTTTCCTTTTTCTGTTTACTTCAATTTCATCAGTTCAAGTAAGCCTTCCCATGCTTTTCTGAAATAATCTTAATCATTTCTTATAGTGCAGTAAATATCCCACTATATTCACGGTACACAATCTGTTCATTCATTCCTCACTTGAGGGCATTCACTTTGTTTCCAGTTCTTTGTAACCACAAAAACTGGTGCTATGAATATTCTGGTGTACATGAGAACTGTCTTTGGCCTTCTTGGGGAATATGTCTAGAAGTGGAATCTCTGGATCAAAAGATATAAACACTTTAGTCACTTCTGCATAATTACAAACTACTTTCCTACAATGCATAAATCAATTCATAGTTTGTTTAATAGTGGATGTGTGTACCCATCTTTCTGGAGCCTGTACAACAATGACTATTATCACTGCTTGCCATACTTGTCAATTTTATGGGTATCAGGGGAAACCTGGCAGATATGTTGGCTTTCAATTCTCTTATTATTAGTGATTTGGAACAATTTGTTACATGGCTGTGAATAATTTGCATTTTTTGATCATATATCTGAATGTATAGTGGTAAATGTTTAACAACCATCTCTACACTGTAGGACACACATTTATGTTAAATCTGTATTATTAATATTTTTGCATCACTTTAAGACTAGACAATCAACAAAGCAAGTCTGGATCTGTAATGTTTGCTGTTTCTAAGGTTCATGTTCATGCTCAAAATTTAACAATAAGCTCTCATGAATCTATCTGAGATGTCTCTAGCATTTCTCTATGTACTTATACCACCTGCACCTGCAGCTTGAATTTGGATTCAGTCAAAGGCCTGCAATCGAGGACCTCGAAGGCCACATGTGGCCTCAAGGCTGCAGGTTTCCCACCTCTGATCTAGTATTTACCCATGGAAAAATGGTCCTTGTTTTCATATATTTCTGTTAATTCACATATTGGATATGAAACCCACACCAGAAATACTTGAGGGAAAGATGTTACTTTCCAATTAACAATTTCTCTTAGCTTAGTTACAGAGACTGTTCTTCTGCAAGTTTTCATTTTCATGTAACTGACATGATTTCTTACCTTTTGTGACAACCTCTAGCCCTTATTTAAGAGTTCTTTCTCTAAACACTGTTATAAGAGGTAGCTCATCTCATTTTCTCTTGATTTTTTTAAAAAAATGCTGTGACCTTTCATTTTCAGGCTGCACATTCATCTTGAGTAACTATAGTGTGAAATATAAGGTACTGGATTCTGCCAAACTAATTTCCAGTTTTCTCAGCACTTTTTGTCAAAGGGGGAATATCCACATGAATAGTTTATGTTCTTAGGTTTATCAAACACTTTTATTGCGTATTATTGTTTCTGACTCTTGCTTATCTAGTTTGTTCTGATGATCTACTTTAGAATTTTTTGCTAAGAATAAAAAGCTTATACAGCTTTATAGTATAAGCTGTGTTCTGGAAGTGCTACTTCTTATTCTGAGATTCTATCTCTTAGTTTGGTATGTCACCAAATCTATAAATCACTTTAGATAAGATCACGTGTATGATATTGACTCAAGTCAACCATGAGCACTGAATATGTCTCTACTTAAATAATTTTTATTTCACTAAGGAATATTTTTAAATTGTATTTATAAAAGTCTTAAAGGTGTCTTAAGACTGTCTGTCAGATATATCATGCTTTTGGGGTTATTTTTAACGGGATTGCCTTTTCTAAGGTAATTTTTTTTCAAATTAAGGTTAAAGAAAAAACTAAAATGGATCAAAGGACAAAAGGATCTAAGGAGTAAAAAATTAATGGGGAACTTAAAAGAGTGAGCAGAATGGAAGGATAAAATTAATATTCCATAAATTAAAACCCCTCTAGAAATGAATCAATATTTTGTGTGACTCAGGAGAAGAGGAGGAGAGAGAGACATACACACACAGGGGAAGAAAACACTGAAAAGTTCCCTAAGTGAGGAAGCGGGAGACAAGAAACAGAAGGGAGCTAGAGATGCTCTCTCACCTGGCTGTGATGTAAGCAAAGGAAAAAAAGACAGTAATTTCTTTAATCTTTCAAGGAGTACAGAGGGCAATAGAAGAAAAGGGTAAGAGTAGTGGAGGGGAGGAACTGAAGTAGGTGAAGGAATGGAAAAAAGGTCACATTCTAAAAGGGGGAAAAGAAAAATATGCCACCGAAGCATGATACAGGAAGAAAAGGGACCTTATATTGTGTTTGATTCACCTTAAATCATCTTTTCTGGGAACAGTTGTTTCTTCCAGAACTGCATTCCACCTCAAGAGATGGGGTGGATGTCCCACCCCACCCCTAGTGTGGCTACCATTCAGGATGGTAAGAGGGACATGGCTATACCAGTACGGGGTGGTGGTAGTGGGGAGGAGTATGTGATCACTGTAAGGGCAGTGAGCAGGACTGGAACTCATGATTGAATATAAAATTCAATCAACTATATTATACTCCTTCAATTCAAGAAGCATGAATTAAATTTCTAGTATGATTAGGCTCAGGGAAAGGGGCTGAGAATAAAGAGGCAAAAACAAAGGCATTCCTGCCCTCAAGGTACTTACATCTAACATGGGGGTGGGGGTTGAAGGAAGTGAATATTTATTCAGATGATAAATAGAAAATACAAACAATACAGATAAAAGTAATTTTTATGGGGAGGGGAACATCCGATTTTTCCCAGTGAAGAGTAAATATGAGACTAAACAGTGTAGATAATTCTTTCCAAACAACTACCGGCGAATGAGATAGAACAAGAGTTGCTATTTTTGTTTTTTATAGATGAAGAAACTGAGGCTTATAGAGTTAAAGTAATTTTTCTCAAGCTAGTTAGTAAGAATATTAGGCCAGATTCAAGAAGAGATCTTCTGACTTGGGAGTCAGAACTCCAGCCCTCAGAAGACAACTAATCACAGAATGACAGAATTTGAGAGTTGTAAGGAATTTCAGTAATCATTTAGTCCAAACTATATAACAGAGAAATCTTCATTTTAACACACTGTTGGAAGGTCTCCAAGGGGAGGAAACCATTACCTCCCAACAGAAAAATTAAAGCATTAATTAAGCACTTCCTGTGTTGCCACAATATAATTCATCCAGGAAATTATTTCTCTTAGCTCAAATTACTAAGACATTTTTCATGACGTTGAGCTTAAACCTGCTTCTGCAACTTCTACCTACTGCTCATGGTTCTGCCTTTTGGGACCAAACAGAAAAAAAATCTACTTTTTCTTCCAGCTCACAGCTTTTTTTTTTTTTTAATCTGAAAGAGAATTTTATGATCAGTACAGTTGAAAATGACAATGCACAAAAGTATAAGAGGTTACTGCCCTGGAGGGTCCCACTTCCCTCCTTCTCAGAACACCAGGGAGAAAACAGTTGAAGAAAACATGCAATCACAAACAATCAACTCTAAAGACAAGAGGTTTGGTCCAAAAGAACCCAACATAATTAACCGAATGACTGTGAACACCTTCGCTGAGTAAGATTAAGATATTGCCATTGTAGTGTTTTCATTAGGCTTCCCTTCAGTGAACCCGGGGGCCTGCTTGGGGGAGATGAGGACCGAGTCCATACAGGACACATTGTTGGTCGGCTTGCTAGACACTTTGGAGTTAAAGTCACATGGCGGAGCCATGCATTCCCATTCAGTGCCAAGCGAAGTCTCTTCAGCATCATTTACAAAAGCTTCTCTGTTGCCTTGTTATTACTTTTGCTTTTTGTAGCTGTTCATCTCTATACCATTCTTCCAACTCTTTTATTGCTTTTTCTTTCCATTCTGCTTCCTGCTTCTGAGAATTCACATCAAGGGCTTCTAGACATTTCATTTGTTCTCTCCATTTATGGAGACTCTCTGGTTCTGACTGGAATCTATCCACTTGGGAAACAGTGGCAGAACTATCTGTTAGACCATCATGCTCTTGGTAGTGTTCTCTATTCATCACTCCATCGATAGCATCCAGCCTCCGGGGGGCAGCTGTCAAGGATGCCTGTGGTCTCGCTCTCCTGCTGGGATAGGAAGGCCGTGGCTGGATCTTCTTCGCTGCTGCCACTAGCCAACCCCATTACCCACCAGGGACCCCTGGGGCAGGGGCCGGAGCAGGCAGGCTACTGTGGTGGTGGTGATAGTGGGGGGCGAGCGCCTCACAGCTCTTTAGATACTTGACCATAGCCCACATGTCTTGGCTAAATTGTCTTTCATTCAAGCTAAACATGCCTAGTTCATTCTGTCAATTTTTATATAATACGAGCTAAAGTCCCTTTACCATCCTAGCTGGTCTCTTCTAGCTCATTAACGTCCTTCAATAGATCAATCACCTGACAAGTATTTACTGAGAGCTATCTAGGTGCAGGCACAAAAACTAAAGTCTTTCATTTTATTGGAGGAGACAATAAATAAATAAATGAATACAAACAATATGCAAAGTAAATACAAACTAAATTTTTTGCTAGAATGGAAACTAAGAGCAGGAGAATTAAGAAAGTTTTCATGGAGATAACATAGAGTTTTGAATAAAACAACAATTCAACAATTTATCACAGGTGGGAATGTATTCCAGGATTGGAGGACCATTACTATAAAGGTAAGGAGATGGAGTAATATATGTGAGAAGAGCAAAAAGGTCAATTGGGTCCACCTGAAAATGGGAAGGGGAGTACTGTATAATAAAATTCAAAAGATACAATGGAATCAAGTAAAGGATTTTAAAAACCAAACATATCAGATAATGCGGCTGTTCTGTAATTTCAGATGTGTCCAACTCTTTATGACCCCATTTGGGGTTTTCTCAGCAAAGATACTTCTCCACTCACTTCACAGATGAGGAAACCGAGGAAAATTGGGTTAAATGACTTGCCCAAGGTCACACAACAAGCAAGGGTCTGAGTTTGGACTTGCACTAGGAAAGATGAGTCTTCCTTACTGTAGGCCCAGTACGCTATCCATTGTACCTAGCTGCTCCTACCTGACTATGCTGTATTTAATCCTATAGGCAAGAGGGAACTAGTGGAGTTTATGAGTAAGGAAGAAACATGGTGAAGACTTGTACTTTCAGGAAATTATTTTGTTAAGTTATATGGAGAATGAATTAGAGATGGGAGGGACATGAGTCAGATGGAACAGTTAGGAAGTAATTAAAATACCACTGTCTTTTTTCCTGCTATTCATTCATTGATTATTTTTAGAATTCACATCTAAAAATAAAAATTTGATTTCTAAATTCTCTCTCTCACCACTGCCCCACTCACTTAGAAGACAAGCAATATAAGATTTGAAAAAAAATTACAAGGTAGAAACAAAAAAAGTAAAACAAAACAAAGCAAAAGGATGGTTCAATTTACACTCAGATTTTATCAGTTCTCTCTCTGGAGGTAGACAGCATTTTTCAAATTGTGGTGCAGTTGTATAGTCACGTCCTTTTTTGTGACCCCTTAAACCAAATGTCCATGGGTTTTCTTGGCAAAGGTCCTGGAATGATTTGCCATTTCCTTCTCTAGCTTTGTTTAGGCAGAGGTTAAGTAAATTTTCCAGGGTCACACAAAGCTAGTAAATATCTGAGGTCAAATTTCAGTTCTGGTCTTTCTGACTCCCAAGTCCAGTGCTCTATCTATTCTGTCATATAACTACCTTTTTAATCATGGGTCCTTTGCAATTTCCTTAGATTATTGTCTTGATGAGAGTAGCTAATTCTTTTGCATTTAGTCATTGTTCCAATAGTGCTGTAACTCTGTACAATGTTCTGGTTCTGCTCACTTCAGTACGCAGGAGTTCAGAGAGGTCTTGCCAGGTTTTCTGAAACTACCCTCCCTCATCATTTCTTGTAACTCAATGGTATTCCATCACAAACATACAATAGAATTTATTCAACCATATTCTAACTGATGGATACTTCCTCAATTTCCAATTCTATACTAGCACTAAAAGAGTTGCTATACATATTTTTGTACATCTCAGTCCTTTTCTCTTTTCTTTGATCTCTTTGGGATACACAGACCTAGTAGTAGTATCATCCAATCAGAGCATTTACACAACTTTTATAGCCCTTTGGGCTATAAAATTCCAAATTGTCCTTCAGAATGAATGAACCAGTTGACAACTCCACCAAGAGTACATTAGTACCCCAATTTTTCCACACTCCCTCTAACATGTCATTTTACTTTGCTGTCATATTAGCCAATGTGATAAGTATGAGATGGTATCTAAGAGATTTGTTTTACTTTGCATTTCTCTAGTCAATAAAGATTTTAGATCATTTTAATGTGACTTTTAACAGCTTTGATTTCTTCTTCAGAAAATTGCCTGTACATATTCTTTTATCCACTGGAGAATGGCTCTTATTTATTTATTTTTTTACAAATTTGACTAAATTTTCTATATGTTTGAGAAATGAGGTCTTTATCAAAGAAATTTGCTATAATCCCCCCTCTCCCTGACCCACTGTCCTGCTTTCCTTTTAATTTTGGCTGTACTGGTTTTGTGCAAAACCTTTTTAATGTCATGTAACTGAAATTACCTATTTTACTTCTCATTATCCTATCTTTGGTCATGAACTCTTCTCTTAGCTATAGATCTGAGAGGCAAAAATTTCCATGCTCCCCTAATTTGCTTATGATATCACCATTTATGTCTATATCATGTACCTGTTTTGACCTCATACAGTATGAGATATTGATGTATGCCTAGTTCCTGCCAAATTGTACCCCAGTTTTCTCAGCTGTCAAATGCTGAATTTTTGTCTTCAAAGCTTGGATCTTTGGGTTTATCAAACATGAGATTACTACGGTCATTTACAACTGTAAATGACAATTTACAACACTGTGTCTCTTTCTCTAAGCTCTGAGTCTTACTTTTGATGGAATTAACACTTCCTTCTTGGAGATGGATGAACTGTCCTGCTGGTAAACCTTGTATAGTTCACTTTTCTCATTTAGTAGCTACTGAATTTCATCATCATCATTTTTACTAAACCAGTCCTGATGTTCGTAAGGTTTTTGGCCCAAATGCTGTGGTATACCAAGTCTCTAAAAGGCATTCTTTCCTTTTCTTCTCCACTGTTGTTGCGTGCTGATTCAGCTTTTCCTCTAGGTCAGCAATGAAAATATTCATGCACAGAAAAGCATTCTAACACGTTGATGCTGAGTATCCTGATGGTCATTTTGTCTTGGAGCTGCTGCTTTTGTTGAATACAAATATTTATTTTGGAGAGGATGAGTCTATGATTGGTCTAACTCTCTGCGTCACACATTGCCTTCATCACTTCTGTCTCATCTGTCACTTCTCCTCACAGTGACAAAGACTTTTAATTCCACTGTTTGCTGTGAGGGCGCACACATGATATTTTGCTGTGTTTAAATAAATGGAAGGCAGTGCTAGTGATGAAAGGAAGTGAAACACAGAAGTCTACAGCAGTAAGTGACCATTGTTGTTTCTGATTCCATTCCTTGCAAGGACTCCCTGCCATATCTGATAGTCTATGCCTACTCTGGCATTAAAGTCATTCAGAATTACAAATTTGTCCTCTTTCAGTACACTAGTGAGAGTCTCCTGGTATTTACAAACTTTTTCTTTGACTTTTTCTTTGTCATGGCAGACATAGTGGTGGTGGTGGTGGCATGGCACTTTTCCGCAAGTCGCAGTTGCATTGTCATGTGTATGTCATTCTCCTTTTGAGAAACATATAAGCTTGCTGACTAGATTAGTTCGGATTGTGAAATGTATTCCAGCTTCATGGTACTCCTCATCACAGTAGTTACTTCAAAAAAATGTGTATTGAACTCTGCATACCAAACGGAAGGTTTACAAAGCTGTAGTACTGAATTCACTGTTGTACACATGTGAAACCTGTAAAGTCTATTAGCACTATGCCAGAAAAGTGAAGCACTTCCACTTGAATTCTCTTAGGAAGATTCTGAAGATTACCTCTTCTGATAAGGTACCAGATGCTAAGGTCTTGTCCTGAGTTGAACTGCCAAGCACTCAAACTCTACTACAGAGAGAACAACTGATGGGTAGACCAAGTAACCCAAAGGCAAAATGCTTATTATTTGTCCTTCATTTTCAAAGAGGACCATGACGTCATGAAGGTGATGTCATGACTTGCAAGTGAATTGGATTTAAGTGAGGGAGGGCTGTGCAAAGTCACCAGTTTTATTCTTTCCTCCTCAGCCATCTGAGTCCAGTGACCAAATATAGATTAGGATGTCTGGAGGTTGCCCTGGATGCAGTGGGAGACCTTGGCCTTTTTAAGCTAAGGTCTTTCCCAGGTCTCAGTATGTCTGAGGCAATGCTCATTCAATGATTAAGGGTAGGTAAGAAAATGAGGTAAAGAATGGCTTCTTTTACCTAGTCAAAAAAAAAAAAATCGATCTGAGAGGGGAAGACCCTCAGGGTTTCTGGCCAAAACACAGACAACTGCTATTTACATTCACTCTGAACCATTGGAACCCAAACAATGCCCAAAGCAGGCTTGGGCTGGGACCTTTAGTTGTCCAATTAGTGAAAGTCAGAGTGATCTTAGTTTAAGGTATGATCCTTAATAAAGAAATCTAGCTCATAAATCCCAAGATACCTTGCTAGGTTTCAGCAAGCAAAAAGACTACTTTACAGAGAACTTTCACAAGGCAAACACTCACAAAGAGGTCAGAAGAAGCAATATAAGGACATTCTCCAAGTCTCTCTGAAGAACAGTAGTACTGATTATGAGACATGGGAGAGGCCATAGGACAGGACCACTCAGCACGGTATGCCTGCATTGAAGAAGGCACTGTACTCCATGAGCAAATTAGAATCACAGTAGCACAAAGGAAACAGGAGATGTGCAAATTCAGAGACATCTCCATCCCAAATATTTTAACGGACTATATGTGCCTGACCTGTGATAGAGTCTTCTGAACTTGTTTGAACTGATCAGTCACATCTGAACACACCCTATCCTCACCCCAACATCATGATGTCAGTGATCCTCTACAAAAACAAAGGAAAAACAACAACACTGTGTATCTAAACTATTTCACTGATCCATGGTTCTACTTCTTAGCCAATACCAGATTGTTTTGATGACTATCACTTTGTAATATAGTTTGAAATATGGCACTGCTAAACTACCTTCCTTGACATTTTTTAAATGTCCACTTGACATTCTTGACCTTTGGTTCTTCCAGATGAATTGTTATTATTTTCTCTACCTCTATAAAATAATTTTTTGATAGTCTGGTATGGCAATGAGTAAGTAAATTAATTTAAATAGAATTGTCATTTTTATTATATTGTCTCAGCCTACCTATGAACAATTAATTTCTTCAATTGTTTATTTAAGTATGTCTTTGTGTGAAAAGTGTTTTATAATTGTGTTCATATAAATCCTGGGTTTATCCTGGCAGGTAGACACCCACGTATTTTACAACGTCTGCAGTTATTTTAAATGAAATTTCTCTCTCTCTTTCTTCTGGGTTTTGTTGGTAACATATAGAAATACTGATGATTTGTGTGGGCTTATTTATATATGCTATAACTTTGATAAAGTTGTTAATTATTTCAACTAATTTTTTAGTTGATTATCAAGGGATCTTTAAATATACTATCATATCACCTGCAAAGAATGATATTTTATTTCTTTATTGTACATTTTTGTTCCTTCAATTTATTTTTTCTTGTCTTATTGTTAGAGCTAGCATTTCTAACACAATATGAAATAATAGTCGTGATAATGGACATCCTTCTTTACCTTTGATCTTATTGGGAAAGTTTCTAGCCCATCTCCAACACAAATAATGCTTGCTCTTGATTTTAGACGCTACTTATTTTAAAAAAAGGTTCCAATGATTCCTGTGCTTTCCATAGTTTTCCTTAATGAGTGCTTGTATTTTGTCAGAAGTTTTTTTTTCTGCATCTATTGATATAATCATAGGATTTCTGTTGTTTTTGTTATTGACAAGGTTAATTATGCTTATACTTTTACGAATAATCAATCACCCCTGTACTCCTGGTAAAAATCCCATCTGGGCATAGTGTACGATCTTTGTAGCATATTGCTGTAATCTCCGTGCTAGTATTTTATTTCAAATATTTGCATCAATATTCATTAGGGAAACTGGCCTGAAGTTTTCTTTCTCTGTTTTTGCTCTTCCCAGTTTAGGCATCAAAACTATTATTATCTGTGTCATAAAAGGAATTTCGTAGGATGCCTTTTTAACCTATTTTTTCAAATAGATTATCAAGTATTGGGATTAGTTGTTGTTTAAATATTTAGTAGACTTCATCTGTAAATCCATCCGGTCCTGGGAGCTCATTTATGGCTTATTCAATGTCTGTTTCTAAGACAGGCTTCTATAATAAGTATTCTATTTTCTCTTCTGTTAATCTTAAGGCAATTTATATTTTTGTGAATATTAATCTTTTCCAGCTAATTTTTTTGGCATATAGTTGGGCAAAACAACTTCTAATAATTGCTTTATTTTAATCTTCACTGGTGATGTCTCAATCACCCTTTTCATTTTCGATACTGATAATAACGATTTTCTTAAGAAGTTACATGTTCAGGTGAGAACAGATAAAGCACAATCAGTCAACAAACATTTATTTGGTGGGCACTTTAGTATGTGGCAGGTTCTGTGCTATGCACTAGGGATACAAAGGAAAAAAGGCAAAAATATAGCACGTAATCTTAAGAAAGTCACTTTCTAATGAGGGAGATGGTATGCAAACAGATGTTTATACAAGATATATACAAGGCCCTGGGAATGAGGTTGGAGAAGGACGATTAAAGGAAATATGAGAGTTCAAGGGTGGAGATGAAAAGGAAGAGAGGCATGAGAGACAGCCAGTGAAAGACACAGAGTCAAAAGATGTACCCACAGAGGCACAACAAGGATGTTAATGTAGTTCAATTATACTGTAAATGGAGGGAAGTAAACTGTAAGAGATGGAAAAGGCAAAAAGCAATCAGCCTGTGAAGGGCTTTAAATGCCAGATTTAAAGATTTTGTATTGGATTCTGAAGGTAATAGGGAACCACTAGTGTTTATGGGGGAAAAGGGGAGAATGAAGGAGGTTAAGGAAAAGGAAAGAGGCACAGCAGAAAGCAGCTTTGCTAAAATAAAAAACAACTCATAATAAAGAAAGAAAAATGAAGGAGAGGGAAAACAGATATTTACAAAGGGAGGGATGAGCCTGGTTTTTGTATTACAGAAGACTTACCATTAGAGATGGATAGCCTATAAACTGAAGAAATTTTAGGAAAGCCTAGATATAGACAACAATAAGCAGACCAAATAAATGAAAAATTCTTGGAAAATAATGTCACAAAAATGCTACTTAAAAGGTTGGGAGAGGTGTTAGAGGAGGAAGAGTTTCAAAATTCAGTTATGTAGCTGTGGAAAGGGAAAGAGTCAAAAAAGGGAAGGAAATAATAAATGAGAAATATGGAATTTAGGTAAATTCAGAGAACTTGGGGTAAAATAAGTAAAAGCTGTGGGGAGAATCTGTGGGAACAAATTAAGTCTAATAAGGAAACCTAAATGCAGAGACAAACTTAAAAGGGGAAGGGGACAAAGCAATACAAAAGAAACAAATAGAGGAAAAAGTGTATCTAACAATTATATCATTAAATATAAATGGATAAATGAACACCAAAAATAAAAGAAAAAGGAAGGCAGAAGGGACAACAAATCCAAAAATACACTGTCTACAAGAAACTCATCTAAAAATAAAGATATAAAGAAAACTGAAATGGGAAGCTAGAACAAAATTTACTATAGGTCAAATGATTCCAAAGTAAAGCAAAGCAAAGCAAAAATAAATCCAGGACTCGCATGATATCAAATAAGAGGAAAAAAAATTTAGTCAAGAAATGAACAGTGGTGTCTACTGATTTTCTGCTGAGGAAGTTAGGCAGCTTTTTGTACTCCTAATAACAATAAAAGAGAGGTCTTTTATCTTTTGGGGACAATACCATATGACTAGGAGCTACCTCTGATAAGTCACACGAACACAAATAATTTCATCAGAAAGAAATTTGGAAAGCACTGCTAATGATTCTAAACTCAACATCTACAGAATCTGACCAAATAATAAAATTCATTTGGCAGGTCAGAAATATCAATAATGAATAATAAAGAAGGAAGTAGGAAAGTTAGAGAACTTGGTGCTCCCAAATTCAAACTATATAATAAAGTAGTAATTATGAAAATTACCTGGTATCAGACAAAATGAAATAATAGCAGTTCAATGTTTGAAAAAAACCAAGAACATAAATTGCTGAGGAAGGGATTCTTTATTCAATAAGAACTTCTGGGAAAACCAGAAGGCACTCTGGTGAACAATAGGTTCAGAAACGTATCTCATACTTTATATCATCATAAATTCCAAGTAGACAAGCAGTCTAAATCAGAGGGTTATAAACTTGTGGTCAGTAAATTTGTTCTTTAAATAGTTTGCCAACAGTATTTCAATAGTATTAGATTTCTTCGTAGTCCTCTGCATTTAATTTCATACATTTAGAAACATTAGTCTGAGAAAGGTTTGCCTAAGCTTCACCAGACTGCTAAAATTCTAGAACTTCTGGGGTCCAAATAATAAAAGTGATACCATAAAAAGAAATTTTTAGGAGGATGGAAGTTTCTATTTTATGTAATCATGGACTGAGGGAAAATTCTAGAAGAGCTTTAAAAAGACAAAACTCACAATCTTGACTACAAGATTAAAAAGTTGTACAAATAACATTCTGGGGACTGAGATCGTAACAAACTGGTTTTATCAGCTCAGTGAACAACCTCATTTTTTGAGAAATGTATTCTGTAAGGGTTTGTTGGGAGGCATATATTGAGTTGAAATATTTGTGCACATACACACACACATACACAGAGAAAGAATGGATTTTAGGTAAGAAACTAAAGAGTTTAGGGACAGGGGTGGCGTTTTCATCAATGGCCTCTGCTGAAGGACAGTAGAAGAGCCGAGCCAATTTGGAAAGCAAACAACAAGGTTAAAAAGAGATTTGAATTTGGGGAAAAAAGTAGAAGCCCACTGACTGGGACAATGCTAAAATATGTTACGTCAATGTAATGTAATATAACTGTGCTGTAAGAAACAATGACAGGG
>CM053770.1:318053635-318079631 GCA_028658325.1 Potorous gilbertii
CAAAAATATGTGTCTCATTTTATATATTAGTTCAGGTAGCATCCTTTTGATCCTCTGCTATTATGGTTGATCACTGCACTGTTCAGAATGATCAGCTTCTTCAAAACTGTTCATTTTTACAATGAACAACATAGTTTATTAAGCTATATAAGAAATTGATGAGCCAGAGGGGAAAAGAATAATGGGGTACATTTGGATAATGATCAAAGGAGCCAAAAACAGAAGCAATATCGTCATCAGGAAATATCACAGAATACAAGCCTGGCACAAAGGTATAATGTAATGACAGGAATTTCAATTACCAAGACACTTGCTGAAGAGTTGCTCAAAGTTGAGCAACTAATAATTTCTTGAACTGCTTTAATGATAATTTCATCCTTCAAAAGGTGGATGAATCAATGAAGGGACTTTCTATTTTGAACCTGCCTCTCAACAACAAGGAGCAACTGGTTGCTAAAGCAGAAATTACAGAAACTTTGGAGAGAGAAAAATTTACGATAAAGGACGTGAACCCCAGATTTTGGGAGAGTAGTTTTCAAAGGGTTCTGAAGAGGGATAGCTAGAATTCTAACTAAAATATAGGGACAGTCCAGAAAGTATGAGAAGCTTTCAAAGATAAGATTTTGAAGACAGAGAGACAAAAATTTTAGAAGAGGTTTAAAAGCTATATTAGTATTGTAATGTAGACACATAGGAAACCTTTCAACCAATTTAGGTTTTTAAAAAAATTTCTATGGTGTAATTCTTAAAATTTGATTGAAACTTCTGCTTTTTACATTAGTCATTTCATTATATAGCCTCCTCCTGAACCTTCCCTTTTATCGAAGAAAAACAGTTAAGCAACAAGTACTGAGAAAAGAATCCTGTGTGACTGCATATGTGGTATTCTGTACTCTGTAAATGAAACAAGATATAAAAGAATTTGCAAGTCAAGGAATTCACCTGAGATACAAGGGCTGCTGGTTTGCTAAAAGGAGGTTCAATAATATAATTTTATTCTAAAAAGTGAGACATATCTTTACATAAGGCCTTATCTCAGGGATCTTTACCAGCTCCTTCTCTCTAGGATCAGACATGACAGGGTTAAGACTAGAGAATAAGCTTGTGGAATAATGCGGGAGAAATGATCACTTCATAAGATTGATTACCAAGACAGTCCTAAAAATCCTATGTCTTGTACACACTCATGAGTAAAAAAAATAGATCTTTCAATATTGAACAGATCCTAATTGAAGTCAGATGAATGGCTATCCTGATTCCATCACCTGCAGGACAAACTAGTCTTGCCAAGTGGCCTCTGAGAACAGAATACATTTCTCTTCATCTGCCTAGGCATTACACTTACAAATTCAGTGCTGATAAGAGTAGCTCCTCACCTAGACCCTTGATTCTGAGATGCTATTTGGACAAGCTGTCTAACGTATTGATTATTACTGTAATTGCACCTATTTAACCTACTTGGCCCTTCTGAAGACCCACATATGTCACATGGGGGTAATAAACACACCACTGCACAATTGTTTTCCAGTAGGATTAATAAACACAGAGTAGGAACTAAGGTTGTAAATGGTAGGGGTTTAACAGAGGTTGATGTTTAGATCCCACCAACCACATACTACCATAATTGCCTTAGCTTACATGTTCTCACTGGTTATTTCTTATTCCACACTCTAGCTGGTCATTATCCCCTAAACTGGGAACCCCTCATGGAGTCAGATTCCAGAGGACACTGGGACACAATGTGACATTTTCTGGGAAAGCAGCATGGAGGATCACCTGGATACATAGGAATAGACCATTTGGGCTAGCCACATTGGTCCCACTGTTACCTGACATTCTAGGCTATTACCCCTTTTACAAGATAGTCCTGTTCATTTTCCTGAGTGTTGCTACAGCTCCCTCTATGCCAACATTCCCAGCTTCTGTTCCAAAAACATCAGGGAAAAAAACAAACCAAACCAAAACAGCTGCTAAGCGTTAGAGGATCCAGTTTGACTTCTAGATCCCCTACTTGATAGCTACTTATCCATTCCCTCATTCCTCTCAGAACTCCAGCAGACTCACTCTGGACTTCTCCATGCCACAACAACCTTCTCAACCTGAAAGATCATTCCATCCCTGCACCTCTGCCTGACTGGTAGGTTTCCTACAGAACTTCCATTTTAAAGAAAATGCCCCCGTTGACCACATTCATTCTTTCATTCCTTGACAGGCTTGCTTCTCACTCACTCTTCAAACTTACTCCATCACGCTTCTCAAAGGTATTGTTACTTGACACCCACATTTCCCTCCTACTTCAGCTTCCTTTCATGGGTTGTCTTTTCCCATTATCTTTCCTTTTGCTGTATTTCTACTCTTGGTACTTAGGACTGCATTAGGAACACAGGAAATCCTGAATAAATGTTTGATAACTTGGTGGACTACCAGGCTGGTGCTTAATAGATGTTTGTTATATTTAATTGAAATGGGTCTAGATAATAATGGTCAACCAAACTCCAAAATAACCAAGCAATTACTGAACACTTTACAGTCAATTAAGTATAGTGAAGGGCAACTAAGTGTTAGAGTGGATAGAGTGCTGGGCCTGGAGTCAGGAGTTCAAATCCAGCCTCAGACTTTTGCTGTGTGACCCTGTGTGACACTTAATGCTGCCTCAGTTCCTCATCTGTAAAGTGAGCTGGAGAAGGAAATAACAAACCAGTATCTTTGCCAAGAAAACCCCAAATGCAGTCACGAAGAGTTGGACATGCTGAAATGATTGAACAATAACAAAAAAAAGAAAGAGCACTGTTTTTGGAATCAGGTTTTAGTCTTCACTTTGTGATTATCTACCTAACAAGATTGTTGTAAGGAAAGTATTTTGTAAACTCTAAAGTGAAATACAGATAGGAATTATTTTGTAAAAAATAAATTTTATTAATGTCTTTTTTTACATAACCATAGCTATTAGTTCCAGTATCTCTCACTCCCATTCCCTTAAAACAATTTTATATAACACAATATTTTTAAAAGACAAAAACATAAAGAGGGAAAAAAAATCAATATCTCAAACCAATACATCCAAAAAAGTCTGAAAAAATGTGCAATTTGCAACGTTTGTGAACTTCCTACCTATGGTCTAGGAATGAGGTAGGAGTGTCTTCTTATATCTCTTCTTTTGGGCCATCTTGCTTTTTGCAACATAAAAGTGAATTATGATTAAAAAAATATTTTTGATTCACTAGTAATCACATCTGGGGCTGGGCAAGTTGAAAAAGAGAATATAAAAAGACAATTTCTACGTAAAGAATAGGAAAGCATACCATATTGTCTTAATCCCTTCTCCAAAATTCTGACAAAAATCCCCTAAATGCTTCTGTGGGTTGTACTAGCACACTCCTTCCCTCTCATGAGAAAGATCTATGATGGCACTAATGCAATACTTGTCTTTCTCCTGAATAATATAAAATCTGTCAAGATGGACGATCTAAGAGTTACTCAAGAGTCTTATTGGTTGTAAATAATGAAATTCTGTGGCCTTTACGGGGGGAAAAAATTAGAGAGTGATTCTAAATTGCAACACACAGAAGGTGACATGCTGTTTTTCCTCCTTAGGGATGTTGCCACTCCCTACTTTGAATGTTCATTATTGTCTTTCATATACATCTGATAAATTTTATTAAAAACACCATCTGGATGGGACCTGGGTCTGTTCTATGTTTTCAGTATACTAGTTCTCTTCCCTTTTCCCATTTGAATTTCAAATTCAATTTTTCACTTTGTTTACAAAAATGTACTGCTAAAACCCAGTCTTGTTTCACTCTCTTTATAATTTTCCTTTGCTATCCTTTAGCAACATAAGCTATTGCAATAGTTTGTATTGTAAGTGAAAAGCAAAAGGGAACTGCCTTACACAGAAATTACTTCTTCCCATTCCATGTAGAGAATAATTTTGCACAGACAAATTTAATTTGCTGTTTCTCAATGCAAAAAATTGCATGTTAACAAAATGTATACATTTTGTAATGTAGGCATCCCAGGACAAAGAGACAGTAGGGAATAAGTGATCTGAAAACAATTTTACTGTTTTCTATTCTTACACAGCATTGGAGGTAGCCAATAGCTTGCCAGTAAATTTAATTCCTGTACAATAAATTTTTAAAAGGCAATATTACTTTACTAAGACATGACTTGGGGAACCTGTACCAGTGATTTTTAAAGATATGACCGACATGTCATTTAACTATCTTCACAGATAAGCTGTGAGAGAGAATGAGAAAAAAATCTTATGAAGGAGAATTTTATTTTATTTTAATGAAATAACGCTTAGAAGACTGTCATCTTTAAAAAGTTACCAAAATTATCTCTCATGTTGGACTTCAGATAATGTCTTCTTGGTTGCTGAATTTGTTTTGAAATAATATAGTGGTTTCTTTGAAGTTCCTAAACTTCCAAAACAGATTTCCTTTTTGCCCAAATGTCTACTGATGTAAAGTATTTCCTCTAAAATGAGAGCTCCTGTCTACCTGGATGTCCTGCTAATGACTTTAACATATTCAAAACTGAACTCATAATCTTCACCCACACACAAAAAAAACACCCCTCCTATTTAAATGGTACCTAATCAAGTTTTAGTGACTCTGTAATCCTTCTCACATTCATTTATCTCATTTTCTTTCTATGGACACCACCCATATGTGGACCCTCATTACCTCTTACCTACTAGTGTCCTGTCCTGGCCACACTTAACAATGTTGCTAAAGAAATTTTCCTAATAGAAAAGTTTGTAGTCAGTACCTCCTCCCACAAACATTCACTGGTTCCCCACTACCTGCCAAAACAGAAAAGGAAAATCCTCCACCTCCTTCTCATTGCCCAACTTTTAAATCCTCCGTGATCTGGCTCCCAGAGGGCAGAGTGGTAGTAGGTAACAGTGTGGGATTTGGCATCATAAAGACCTCAGTGAAGGCAGAATAGAAGGGTAGGGTGGTGTCTGGTTGAAATCTTAAGATGGGAAGGTTGAAGAGGATGGGAATAAGGAATCAGATGGTGGGGAACAGGGTTAGGATAATGACCTACCAGGGCTCAGAATCCTTGGGATACGAAGAGTAGGACCAGGTGAGAATATTCATCATTGAATGGAGGGTGCCACTCTTCTTCCCAAAGAAGGTTAGAGACTGGACTGAAGGCAAGATTGGTACGAGATGGCAGGCACACAGTCAGAGGGAAGAGTCTCCTCTTTTTTCCCAAGGGTGGAGGTTAGGCAGGAAAGGGAGCAAAAGGAGATGAAAGTCAAACCTGCACAGCAGGAGAAAGAAATCCCATTCGCCACTCTTCCCTGAAAGGATAGGCACAGCAGGACAGAGAAGGCTTGAGGTCCAAGAGAAGGTAGTTCTTTGCACTAGAGGCTCTCTATATCCTGGTGAGAAGCCTGGGCTAGCTGAAAGAAGTGGAAGTTACCTTGTGCTGGTACAGATAGAAATCACTGTTTTGGGACATGTGGAAAACACATGGCTGGGATCCTTGCTGCCTTACCTCAGGGGACATGCTGATGCTAAGAGAAGGTACTTCTAGTTCAACATGGCCAAAACAAAAATCTTCCTCAAAATTCTCTGCTCTTGCAATTTATCTATAATTATTGTTGTAAGAAGAGATATTATGGTATTTCGTTTTGCTTCCACAAAAGTGACTGGGAGATACTCAAGAGTTGTGGGGAAGTTCGCTTATTTTATTTTACTAAGACAATGACCATCACGGGCCAGGGGGACTAGAAAAGTTAAACTGGAAAAACCAGTTCAAGCCTGAGGAGTCATACCCAGTCACAAGTACCCTCAAGACCACACTTACTTAATCTACATACAGAAGGAATGTAAGGAAAAGAATCTGAGAAATTTGACTAACCCTAACTCTAACAGGAGGACAGAATTGTGTAACCTCACTCCTGCCTCTAATATTGTTGTGGGTGTTCCTATTGAGCACCACATCTGCTTTCTCCAGAGAAGCATAATAAATGCCTTCCTTTGCCCACTGTTTCCGAGTTCTTTCAGTGAGAATGTTTTTGCTGTGCTAAGGGGCATATTTCGTGGACTTCTTAAGGGTACACTACCAGGGAAGCAGCAGGTAGTTGAGCAGTTCATCCTGGGTTAACTCCCTGACCCTGCCTGGGAAGTCCTGTGAACCTCACAATTAAGGTTATCATACTGTTTCACTTTCAGCTTTTCTTCCTATTTTCATCACTTAGTAACTCCCCCTTTGAGATTCATGGTGTTCTTACCCACCATCCAAACAAACAAAATTCTGGTGGCTGTTGTTCACAGATGCTCAAATCACTCCTCTTTCTTCCTTAATGAGTCTGATACATGGCTCAAATGATTTTCTCTCTCTCTCCAACCCCTATTCTCATACTAGGGGGACTTCAATATACTGATTCTTTCTTAAAGATTCTAACCATGCATTTCCTCAATCTACTCACCTCCCTTAAGTTACTCCTCCACCTAGATCTGCCACACACAAAGAATCATACCCTTGATCTTGCCATGAACCACAAATGTATCATTTCTATGTTCAAGAATTCTAAAATCTCCTTATCTGACCATAACCTAATGGCTTTTCACCTTTTCCTTTTCGTTCCCTTACAAAACTCTACTCTTCCCCCACATCATACCCTCTCATCCCTCAACCCCTCAGTTCTTTCTCAGGCCATAACCCTTGCACTAACCCCTCTCTCTTTTTCTTCCCATCCTGACCCTGTCATGAACTGGTTTAACTGTTTTCTTGAGTGCTTGGTCCCCTTATCATATTTATCAGGTATGCCCTGCCACGTCTCAGTCTTGGATCATTTTCACCGTTTACCACCTTCACTCCTATTTTACTCACTGCTGCTAGGAAATCCTTTTATACTTTCCTTATAAACTCACTATTCCACTCTCTATAGAGGTTTTTCCAAACTGTTTCACACCTCTTCAACCTTCCTGTGGCACCCCTTCCCCTTCTCAGATGAGAACCTTTCCTCATTTAAATTAAAAATATATAATTTATAATTTATTTTTAGCATTATTTTTTAGAATTTCTCACCTTCCCTCTAGAATCTCCCCCACCCACTGAGAAGGCAAACAATATGAAACTAATTATACATGTGAAATCATGCAAAATACATTTCCATATTAGTCATGTCACAAAAAACCCCAGAAAAATAAAGTGAGAAAATTATACTTCACTTTTCACTCAGAGTTAATCAGTTCTCTCTCAATACCATTTTTCATCATGAGACCTTTGGAAATGTCTTGGCTCCTTCGCTTGATCAGAGTAGTTAAAGTCTTTCACAATATTGCTGTTACTGTGCACAATGATCTAGTTCTAGCCATTTTAGTTTGCATCAGATTATATATGTCTTCCTGTATGTTTATGAAACCACTCACTCCCCTTGTCATTTCTTTTAACCCAACAGTACTCCATCACAATCATATACCACAACTTGTTCAGCGACCCCCCAATTGATAGGCATCCCCTCAATTTCCAATTCTTTGCCACCACAAGAAGAGTTGCTATAAATATTTTTGTATATATAGGTCCTTTTCCTTTTTGTTTGATCTCTTTGGGATACAGACCTAATAGAAATATCATGGGCTAAACGGTATGCATAATTATAGCTCACCAGGCATAGTTCCAAATCTTGTCTTATATTTTACCTAAGAAATTGGGGCCACTTGCTGTGAGTTCCCTCTTCTCTCCCCTCTTTCTCATCTATCACTCAGGTTCCTTCTGCCACTATCTCTTCCTTCAACCGTGTCTTATACAAAAAAGTGGCCTTACTCCTTGCACCAAGGCTATATATCCAACTAATCACATTCCATCCTGTTTCCTCCAACAGACTGCCCCTTCTGTGATACCAACTCATTCACTTACCTTCAATCTTTTCCTGTTTACTGGCTCTTTTCCTACTGCCTACAAAAACACCCATGTCTCCACCTTCTCAAAAATCAAAACAAAACAAAAACCCTTCCCTTGACCCTTCTATCTCAGCTATCATCTTTTATCTATTGTCTTTTTGGCTAATATTCTTGAGAAGGTCATCTATAATAAGTCAATCATCATAAATATTTATGCTAAGCACTGGCTATACAAAAAGTTGCCAAAAACAGCCTCTGCCCTTAGGGATCTGACAGTCCAATGTACTTTCCTCTCACTTGCTCAACCCACAGACCTACACAACTTGGAAGTAGGTAGGGACCAAAATTAAAATAGACTACACTTCTTCAGATAGATTAGACTATGGTTTGTTGTCATGGGTCACAAGACAAACAGGAGGGAGAGTGCTTGGGCAGGCTGCATGTTGTGCAGGTCTGCTTTACAATGACTTGACTTCATTATTCCATCAAAACTGCTTTCCCCACAATTACCAATGACCTCTTTCCTCACTAATCCAAAGGCCTTTTCTCCATGCTCATTCTCTTTGATCTCTCTACAGCCTGTGATACTACTGATCACCCTATTTTCTCCTTGAAGCTCTATTCTCTCTAGGTTTTCAGAACATCTCTCTCTCCTCGTTCTCTTGCCTATCTGACCTTCTTACTCTCCTTTGCTGGACCTTCATCCAGGTCATGCCCTCTAACTGTAGGTATCCTGAGGCATACCTATTCTGTGCCATCTTCTCCCTCTATATTGCTTTGCTTGGTGATCTCATGAACTTCCATGGATTTAATTACCATTTCTATGCTAATGATTTTCAAATCTAACTATCCAGCCTTAACTTCTCTGCTGACTTCCAGTCTTACATCTCCAAATTGCCTTTCAGACATCCTGAATTGGATGTCCTATAAGTATCTTAAACTCAGCAAAACAGAACTCATAATCTTTCTCCTTAAATTCTCCTTAAACCTTCCCCTCTACTAACTTCCCTAGTACTATAAAGTAACCTAACACCCTCCCAGTCCCAAAGGCTCACAACCAACGAGTCATAATGGATTTCCTCACCCCCTCAATCCAGTCTGATGCCAAGGTCTACTGATTTCACCACTTCAACATCTTTCAAATATGCCCCTTTCTCTCCTCTGATACTGCCACCACCCTGGTGCAGTCCTTACTACCTCCTAGATCACTGTCATAGTCTGCTGATTGGTCTCCTGACTCAAGTCTCCCCCAACTCAAGTCCACCTTCCATTCAGCCACCAAAGTGATTTTCCTAGAGTACAGGTCCTACCATGACACCAGTGGCTCCCTAGTGCCATCAGAATCAAATATAAAATCAACTAAGTAATCAAGAAACCTCTTATTAAAAACCCTTCATAACTTAGATCTCTCCTACTCTTTCAGTTTTCTTATGCCTTAATCCCCACTATGTACTCTTCAATACAGTAATGCTGGCCCTCTTGGCTGTTCCATGAACAAGACATTCCATCTTGGGGAAGCTCTCTCTTTTCATTTCTCCCTGCTGACTTTTCTGACTTCCTTAAGTTCCAACTAATAAATGATCTTCTAAAGAAAGCCTTTTCCAACCTCCCTTAATTCTGAGGTCTTTTCTCTTTTAATTATCTTAATTATTTCCTCTTTTATATAATATAAGTATGTTACTTGTGTGTATATATTTGTTCTTTATTATCTCCCCTAATTAGATTATGAGATCCTTGTGGGAAAAAAATTACCTTTTGCTTCTTTCCGTATCCCTTATGCTTAGCACAGTGCCTGGCACATAGCAGATACTTAATAAATGCTGACTACAGTCCCCCAGGTTCTCCTCTTAGTGTCATTCTTGAGTCCTCACTCACATTCTATCACATATCTGACATGTTATCAAATCTTATCATTTCCTCCTTCACAAGATCTGTTACATCTCCTTCTCTCTACTCAAATAGCCATTACCCTACCAGCACCCTTATCACCTCTTGCACTGAATGTCACAGCAGTCTTCTGATTGGTCTCTTTGTCTCAAGTCTCTCTCCACTTTAATTCATCTGTGACTAATGAGACGTTGATTTGTTCAGTTTCTATTGCCTGTGATGACTGAAAAAGTGTTAAGGATTCAAATCTACAAATGTGAAAAACTAAAGCCTTTACATTCTAAGAAGGTAGAGCATACTGGACATCTTGAACACTGTCTCTCAATTCATTTGTTTTCACTCATACACACACACACACGCAAACATCCCTATGATATATATTATTACCCCATGAATAAATTTACTGATGGCACATTAGAGTTCTAAAAGCAAGGTTCTTTACATAGAGTAGTCACTCTACAAACAATCTACAAAGATTGAAATTTAGATAACCAGATGGGTTAATAGCCTTTTCTGTACTACTCCTCTTTCTAAAATACTGTATAACTGGATTTTTTTAATGTAAGGAAATTGTCTCTTCCCTGCTGAGATTTCTGCTGAACTGTAATTGGGAAGGCAGAAAAAACTACAGAGAATGCTGGGTGACATTTTTAATCCTATATGTAAATGTGACTAATTCTCACAATATCCCATTGACGATAATTTTTTTGGTTCTAGAGAAGATTGTGGAATATACTCTGTCCACTCTCAGGCACTCTTAATAGGGAAAACAATCACACCAATGTATCTCTAGTCAAACATCCTCTCTCAGTGACATCTGTAGATTCCATATATTCAATAACCACCTTTAAAGATGACTTTCAAATCTATACACCCAAATCTAATATTTTTCCTAAGCTTCAATCCTATATTGACAATGTCTATTAGATACCTGTATGTCAATGTTGTCTCAAATGCAACATATCAAAAATAGAATTTATCTTTCCTCCTATACCTATCCCTTTTACAAATTTCTTTTCTACTGCTGCTTACTAAAGCAGAATTCTTTTTTCTAGGCAGGCCTTGAAGGCAGCAACAGAGAAATTCCAGATTTTCACTGCCTCCCCCACAACAAACAATTAAACTTATCAACTCTTATGGTTGAGCTGATATCCTTATCTCTAAATATATTTTGCCAGAAAAATGAGATTCTTAATTTGCCCCATGAAGTTGTCAAAAAGAATCATATAGCTTAAATATGGAACTCAGGACTAAATTCAACCAGTAAGAGAAACAGTTTTGCCAACTTTAGTATATGTCTTAAAAGATTTTAAGTGTGGTTAACATAATTAGAATTCTTTTTTTTTTATTGGTGTGAGATTACACAGGAATTGTTTTCACTGTGTTGTGTGAATAATATTGAAATGAACAAATGTTCCATGCTGTTAGGTTATAGGTCCTGTTATGGCAAAAAAGTTCTGCATTGCTATTATCAAAGACATTAGTACAGCTTGGGAATATTATTTCTTAACTAGAAATACATAAAGAACAAAGAATCAAGATATTATAAGCATTATTTAAAATGTATAGATTTTACTTAACTCCTACTTTTTGTTTCATGTATATTTTTCTTAATATTCTAATATTTAAGTTGGGGACTTAAAAAACACTTAGTTGATTCCAATTTAGGGTTTATACTTATCAAACTTTTAACAATTTTAAAGTGTGGACTGATTTTAGGATTTTAAGTAATAGCTCTTTGATTTCAAGGCCTTGAATAAAAATGCATCAATAACTGAAAAAAGTTAAATTTCTCTTTAAAACATTAATTGTACCCAAGCTGCTTAAAAACAATATAACTTTGTCCATGGAATAGCAAATGCTCCTCTCAGAACTGGATCCGAGCTGGGAATATTTCCACACAAGTGTTTTTGCCTTTGTATTGTTAGAATAATGCTTGACTCACAATATACACTGGGATCCATCATGCTGAGAACAATTTTATTGTTATTATGTCCTCCGTTATTTTTGCACCATAGCATTTGGGTATACAGAACACATTCCTAGGCAAAGACTAAATCGTCTTGTGTTTTGTCCCATATAAGTTTCATTGGGTTGAGGTGGAAAAACAGTGAAAGAATCCCAACTTGGGAATCTGATGTTCAAGGCCTCCACAACCTTTCCTGTTTTCTTACACCTTACTCTCCACACTCTTTCATCCAGTGACACTGGGCCCCTGGCTATTCCATGAACAAGTCACTCCATCTCTTGGCATTCTTCGTTATGCCTAGAATGCTTTCCCTCTCAACTTCTGTCTCCTGGCTTCTTCCAAGGCCCAGCTAAAATCCTATCTTCTACAGGATTCCTTTCCCAATCCTTCTTGGTTCTAGGGCCTTCCTTCTGTTAACTATTTCCTACAATTTTGGACAGTTTGTTTGCACCCCTTATAATGCTGGTTCCCCAACCCTGGTCACCTAGCTCACTACCTTAAATGTCAAATGCATGTGCCCACTATCTCCTCCTGAACTTGAATCTTTATTTTAATCAGCTGTTCTCTTTACTCATTTCCTCGTTGTCTTTCCCATTAGACTACAAGCTCCTGGGAGATAATGACTGTCCTTTGCATTTTTTTCTTTTTTGCATCTCCATTACTTATCATAGTGTCTGGCACAAGTGACAGACTTAATTTCAGGAGATTTTGTCTAAAGTTTGTGGGAAAGTAGTGTCTACAAAAAGAAGGTTCCTTCTGCAAACTTACATTTCACCACCAGTTATACGAAAGATGAACAATTCCTTGTTCTATGATGGGAGGTAATACCTCCTTAGGGAAGGGTTCAGTGGTATCTAAAGAAACCAGGTCACGAAGCTTCAAAGATGGATAGCCCTAAGTTTCTTTAGAGTGGCTCGGAATAACAGCAATCATACTTCATAAGTAGTTTTGTTATAAAAATAAAAATTGAGTAAAACACTATTCATGCACCAATCTGAAGGCCAATGTTAATCTGCCAGGCTGAGATATCAGAAAACATACAATTTTTAAAAACAAAATTTCTAAATTTGTTAAAACATTTCTTCTGTAAAACACAATCCTTTGACATGTAAATTAGCTAGTCATTTTAAAAAATAGTTTATACTTACTGCTGTGGAAAATGTATATAAATACTTCTTAAATGACATTTTACTATAAATATCTGCCCTTTAGGAAATGCTTATTATTCTTGAGTTCTAGTTCCCTTTCCACTGAATATGAAGAATTCCTGCAATGTATTTTCCTTCCCGTCCTTTTTTTCAGGCTGTAAATAACACTGAGCAAGGCACTGCACTGAGGAAGTTGGTGATCTAGATTCCAGTCTTAACTGGATTTGGTATGTGCTCATCGACATGATGCTGACTACACTGTCGACTTCACAGGGGATTTCAGGCATGCTATTTACCTTTATTGTGCCTCAGTCTCTTGATCTATAAAACAAGGGGGATAATCCTACCTCCTTGGGACTCAGAGAAAATAAATGAGATGATGTCTCTAAAAACACTTGGAGATCGTCTGGGAAAAGGTGTTTCATAAAGCACAGCTATTCTTCCCCTTTCACAGCGGCAAAGTATGTGGTAGCATTAGCATTTTAGAGATCTGGGTGCTATTCAGAGATGGGAGACTTTTCTCCCAACACAGCTACTTATAATTGTAAAGGAAAGAGAGCAATGTTTCAATTGATCTGCAAAAACTACTCACACCTGCTACTGTCATATGCAGCTGGCTAATTCAGAATAAGAGAGAAGGTAGCTCCTTCCAGGTCGATATTTGCTGGGGACAGCAATTTCTAACCCACCAAATCAGAGCGAGATCATTTGAGTCATTTGGTTAAGGAAGACTCTATGCTAACAGTATAATGGTGATGAAGTTCCTTTATTAAACAAAAAGGTCCACCCACTGCTTGCCTTCTGGAATAGCTGCATTATTCTGGGAATAGGACGTCTTGTGCTGCTGCCATGGAATAAGCAAGTTATTTCCTTTCCACCACTCCCCTCTTCCCCAAATCACAATTTCTGAAGTAAAATGGGCAGGAGTGAAGAGCACTGACCATGCAGCTGTTCCATTCCTCACAAGGTTGTGAGTGTAGGGGGAGAAGACAGAAAAGGAAAGTCCCAACAGTATTTAGATGTTCTTGAAATGTTCATAATTTCCTTAGGGTGTACTCACCGCCAAGCTGACAGATATTGCTGGGAAAACCTGTACTGCTTTCAAGAAAGGCTAACCTTTCAAAAGGTGGAAGAGAAAAGGTAGGGGGGATTGGGGGGAGAGACAACCAATCTATTCGGTGAACGGATGACATTAAACTGGACAGCATGCCACCTTTGTAGTGCTGGACTTTTTAAAAAGCTCTGTATAATAAAATTGCCAAAGATAATAGCACTGGGAAAATTCTTCATTTCACTGAGTTTTCTTTTACTGTCCATCTGAATTTCTTAAAAACAACTAAGTATCAGAGTGCCCAAAAAAGTAAATGGTTTATTAATTTTATTTTAAAACACACAAACACACATTTCCCCACAGGCTCTGGGTGATAAGTTGTACACAACACTTTCCTGACAAGAATCACGGACACACCATTTTTTATATCCTCTTTTAATCTTTATCCATTTCAGTCTTTTTTCTCTGGTATAGTATGTAGAAGTGGAAAGAAAGTATAGTACAGAGCAGTGTCAATGGAGATAAACACATCACAGAAAACCGATTCTTCGAATCAGATGGCCATGATTTCACCCTAGGCCTCCCAGCAGGCTACAGACTTACTCAGCCCCTTTGCTTACAGAGTCCTTGACATTTTCTAAAGAGAGACTTTCAATAGTGTCAGGTTATATGGAGGATTTCAGAATACTGACTTATCAGCTCCAGGAACATAATAGAAGTTCAATAAACTCCTGGTTCCCATCAACAGGAAAGAAGCACATCAGATTGTTGAACCTAAAAAAGTCTCTTTTTTGCAAAAAAGGACTGATAGGCAGAGTGAAAAGGGTCCTGGTTTTGAAGTCAAAGGACTTAGTTTTGAGGCTCAGATTTGCAAACTATTGTGATTCTGGTAAAGTCATTTAACCTGTAAGGATTTCAATTCTCCTCACTTTTTAAATGAAAAGCCTGTACCCTCATTTATGAGATGTATGATGATTTCAAAAGTTCCTACCATCGCTAATCCCTCTAATCTCACTTTCTCTATTAGGCATGTAGAGCTAATTTACTAGATTTTGTATGTGTAGCTAAAAGAGAACTGGGGGATGGGAAATGGTACAGGAAGATTTCCAATTATAGCAACACACGACACGTAGCTTTCCTGCTGACCCAGATGTCTATTTGCAAAGACATTTTTTCTTGCATTTCCAAATGTAAATCTCCTGTTTAAAGCTACTCAAAAATCCACGTGCTGTTGTTCATTAAAATGGTCATTAGTCATTTCCTTCAGTGTCCTACATTTCTATCAGTTCTGATAAGGTGTGACTCACCTACTGTCTTTCTTGTGGAGAAGAGATTATCAAACCTGCCCATTCAGAGATTAACAATAATGTGCCATAAGGAAAATTACACCTTCAGCACAAGAATCTGCAGTTGGGGAACCATTTTACATGATCACATTCATTTATATCAATTATCTTGTTTATCGAGAAAACGAACCATAAACTAGTATTGAGAAGGCAAGGAGTACACTATAAGGAATAATTAGGTCCCACCCTCCTAGAGACCACAGCCATCTAATACTCCTTTTTTGAGTGATGTTTACAGTGTCTGCTTTATAACTCCCTTCACATTAACTTTCAAATGTCAAAAGCAGGCAGTTAATTGTTTATTATGCAAAACATCAATATGTAAAACACTGTGACATAAAATTGTTATAATCAATCTACAGCAAGAAATCATGCCTTATAGCTTTCATTGCTTATTTTTCAGGCTTCTAATCTCAACTTAACTGACATGTAGGCTGTGCATGCCAGGTAGTTATGGGTCTGACAAATGATAATATGTCCCACATGTACTGCTTCAAGAGACAACTGAAAAATGATCTGATTAAGAGTTAAAAAATAAAACAAAGCAAAACAAAACCATACACAGTACGGACTCAGAGAGATCTAAAAGACAGAGCCAAAGGATGTGATTTTTCTCTTCTTGAAGTTGAGGTTCTGTCCTTGGTACCCTGATGAGTATCGTCTTTCTATTAAGGAGTCTGAGATACCAGGGTTTTTCCTCACCAGCATCTGTTTTTTTTGTTTTTTTTTTAACAACTACTGGGGCAAGGCCACCTCCTATTTTCCTTCCCTCTACCTACTGGCTACAGTCACATTTTCTGCCTTCTCTCTAATTACCAAGTTTAGAGAACTATCTGGAGTAAACAGGATCAAGAATTGCATTCCTGTCAGTCCTGACAAAGTCTACTAGAATGTGAGCTCCTTGAGGGAAGGGCCTTTGTAATTCTTCATTTTAGTATTCCTGGCACCTTACACAGTGTCTTGCACATAGTAAATATCTGCTGAACTGAACCATATTGAAAAGCACAGAGGAAAGAGAAAGAAGCAACAGGAAAGACAAAATAAAGGATGATTACAATGGACTTCACTGTAGAGGAGAGAAGTAAAGGTGAGAAACGGGCATTATTCAGACTTTTCACTTTAGGACTTAAAATTTATACTGATGGCACTAAACTTCAGCTTGGCAACTGGACTGATGCAAACAGTTACCAAGTAAACCTAACGGCAGTTTGAGAGTAGGTCATCATTCTACCATTAAGGAAGAGGAAGGAAATGCCTTGGGATTCATTCTGCTTCTGAAGTAGTTATGCATCTTATTGACCTCCAAACACATGCTAATTCTGGCTGCTTAGTCCATGCAACCAATGTGATGGTTCTAACTCACTCATAGCTTTGGTAAGTCATAGAATAAAAGAATTTGAGTAAGAAAGAAACAAAGTTCAACTAATACAACACCTTTATGGATAAGGTAATGCAGGGTTTGGGAGGTTAGGTAAACCACCCCCAATGTTATACAAAATAAACTGCAAAGTAGAACCAGGGTTTTTATTATTTTTTAATTTTAATTTTTTTTCCAATTACATGCAAAAGCAATTTTTAACCTTTTTTTTAAAACAATTTTGAGTTCCAAATTCTCTCCTGCCCTCTCTCATCTCTCCCTTCCTTGGGAAAGGAAACAATCTGATAAAGGTTTTATACATGTATAGTCAAGTAAAATATATTTCCATATTAGTCATGCTGTAAAAGAAAATATAAACCCCACCCCAAGAAAAGTAAAGTAAAAAAAAGTATGCTTCAATCTGCATTCAGATTCTATCAGTTCTTTTCTGGAGATTTAGCAGTTTTCATCATTGGTCCTTCAGAACTGTCTTGGATTTTCATATTGCTGAGAATAGGAAGGTCATTCGCTGTTAATCATTGTACAATATTGCCTGTTATTGTATACAACAGAACCAGTGTTTTTTGACTATCCATCCTATGTTTTCCGACTATCCATCCTATGTTTTTCCTGTAATACAGCGGTGTTCTTTCGAATACATCATTAACATTAAAATTATTCCAATAAAATCAAAGTCTCTCCAAGCAGCCTCTCCTTTTAGTGTGCTCTCACAGCTCACCGAGAAGGTTTTATTGCACCATGCTTGCAATTTTTATAACAGACATCAACCGTACATTAATCCACCAAAGGGCCACTTGAAAAAAAAAAGATTACTCTCAATAGGTAGTTTGGCTTCCTGGGCTGAATGAGTAAGAAAAGGGAAACTGTAGAGGTCAGGGTCCTTCACTGCTCTGCTGGTGCCCCCCAGGATGGGTGCCATCACCGTTCAGTTTCCCTTGCACAGGCAAAAATGTTAGCTACTGCCTTGTGCACTACTCTTAATAGAGAGGGTCCTTCTCCTCCTCTTTTTGTCTCGCACTAAGTCACAGGACCTATCTGCATTAATGATTGCTCTGTATTTAGAACTCAGTAAATTCACATTTTGGAAGTATCTAGCTTAGGCATTCTAGTATTTCAAACAATCATTTCTAAAAGACTTTGCTTTGAACCTTCTGTACTTTTATATCTCGCTAGAGTCACTTACATTTTACACTTCACTTTATTACAAATTTTAGTTGGTTCCATCATGGCCTCCTAGAAAACAACCTCACAGACTACCATTTCCTGTCATTAGGAGGGTAGCATTCAAGTAATTCCCTGTAGGAGCAGTAGGCAGTTTTTATGATAATTTTACCACAGGTAATATTGTGATTTTCAAGTATGCTTTCTTAAAGCACTGTACCTATTCCTGCTTTTAACTATCTAATGCTGCTATAAAAGAAACATACAAGTCTTTCCAATGTTAACAGGCCAGTAAACCTCAAAAGATTACTGCCTCCCAGACTGATATATTTGTCAGGGAGAAGCTGAAATATGATCACTAAATTTTACTCATATCAATAAGTAACATACCTGAATCCCACTACAATGGGCTATGTGGCTGGGAGAGGACACAATTGGATTACATGTCCCCAAAGCCTCCAAAACCAAAGGTAACAGTTAGTCAATAAACATTTATTGAGCACCTAATATGTTTCAGGCATTGTACTAAACTGTGGGAGTACAAAGAAAGGTAAAAGATAATCCCTGCTCTCAAGAAGCTCACACTCTAATGGGAGAGACAACATGCAAATAAGTATGTATAAACAAGTTATAGTGGATAAATTGGAAATTTACACCCTACTACCTGAAAACAAAATGAAATAGAGGAAAACCAAATTAATCTCTGAATAACACAACTGTCCCAAGAGCTGGTTGGAAACATGCCATCAACAGATAATATATATTGTTTAATTCTTACTATTAACTTTTGATGAATCTTTAAGATTAAGAAATTCTAGATAATTCAACAGTCACCAAGAGAATGACTACATTTTGTTGGGGGTGGGGAATCCCTCCTCAAACATCTCTTTTACTCTATGAGCCATGTTGGCAGAGAGACATTATAGGATGCCATGATGACATCATTATCTAGTCTGCTTTTCCCCATAAGTCAGCACTACTAGTTGCTGGGCACCATGATTTGAAACAAATGGCAAGTCAACAAATTCAGATTTTACCCAATAGATAGCTAGGCTCTTGGTTCCACTTCAGTTAACTCATCAGCATCTGTACAATATGATCGTCAGTATATCATCTGATTGTCATAAGGATATAAAATTTCTCAGCCTGGCTCAAATCCATGCTTCACGTAATCCAATATATGGTCTTTGACAGTGCTATCAAGGAAGGTTTTAAAGGAGAGCAAACCCAAAGTCATTCTACTTTCCCTCAACTCATGGTATTCTCTATTAATTTATTCAGAACGTTTTAGAAACTGTTAATGGTTTCAGTTTTTCTTACCTTAAAGAGTAACCATTTCTACAAGTTAACTACACCCATATAAAATAAATACATTCTTATCATTTCCTACTGGGATTTCAATCTTTTGAAGTACAACTAAAACTTTATTTTTTGGATAAGGCAAGAAATGCCAAACTTAACTAGTGAATTGTTTCACACATGCGTACATATTGCCTATGTAGATACGTTTCAGAGCTTTAATTATGCATTTATATGTCCCAAAATATGACTAAGTTTCTTGAAGATAGGGACCATATTTTTAGTTTTCTATTATCTACTACCTTTCTTATATCTGAGAGCACAGAAGTATGTCATCGAACTGGTAGGTGCTCAATAAATATTAGCTCAATTAACTAGACAGTTCTTAAATACCCTGCTTATTCTGGTAGACATAGCCTAGTTATTAGCAAAAAATCAGACCCCCCCCAAAAAAGGCCATTAACACAATGGAGTTCTAGTGGAAGAATAAGTGGCTAGTATAACAATCTTAATGGACCACAGTCCATGATGAAATTCTTCTCTGATTTTCTGGGATAGTTACTGAACACTAAGCTTTGAGTACAGAGTCAGGCTTTGTTCCAAGTCTCTAAAGCTAACATTGTAGTGAATCTAGTTGTGGGACTGAGGTGGAGGGATAATATGTGCTTTCAGCATGATCTGAAGGATCAAATGAAATATTTATAAAGTGCATAATGCATGGCACATAGTAGGCACTTAATAAATCCTCATTCTCTTCCCCTACTCTTCCCCCTCAGATAGCTTACATTTTCTTTCTGATACCTCCCCTCTGTGGATTATTTCCCATTTATCTTACATGTAGCTTGTCTTCATACAGTTATTTGTATGTTATCTCCCTGACTAAGACTGTCATCTCTTTCAGTGCAGGGACTGTCTTTTGCCTTTCTTTGCATCCCCAGGGTTTAATATAATGTCTGGCACACAGAAGGCACTTAATAAATGTTTGTTCATTGATAATAAGATAGGGCATCTTTTTTATTTATGAGGTAAGGCCTCCATGGGGATGTTTTAATATCTGTGCAAGTCCTTTAATGTTTGTGCTAAATAAACATAAGTCTCATCTGGCTCACATCTCCTTCCCTAAAGGTGTATTTTGAAGGATTTTATGAAAGTAATAGAAGAAAGGATTGCTAAACTGCATCTTGGTTGTCAGTTTATAAAGCAAAACTCAGAGGAGAGTCAACTTTTAGAGTTGAAAGGGAGAGTATCTCTTTCCCTCCAGCACCATTCCTTGCCCAGATGAGAAAAACTGAAGCAGAGAGGTGTAATGACCTACCTGAAGTCATGCAACCAGTCACTTGTAAAAGACTCAAGTGTCAGTGAGGAAAAACTGGACAGAATTAAGTACATGCTGATTTTTCATCTACATTTCCTAAAAACTTGCCAGAACTAAAACTGAAGAAATTAGCATAATTGTACAGTTGAAATAATTGCTGAGTTATAGTCAATTTGCATTTTTAGACCTACTATTAAAATAAAGACAGTCAAACAAAAGCATCATTAAGCACTTACTATGTGCTGTGCATGGTACTAAGAGCTGAGAAACCAGCCTTCTGAAAAAAAGCTGCTAAGGAAGTAGAGTCAAGATAACAGAACAGCAAGAAAAAGTTCAGTAAGTTCCTTCCTACAAAACTCCTCTAGTCAGATCTAGAAAACTCATCAGACTAAGTCCTAACAAGGAAATCCAACAAGTCACAGAGTACCATCTGTCCAACCTGGGCTAGCAGAGAGAGACAGATGGTGGCACAGACAAAGCCTAAGGTCTGGATAGGAGGGAGGCCAGAGGAGGAGCATTCCTGTCTAGGACTTAAAGAGTACAGAGGCTGTACTGAGAAGAGTTCTCAGGTTTATACCAGGGCATCAGACTCTTGTGCATGGACAAGAATAGCTTTGCTTTTCACTACGTAGTTTCAGGTCAGATCCAGGGTAAATTAAGGAGGGGACCTATATCTAGGGGTGGTATTTCAAGATAAGGAATGGCTGCAGAGGAATAAGTTCAGAAGCAAACAGCAGCTATATGGCTCAGACCTTAGAATAAGAATGGGACCTCACTTCCAATATCTGGACCAATCTGCACCCTGTAGAAGAATAATCAGGGTAGGAATCACAGACTAAAGGGAAGCTTACAGTTCTGTCACTCTAAACTAGCAGAGCTACACAGCTGGCAATAAGAGCTTAATAGAAACTCAAAGTGAACGAGGCCAGATCTACATCCAAGTCAAGAACTTGCAGAGCTCAGATCACAGGGGTACCATTAAAACTTGCCTTGGATCAGACAACTTTGGGACTATTGACAGTCTGTAAGTTCCTGCCTGAGTTGCACTTAAGATCTTGGAATAATTCAATATCCCCAAGAAAGCAGCAACAGAACTAGCCCATATATCCCATAACGTAAATTCCCAGGAACATTATAGACAAAATGCAGAACTTCCAATACAAAGGAAGAATATTGTAAGCAGTCAGAAAGAGAAAAACCACAAGTACCACATGACTTAGCAGCCATAATGCAAAGGAGCAGAGAGCCTGGAATAGAATGCAGGGGTGGAGAACATTTGGTCTCAAGGCCACATGTGGCCCTCTAGGTCCTCAAGGGTGGCCCTTTGACTGAATCCAAACTTCACAGAACAAATCCCCTTAATAAAAGGATTTATTCTGTAAAACTTGGACTTAGTCAAAATACCTCACCCAAGGACTTAAAAGGTCATATGTGACCTTGAGGCCATAGGTTCTCCATCCCTGCTTTAGACTTACAATCAAGAATACCTTATTTAGAAAAACTGAGTATAATCTTACAGAAGAAGAAATGGACTTACAAGCAGACATGATGAAAGTATCAGAGCTACATAGGAACTCTGAAGTTCATACAAAGGAATTAAAAGAAACACTAAAAGGTAAAACATGAATGAACAATCATAAGGGACTAAACAAAGACAAACTACTTACATTCTAATATGGAGAGGTGGAAGGGAATAAGCATTTATCAAGTTCCTTCTAAGTGCTTTTTACAATTTATCAGGACATTTTACCTTAACAGCCCTGCAAAGCAGATGTTATCATCACCTCCATTTTACAAACATTAAGTTACTTGCCCAGGGCCACATAGCTAGTAAGTGTTTAAGGCTGGATTTGAACTCAGGTCTTCCTAACTCAAAGTCCAGAGTTTATCTGGACCACTCTATTCACTTCACTACCCTATTATCATCAGGAATCACAGAAAAAATTTAATTAGAAGGTCAAGAATGGGTTATCTTATATTCTGATGATCTTAAAAGAAGACCAGAAAAAGAAAAAAACTGTACTAAAGAGGAAAGGGAGAGGAAGATTAGGGAAAATTATCTCACAGAATCAGTATGCAAGAAGAGGTTTATTCAAATAAGGAAGAAGGAATGGGGAGAGTGGTTGACAAATTAGAGGGAGGGAGATTAAGAAAGGGGTGTCTATCAAAATAAACTCTAAAAAAGAATGTACAAAAATTTTATAGCTCTTTTTGAGATGTCAAAGATTGGAAACTGAAAGGGTATTCATCAATTGGGGAATAACTGAACAAGTTATAGTATAAATATGATGGAATGCTTATTGTGCTGTAAGAAATGATGTGGATAGTTTCAGAGAAACCTGGAAGGCTTGTATGAACTGATCTAGAGTGAGTGAGTAGAACCAGGAGAACAACAGGTTTCTCCTTACTTCAAATCTCACCATATTCTATCTATCTCAATGTCCCTGGATCTGACCAATTCCAGAAGATCAATGATGAAATTTTCTAAGATAGAAGTGAAGGACTCAGACTGCAAAATGAGACAAAAAAAAAACAAAACCAAACAAACAACTTCTGGACATGGCCAATGTGGAAATATGTTTTGTTTGGCTCTGCATATTTGTAATAGGGGTTTTGTTTTTCTTTCTTTCTCAATGGCAAGCAGTGAGGTGGGGTGGGAGACAAAACAGATTTTTGGTGATTGACAAAAAAATTAATTTAAAAATGATATTAGCTAGAAAGAGATAAAGTAGAGGGTAGAACGAAAAAGGTTACTACATCTTTTGAGAGGCTGACAAGCAGATTACAGTACCCACATGACCTTAAATTTCCTATCAAACTTAAGACTTTTGGCCTTATTTATCTTCCTTTAGGATTAGGAGGCTTATCATAAACATCACAGACCTTGAGCATCATTTCAATATTCCTCCCAAGCTCCTCTCGTAGGATAAAATCCTCAGAAAGGGTCTCAACCACAGGCTAATATTAACATAAAAGTAACATTTATTATACCCCAGCTCCTCTGGACAAGTCTCATGTGGGGAACAGATGATAAATAGCATTCATGAACAACTATTGTATATAGAAGGTTCCTTGATGACTAAAAAGAAGGGAAGACATAATATCTATTAATATATGTATATACCAAAGTTCATTCATAGAACACCTCAAACAAAGCAAACATATCACAGAAGAGGAGCAATGTCAGTTGGAGGCCAGTGAAATCTCTACTCTCAGCATGATGCCACCACAGCACCTTTCCCCATCTGCCCAGTACAGGGGCAGCTTTTATCTGAGAAAATATTAAAGAGCAGGGGACAGATGTGATTTCAGTGCAGGTCATCCGCCAGTGGGTGCATATACATTTCTGTTTACCTGCACCACTGTTCCCATTTGGGTGAGGGATGATGACAAGCAGATGATTACAGAGCTAACTTTGATCAATCCTTTCAGCTTCACACACACATGCACACAAAGGTCTGACAAACAGTGTTTCACAAGCTACCCAAAGAACTTCTCGGATTGCTGAGACCTTTTTCCCAACCTCCTATAGGCCAAAGCCTATTAGTCATTCAATAATGCTGACTAGTTCACTTTGGTCAAAATATGCAAGCCACTGACAGTGTTTTTCCCTGTAACTGGTTACAATTTCTTCCTTTTATTATAGTAACCATCTGCTAGAGCAGTTCTCTGTTTATTCCACTTTTTGATAATCACGATTTCCACAAATATCTGCATCAACATCCCAAGACATTTATGGAATAATTTCAAGTCAATGAGTAAATGGTACCTCTTTGTCTATTATGCCTGAGAATATTATGTACAGAAGAAAGGTAGGTGACTATTGTTTCTTTATATTTTTTAAATATGGAAAGAAGCCTGATTCCTGATGACCTGACCTCCTTCTAACGACCATCTCTCTCAAACTGATTCCTTGGACTTCCTAATATTTTCCAAGAGCACTCCTTACCACCATTCATCCTGTTGCCTATGCTTGAAATCTCCATGTTATCTTTGCTTCCTCTTCCTTCTTCTTAAAAGAAATCAATGACTAGATCCTGTTTAATTTTTCCTCTTCGATTTCTCTCACAGCCTTCCTTTCTTTCTATTCCCACTACTATGGTAGTCCACGTCCTCATTACCACTAGACTGAGCCACTTTCATAGCTTGCTAACCGTCTCCCCACTATTTCCTAGCCATCCCTAAGACATCTTTCATTCAGCTAGCTAGCTGCCAGAAGAAACTTCCTCTGGTTCATGTCAGCCTGCTTAAAGCCTTCCAATGGTTATCCATTGTCTAAGCATTCCAAATTCTTTCAGGAGGTTACCTGACCCCTTCCTACCTTTTTGGTTTATTTCACATTGCTGGCCTTTTCTCTATACCAGCCTCTGTCAGTTTTGCATAGGATTGTGTAACTTAGCTTAAATTCTTAGTATAATCTATGGTTACTGAATCTTTTTTGGTCTAGATTTGCAACTTGTTGATTTAGGGAATTATTATTGAGAGGAAACTATCTCTATGAATACAAATCAGCAACTGTGTTACAATTTAAGTCTTAGAGTTGTCTGGGATACTGAAACCCAGGGCTTGAACCTAAGGCTTCCTGACTTTGAGGCTGGTTTTACATTCATCACACTATGCTGCCTCTCACTTGTGTTCCATCTAAATTTAGGTTTTGTGTCTCTCTCACACCTTGAAAGTTTTAAGAGGGAAACGTTCACATCTTAATTTTATTTGTACCTTCCCCAGCAGCTAAGAAAGTATTTGGCACATAGTAGGCACTTAGTTGTTTAGTCCTCTAACCACAAAATCATACTGTGAGGGTTCGAGTAGGAGAAAGACCTGGGCTAGAAGAGAGCAAACAATTTCCCTTAAACCAAACTTCTTCCTGCTCAAATCTAAGCATTCTATAAAATTAAAAACAAAAACCAATAGACAACAACTTTGTTTTTCAACATAAGGAGAGGTACCAACCCCATTATTATGTATTATTAACACCCAAAGCACCTAAATTCCACAAAAATAAATGTTATAGGGCGGAGCCAAGATGGCGGAGTATAAAGACTCACATTTGCTAGGTCCGAACCCACAGCCCATAGATTTCCTGTAAAAAGAACTCCTGACAAATTCTGCAACAGTGGAAGCCGCGCAGCAACACAGTGAAGGAGATTTCCGTTGCAGAGAGCCCTGAAAAACCGACTGCAAAGGTACCCCAGACGGGAGCTGAGTCCTGTCCTGCGGAGTCCTCCCCTCCCCCGCCCCGGCCGCACGGCACTGAGAGGAGCGAGCAGAGCCCAGCAGGCGTGAGGGACCTGAATCTCCAGCAGCCGCGAAGGTCCCTCCCTCCACAGACGCACAGGTCAGTGAGAGAGACGGGCTGAGAGGGGAGCGGGGGATCTCCGGGACTCGGACCCCCTGGGAAGCGGCCGCTGCGGCAGAGGCTGAGGCAGCTCGGGCAGAGGCAGCTCAGCCAGAGATTCCCAGAGCAGGCTGGAACTCCACCCCAGCTCCACTACAAAGGATCTCTGTATAAACCCCCTGAGGGAACTGAGCCTGAGAGGCGGCCCTGCCCCCACTTGAGAACCAGCAGATAAG
>CM053770.1:318080131-318139287 GCA_028658325.1 Potorous gilbertii
TTATGGAAGTCATTTGCAAAACTACATAGATATGGCCTACATTGAATTGCCTGCCTTCCCAAAGGGAATGGGTGGGGAGGGAGGGATGGGGAGAAACTGGAACTTAAAGTTTTAGGATCAAGTGTTGAGTATTGTTCTTGCTACTAGGAAATAAGAAATACAGGTAATGGGGAATAGAAAGTTATCTGGCCCTACAGGACAAAAGAGAAGATGGGGTAAGGGAAGGGAGGGATGATAGAAGAGAGGGCAGATTGGTGATACGGGTAATTAGAATGTCCAGTGTATTGGGGAGGAGGGAGGGGACAAATGGGGAGAAAATTTTGGAACCCAAAATCTTGTGAAAATGAATGTAAAAAATTAAATAAAATTATTTTTTAAAAAAATAAATGTTATAAATGTTAAAAAAAATAACAACAACCAATGTTCTAAGGTTCCATTTATTTTATACTGCTAAAAAAACTGCAACTTTTTTTTTTTACAAGGGTCTAGTTGAGGTGTCACACTCCTTGCCCTCCATTTTATTCATCCTTTGGAACATATTTAAGTAAACAGTGACTGTTAGGGAACTTAGTACATAACTACAACAAAAAAATAGCAAATAGTTGCAAATCACACTCACATTTCCACTTCCAGCTTTTAAAATATTAGCTTGTAACAAGAATCAATGGCCCTAATCTAGGCACTAACAAATATTTGAGAAGCAAAAGCAAATAATGTTGTTCTTGGCTTGGAATATCTGAAGCACCTAACTCTAACACACTGCAGATGCTACAGAAAATAGTGGAAAGAGATGGGTTATTTTCAAAGGAGTCAACCTAAAAGAGGCAGTCTTAATGGTAACCTGATGTTAAGATGATGAATGCATGGTAGGGAAAGTTAGAAAGGAACCAGTTTGGATGAATGACAAACCCTCCCAAAACTTAGGCTACCCTGGAATAAGACGCAATGTGTCCAGGAATGAGGCAGGCAGCAGCCTACTCAATCTTTAAGTTTCATCTATCTATCTCTCTATCTCTCTATCTTTCTAGCCAAAGTGCATCATGACCTGAGTACCTTGAGAAGAGATAAATCATTTGATTAATTCTACCAAAAAAAAATTCTTCTTAGTTTTACTAAGGGAAAGGGAGAAAAAAAATCTATCATAAAGGGCTTCATTAAAGTACCAAAGGTAAGCCTTACAGCAAATACAGATAAACGATAAATTAGCAAATTAAATCATCATTTACTAGTATAATATAGGAATTTCTTTGCTGTAAAAGTTTATCAGGCATAATTTTAATAATCATTATTAGGATTGCGTATGCAGCTAAACTTCCAAGTCATTCAGTCACGTAACAAGAGAATTAATTAGAGAAATTTCCTTTTTGACTGTCTGGGTACCTTTTCAAAGAAAGGTGGGTTAGGAAGAGTTGAAGCAATAATTTCATATATTTGGAAAAAATTTAAACAGATAAGAAAAATGTAGATGCACTACTTACCTATCAGACCCTTCTCAAGAGTAAAGGTTTTGTTTGTAAACATACATTCAAAAGCCACAAGGTGGAAAACTTTGTTCACTGTGTTGTGTGTCCCAACTATTCGAACATACCTGAAGGAAAAGCAAAAAAAAGAAATATATTTACAAGACTGAATTATCATCACCCATCTAAAGATGACTGAATAAGATATACTTGGTAAATATGCCATAGCAAACAACTATATACAAGGAGAAAAAGAGTAAAAGAGACCATGTACTTGATTTCAGACCTCATACTTGCTTTCAAAGGGCTTGGATCCAAGTGAAGCAGAAAGAATTATAGCAAATTAAAGAAATGCCTCTTTCCTGACAATTATGGAGAACTTGGATTTAGATATACCTAGAAAATCAAAAGGTCCTGTTTAATTCAATCTTGGAATGTCAAATAAAATTACATACCTAGAAGACATTTGCAGTTGAAAATTACAAATAATTTCCTAACTCCAACCGTGGCAAGACTGCCTCCAGAATCTCCAACATAGACATAAACATACACTCTTCTCCCCACCACCCTGCCCCAATCAACCTAGTCATGTATTTTCAAACATCATGAAGTATTCCACTAACTGAAGACAAACAATAAATCAATATCTTCTTATTGAAAAGAAATACAAAAGTAAACATAAAAGCCTCAAACTAACCACATATTTTCTTGTTTTTTAATTTTGTTTTTAAATCTTTATTGGTAAATTAACTCCTTATACTCACATCAGACACCAACTTCATTTCTGTTGAAACCCTTTCCTGACTACAAGAAATAGTTACCAAGGCTAGCCTAGGCTTTGTAACCTCCATTCTTTCCTTTGGACTTCCCTCTGTGCTGCACAGAACTGGCATCTGCACAGTCTCACTGAATAGCTCTTGAATATAGTGGCCTCTTCACCCTTCGCATTACCCTGGAGGCTTCACCTTCGACAAGCAAGCATTAACCTTGGATCAGCCTGTTCTCTTCGCTTTCCAAGGGGACAACATAGTTCACAGGTTAATGAACAGACAAATTCACTCTTATGAGTGCTACACAATCCTACATGGAGTACAACACACAAGACTCACTAGAATTTATTAAAAATTGAGGGAAAATAACTTGATTAACTGACAATTCTCTCTCAAATTATCGAGTAGCTACAATGAAGGAAGGTGCACATTAAAGGAACAGATTTCAATGAAGAGATGGAAGAATGGATAAGATTTTTTGTAAAATCCTTTGCTGTACAAAACAACACTCCCTTTAGCTGATAATATTTTACTTCCAAGTTAATAATGTTCACTAATGCAGTGATTTTCTCATTTTTCGTTATTCCAAGTTAACTTTATAATATAAATGTTGTTTCTTTCTTTCTTTTTTTTAAAGCTCTAAGCAGACTTATTCTGCATTTTATACTATGAGCTATTTCATTATTTCTTTCCTCCATCCCATATCCCACTTCTAGTCTGAATCTTGGGGCATTCCCTGTGCACTTCATTTAGCCATCTGTTCCTCAACATGAGTTGATCACTAATCATCAAAACTAATATAAATGCTATTTCTTAGACATGCATCTTTGAGGGCTAATGTACACAGCAGGGAGACACCACTCTTTCCATAGAGAGTCAAAGGCAGCTGCTGGATCTGGTTGTTTGAGCAAACCCTTTTGGCTAAAGAGGAGGTCAGCTTTAATCGGTACTGTTGCCTTCAAGGAGGATACAAAGCAGCTATGCTGAGTTAACTGGGCCTGGGGGTTTTCTTTTGCTGAGTTTTGAAAGGTCTAAGCAGTGTGGGATTTCAACTATTATTGGCAGTGAAAACCGTGTTGGCAGCTTTCTGGAAGGGAAGGGGTGTTAAACCTGGCACAATGTTTAGAATCTAATTTTGTAAATTTCCCTCAACCCACAGCAACTCGACCATCATCAAATTTTCAACTGCATGTAGCAGTGACAAAGTGTAGAAGTGCCACTCTCAGCAACCCATACATAGTCAAGGGAGGGGTTTGGTAGAATTAGATCAGAGCACTTTCCCAGCAATGCTGGATGAACCAAGAAAAGACTCTTTGTATAAAGTTATTTGGGGGTTGGCACCACACATAGAAATGTTGTGGTTTTTAGGTCTCTACCACAGGAGAAAGACCACTATGTCTAAGGTCTACATGACCTTATAGGACCTAGAAGTTTCTCATTAAACTACTGTGCTGACATCCCTCTTCTCAGTGCTCACTCTGTCTTTTTTCATACAATACTGAACCAGACTTTCTACCATGAAAAGATGGGTCAATTTTTTCCTTGACAATAACTAGTTAACTTGGGAATGTAAAATATCAATTAAAAAGGAAAATGCTTGCCAAAATGACTTACTTCACAACACTGAGGCTGATTATGATAAACATAATAACAGATACATAGTTGGTAAACACTCTGGAACATCATTAGATTTTTTTAAAGTGCTATATAAATGTAGAATATGTTATCTCCAATGAATAATCCTGAGGTCAAATTAGCAATTTACCACTGTAGATCACACTTCTTGATTAGCCTGTTAAATATAACACCCTTAACAAGTTTAATTACTCCAGTTCTGTAATAATCTCTGTGTCCTCATAAGTTTGCTGTATGGTTCACAAAAATACTATGGAAAGACTGACAAAAGCAGTACCCTTCCCCCACCTTCCTCCAAGCCCATTGGGGCCCTTTTCACTACTAAAATTCAAACTGTAATACTTCTCAATGGAATCAAACCAGTGATGATTACCTGGTTTGGAATATTCCAAATATATAATGTGGTGGCTAAGAGATGCAAGTTATTAAAGGTTATGAGGCATTTATTTCTTCTTCTTGCCTTGAAAAAAAATCATACTGGGTCTGGATTTGACCCATCAATGAAAGTAGATAACACACATTTCCTTCCATGTAAGTATTTCTGAATAAAAACTTAAGCTTAAGATTTTATTTTCCTTTCCTTTTTTATTTTCGACATCAAGTTGTCAAATGTATAGCTAGCCTCAGATTTAAACTAGTAATAAGAGCATTGCTGGCAGTTGGCTTTATCAAGACTGTAGAGAGACACTGCTGGAAAAATATAACAGATATTCTTTGTTCTCTCTAAGGCCCTCTACATCAGCTCAGCCAGTTGGAAGATAATTAAAACTTAAACAGTGCTGAGAAAGGCAGATATGCAACAGATTGGCCATTTCTGATGAGGATGGATGCTGCAGGCAGGAAGCCCTTGTGCAACAGTCTGTTTTCAAACCTGCCTTTGCTTTTCCTTTTGTCTACTCTAGGCCATCTTCTGTTCTCCAGTGAAGGCTGAATTTCAAATGCAGTCTGGGAAGGGGTTGTTTTAATTATGAAGTTCCTAGGAACCTTTCCTTTAGGAGAGGCTGGAACCCTTGGCGCAACACACAAGGAGAGAGTTGGTTTTACTGAGACTGAAAGGTGTCTTTGATCTAAAGAAATAGAAAACATTGCCCTCAATTTATTTTTTCTTTTGCTTGTTACAAGAGAATGATAAGTCAGTCAGTAAGCATTTATTAAACTGTTCCTAGGTGCCAAGAACTGTCCTAGGTGCTGGAGATACAAATACAAGTGGAAAGGCCATTCCTGCCCTCAAGGAGCTCACATTCTGAGCAGTGCTATCATTTCACCCAGATGCATGTTACTTAGTGTTACTTGGTTTGCCCTTAGCAGGAAGACGTTCCCAACCTATGTCTTTATCTCCTCCTGCCTTTCAGAAGCTTTCATCCTCAAGTCATAATATACATTTAATGTAAAGAATCCTGGGGTGGAGGAGGAAAGGGAGAAAAGAAATAGTTGAAGAAAGATAGTGATATACATTCAGAACTTAAATGTCTTAGTAGTCTCCAGTTTCTAGACTTTAGAGTCCATATATATAGTTAAAGTCTTTGTCCTAAGTCAAGTGATTATCTATTAAAATCTCTTCACTAAAAATACTAATACAAAACAAAATTTAACTCAGTGGGATATCTTTTAAATGAGCTCAAATAAGAACAACCAAAGTCAAAATGCCACAGTGTTAATCTAAGTGACAGTAACACATTCTGGAAATACCAGAGATGAATTAAGATTGGCCGCCAGAATAAGATTTTATCAAGTGACTGTATCCAGATAAAGAGCCCAGAGAAGCCAGAATGGAAACCTGGTCTTTGCTATCATCAAAATGAGGTACTTAAGATTTATCAGACATGTCATATACAGAATATTCTCAGGAAACGGATGAAATGCTGTATACCTGGGGTATAGATCTGTAATTGCCAATATTTGTTAACTGCCCACTGCCCACAAATAGTTAAGAATGTACATTAATAACTCAATGGCAAACAAAGTCTCGTTCCCAGGAGTCATACACTGTGCTCCTCAATTCAGGTCTTTTTCTAGTGTCCAGGGTTCGTTATTAGTGATGTTATTATCAGACCAAAAGTATGAAAGTGGGAATGATTAGTGGCCTGTTGTTAGGGCAGTAAGTAGAAAACTTTATTAAAATAATGACAAAAGAGTTGTAAGCTATAGGAACAGCATGATGAAATAGAAAATATTTATGTTTTTCTGAGGAAATCTTTTCCAGCAATGACTTCTTCTCTAGTAAGAGCTACAAAGTGACTCAGAAGTATTTGGGCTTTTTTGTAAAATAAATTGAAGGATTCAAAATATTGTTCCAAAGTTAGCCCAAGTGCTTATTGCCTTAAATGACGGCCTAAATGCTAAATGAATATTAGCTTTGCAAAGTGTTTCACCATGTTCAAGTATATGTTTACTATCAAATTGAAAGCAACTGAAATGACAAAGATTCTTGTTTTCCAGAAGCACATCGTTGAGGATATGATATGAAGAGGATAAGATAGCTAATTCAAATCACTATATGACTCAACTCTATGATAACAAAAGATTTAAGTGCTATTTTACTATAGAAGTAATTTGTATTTTTAATATGGTATTTCATGCTTGTCAGAAGTTCAATGCCTTCTCTCTTCTGAAAAAAGAAAGGCTTAATAATTAAAAGACATGAGGCTTCTGAGTCCTATTTACCATTTTTGGCTTCTTTCATTTCTCAAATCTAAACATATATCTACATCATACTTTTCTCATCTTTCACTAGGAATAGAGATATCACCAAGTCTAAGATGATTTCATTTGGAAGATACTGTCAAGTTCTTTGCAGGATTTCTCCAAATTTTCATTCTATGCAATAGAACATTTTCAGTGCATATCAAATTATTTCACAGTGACCTTTTTTCTATTCTTATCATAAGTACTACTACAAGATGACTAAATGGACAGGTTGTGGTCTTGGACAAGAAAAGGGCAAAGTTATTTATTTCATGATAAGAGAATGTTACATTTGGAGAAAGAGGGCCTGGGTTCATCTTCTGTCACTTATATCATGTAACTTTGGGCAAGTCACCAGAACTTGCTGGGCCTCAGTTTCTTTATATGCAAAATGAAGGAGTTGGGCTAGATGATCTCTAAATTCTTTAAGGCCTAAATTTACGACCTGATAATATTAAACTACCTTATGGAATGAGGTTTCCCAGTGTGGGGCTTTGGACACAATGAATGACATTGTCAAGCACCTTCCCACCCCTCAACCTCCGCTCCTTTCTAAGGAGAATTTATATGCAAATCCATATATTTAATTTTACCTTTCTTTTGTCTTCGGGCTGTATTTATCAGTCAACAAGCATTTTTTTAATCATCAATTACTCTGTGCTACACGCTGTGCTAAGCAATGAAAATACTTTTTAAAAATAATTTATTTGTTTTCAGTTTTCAACAATCACTTCCCTAAGTTTTAAATTTTCTCCCTGTCCACAAGACAGCATGCAATCTTATATGAGTTCTACACATACATTCTTATTAAATACAGAAAATGTTTTTTTATTTTAAAGCAGAAAACTTAAAAAAGGCTCCCTGCCTGCAAGGAGCCTATATTCTAATGGGAGAAATAACATGTAAATAACTAGGTAGAAAGACCTCTATAACTCATGAAATTATCTATAAAGTTTCCTAAATAATTTAGAGTTATCCCAAGTTGAAACTGGTTACCTTCAAGAGATGGTTTATTCCTTACTGGAGATCTTCATAAGCTGAAAGTGTACTTACTAGGCATGTTAACGTGGGGATTCCTTTACAGGTAAGACCACTAAGGTCTCTTTCAACTCTAAATTCTATAATTCTGAGTACACATGTAGTCTGCTTCCAAGGGTAGGTCAATCTGTTGGTCACTGACGAACACATCACATATATCAACTGCCCACCAAATGACAAATAGGCAGATAATCCAAAGAGTCTTGGGAATTCAAATCTAGTCCCTGAAACCACTCTCCAGAAGAGCAGAGTACAGAGAAAAGGCCTGGCATACCACTACCACCAAATGCCAACCAACTATCTTCAAGAGGGTAGACAAGGCAATCTGGCCTAGATGAAGCAGCCAAGCATCCTGATGGAGAGATAGTAGGTAGGAGAAAAAGGTACAAAATACCACCACTACCTTGACCTTTGACATTCCTCAGACCCAGAATGAAGATAATCAAGGACCCTGCGTTTAAGAGTTCTGGATAGTAGCAATGTCCTCCAGAACACTAATCCTGACTCTATGCAGGGATGGATGCAGCCATTACCCAGGAAATCAACACCTCTGGAGATGTGACTTGGAAAGTGCTTCTGCAGGTACTGAGGTCCCACCTTCCTCAGCCATCACAGATACACAACACCAAGAAAAGTAAATTCTTGACACAAAAGTCCTTGGTACCATCAGATGATTCAACATCAGAAATGGATATACTTCAATCAATAGAAATGACATTAAAGAGGATGCATTACCATCTGCTTTGCTGCTGTACTCTAAGAACCTCAGGTTTTTTCATCTACTGCAGCTGAAACCTCCTGAGAATTGAATGTGTCAAAATATGTGCTCCTTGAGAGTACAGACTGTTTTACTCTTTCATTTGCATCCAGTGTCAATTTCACCTTTGCAACATCTCTCAAATACATTCCCTTTTCTCCCCTGACAATGTCATCACTCTGGTGCAGGCTCTTATCGCTTCATACTAGGATTATTTCAATAGCCTCCTGGAGGGTCTGCCTGTTAAGTCTCTCCCCACTCCAATCCATATTTTATTCAGCCATTACAGTGATTTTTCTAAAGCACAAGTCTGACACACCTCCCCTGCTCAGTAAACTTCAGTGGCTCCCTGTTTCCTCCAGGATAAAATATAAAATGCTCTGTTTAGCATTCAACATCCTTTATAAGCTAGCACTCTCCTATCTTCCCAGCCTTCTTACACCTTACTCCCCAAGACATATTCTGATCTACTAACAGTGGCCTCCTCAGTGCTGCATGAATAAGACACTCCATCTCTGGGTTCCAGACATGGTTCTCTGGCTGTGCCCCGTGCCTGGAAAGCTCTCCCTCCTCCACTTAGATTACCAATTTCCCTGGCTTCCTTTAAGTCCCAACTAAATTCCATCTTCTACAGGAAGCCTTCCCTAACCTCTCCCAATTATAGTGCCTTCCCTCTGTCAATTATTTCCTATCTATATTCTAAAGAACTTGTTTTCTACATATTTGTTTGCATGTTGTCTCTCTCATTAGATTTTATGCTTCCTGAAGGCAGGGACTGTCCATTTCTTTTTTGTATCCCCAGTACTTAGCACAGTGATTGTCACATAGTAATAGATACTTAAAAAATATTGATTTCATATAGTATTTAATAAATACATTTTAATTTGTTATTTTTCTAGCTATCTAACATCTTACCATCATTCCATTGTCATTATTAAGTAAATGGAAAGGGGCAACACAAGGCAGTGTCATTTAAAATTTTTCAATTTCATGGGTTGCTAGGGTCAAAGAATTCCTTACCTCTATAAACATGGCTAGATTGGCCCTTAGATAGAAGACTCAGTCTGTCACAAGTGACTATATTTAAAGCTTTTACAGTATGATAAAATGTGCCAAAGCTTATGATTTTCTAGCAGAGTCTTTGAGAACCTGCATACCTCCACACCACAATAAAGTTTTGAAGTAACACTTTACAGAGCTTTTTCTCCAACAAGGAATCTCTTCAAGCACAAATTGAGATAGACAAGTTTTCTTAATAAATAAACACATATAACTATGTTCAACAATGCTCTGATTATTAACCTCATACGATGGAGCAAGAAACAAGGAAAGGTATGGTCACTGATATTGTTCACTGCTGTCAAGAAGAATGACCGGCATAGAGTCAAAGCAGAAGAGAGATTTTCCATAGACTGTCTGGTCCTCTAGATGCTTGTGTTTCTGGATGAAACTATGTTGACTGCTTCAACAAATGAGCTCTACCATGACTCAAAAAAAAAAAGACTGGTTTAATAGTCCAGACAGTAATAAGAAAACAGATGAAAAATGACTATTATTCTGATTATAACACATGCTATAAGATAGCTATCACATTGAGTTGATGAGTCAGTATATATACATGTATATGAATATATATGTGACAGACAACACAGACGAATGAATCAAGATGAGAAATGAATAGGAATAAAGAAGGCTGCAATGAGTTTGAGAAACTATACAAAGCTTTTGGTGACTCATTTTTGGAAAACATAGATGTTCTCATGGTAAAGCTTTCTTGTGAATCTTCAATTATGTTGTAATGCAAATTTTTGTATGTGTTTATCAGAGTATACAATACTCCTCCCAGCAGAATATAATCCCCTTGAGGACAGGGATCATTTTACTTACGTCTTTGTATTCCCAGTCTTTAACACAGGGTCTGACGCATGGTAGGCACTCAATAAACGTTTTTTGGATTAATCTGAAAACCATAATTTCCAAAGAATTAAAATTGAGGTGACCCAAAGGACCACCCAGAGACACATCATGGGAACAAGAAAGCTTATATAATACAGATGGGTAGTTTAAGGGCTCCAACTAGTATCTACAAAATTCAAAAAAGACCTAATGGAAAGTTTTTAGCTACATAGGATGGATCTTTGTGAAAGATCTATGGAAGAATATGGATAAACCTTGCCCAAGATGAAGAAACCTAAATGGACTGTGATCATACCACTGTAAAAATGTGCAGTAAAAAATGATCTTCTACCTTGACACAAGACTGAAAAGATATCATAATTGATTTGATTACCTTAGAATTACATTAGCAAACTACTAACAGGTCTAAAGAACAAACACTGGGGATCTTCAGTTATGGTCAGAAGTATCTCATGAGAAGAGTTTCATGAACTCTTCCTGGGATCATAGCTTTGTTTTAAATGATTCTGAGCTGGAGTCAAGCTACACTGCTTATAGTTGCAGAATACAAGTGAAGCCCCTAACAAGCAGGTAATGAAAGGCCAAGAGAGGAACTAGTCTGGAAACTGCTCTTACCCTTCAGTTAATTTTCCTATTAGTGGGTATTTTTTTGAGGGAGAGTATTATAATTTGTAGTGCCTTATAAAAAAAAAAAAAGGAAGACTGATTATTTAACATGAAAAAACATAAATATTTCTCTTACCATGAGAAAAGGAAGGTTTAAAAAAGAGTAGAAAAATTCTTGCTACTGTTTTATGTTGATGTTAACAAATTCTTACACAGTACCAAGATTAATTTTATTATGCAATAAAACATTTGAAACTAACACAAAAGGTATTTCAAGGAATAAAACTAAATTGCTAAAAATTGAATATCTGCATATTTTTACTAATTTCCTCCCAATCCAAAAGTTTTATCTTTAATATGACTGGCTATTTCCCCCCAGGTAATGCAATAAATTATATATTTCTATGAAGATACACAAATACCTAGTCATATCAGATATCAGACCATATTACAAAGTAGTAATCATCAAAAAAATCTGGTACTAAAAATAGAGTTGTGAATCAATGGAATAGATTAGGTATACAATATACAGTAGTAAATGACCATAGTAATCTAATGTTTGAGAAACTCAAAGACCTAAGCTTTTGGAACTATAGCTCACTATTTGAAAAAACTGACTGGAAAACCAGAAAACAGTGTGGGAGAAACTAGGTTTAGAAACCAACATCTTAAACCATATACCAAAATAAGCTCAAAATGGGCACATGGTTTAGACACAAAGGGTGGTATCATGGGCAAATTGGGGGAGCATGGAATAATTTACATATGGACAAGGGGAGAACTCTGACCAAACAAGAGATAGGGAGCATTACAAGATGTAAAAAGACTTATTTTAATTACATTAAATTTAAAACATTTTGCACAAACAAAACCAATGCAGACAAGATTGGAAAGAAAGCAGAAAGTTAAAAAAAATGTTTACAGCAACTATCACTGATACAGCCCTCACATCTCTAATATATACAGAACTGAGTCAACTCTGTAAGAATACAAGTCATTTACCAGTTTATAAATGAGCAAAGGATATGAACAGACAGTTTTCAGAAGAAGAAATCAAAGCTATCTATAGTCATATGAAAAAAATGCAAAATGCTTTAAATCACTATTGAGTAGAGAAATGCAAATTAAAATTACTCTGAAGTACCATTTCACACCTATCAAGCTGGCTAATATGACAGAAAAGGAAAATAATAAATGCTGGAAGGGATGTGGGAAAATTGAGACATTAATGCACTGTTGGTAGAGTTGTGAACTTATCCAACCATTCTGGAGAGCATTTGGAATGATGCCTAAAGCGCTATGAAACTGTGCATACCCTTTTAGGTCTGTGTGTCAAAGAAATTTTTTTAAAAGGTTGAGAAGGAGAAAGGACCTATATGTGCAAAAGTATTTATAGCAGCTTTTTGTGGTGACAAAGTATTGGAAATTGAGGGGATGTCCATCAACAGGGGAATGGCTGAACAAGTTGTGGTTTATGATTGTGATGGAATATTATTGTGTTATAAGAAATGACAGGATGAAGGATTTCAGAAAAACCTGAAAAGACTTACATGAGCTGATGCAAAGTGAGGTGAACAAAACCAGGAGAACATTATATAGAGTAAAGACAATATTTTATGATGAAGAGCTGTGAATGATTTAGCTACTCTCAGCAAAGCAAGGTAATTCCAAAAGATTCATGAAAAATGCTATCCACGTCAAGAGAAAGGACTGATGATGTCTGAATGCAGATCAAAGCATACTACTTTTCACTTTCTTCATTTCTTTCCCCAACTCTCACCAGAGTGGAGGGGTTCCTGTGTGGTTCCCCCCCCCCACACACAACCTAACTAATATGGAATGATTGTACATATACAACTTGTAGTAAACTGCTTATCATCTCAGGGAGTAGAGAGGGAAGGGAGGGAGGGAAGGAAAGAATTTGGAAGTCAAAATTTCAAAAAATCAATGTTAAAAATTGTTTTTATGTGCAATTGGCAAAAAAAACTTATTTAAAAAGAAAAAAACAAACGAAAAAACAAAAGAAAAGGCAAATGAATGCAAAAGAATTTTGTAGTAGAAGGAAGGCATGGAAAATTAAATGAGTGAGTTTTTCTAGGAATTTTAAAGAAGTTTCTTTTTAAACCAAATATGGCCTGTAACCACAAATCTGCCCAACATCTCAGTATTTAAAGAGAGTTTCTCTCTTCATTGTGTGGAAAATCTTAACAGGCATGTTTCTTTGTTACTTTTGATCCAATGAATTGGTTATCGTGTTTTTGTTTGGTTTTTGCAGGGCAGTGAAAGGAGGAAGACTCAGGCGGAAGACTCAGGCTTCTTCTACAGACAATCTTAAAAATCTTTCTGTCTCGTTAATATTCGGCATCAAGGATTTAACCTGTTGAAAAGGACTGATCTAAGTGAACTGAGAATAGGACTAAGGATTGTAGGCAAAAGCAAAATAGAGGTGTTATGGTAAAGAGGAACAATTTGGAGTTGGAGCACACAAGATAAAATCTCATCTCTGACACTTACTACCAGTGTGGACTTGGACAAACCCTTTAACTTCTCTGGATCTCAGTTTCCTCATTTTTGAGATGAAGAGGTTATACCCTTTGATTTCTATGGTCCATTACATATATAAATCTGTTAGGCTAATGAGAACTGAGAAAAGAGCATGAAAAATAAGGAAATAATGAACCTTAATGTTAGACTTCTAAGTAACTAGAAATTCATTTCAAAAAGCATTTAATATGTACCTACTACGCATGATGCACTATGCCAGGTACTGAAGATACAAAGACAAGATACAAAAGAATGGAAGAGAACCTTAAGTCAAATGAGTTTGTTGTTTACAAAATATTAGCTGATTTTCAGAATGAAAATAATGATACTTCATAGTACATAAAGCTCTCTCAGCCCCTGTATCTCTAAGCATTGGAACTATGGAGGAATATTCAAGTTCCTCAGATAATTAAATATAATGTATTTTGGGAAAACAAACCCAAACCCAGAAACTCACACTCCTGCTTCAGGGCTCACAGAACTTTCTTTCAGAAAATCTATACTGTTAACCTGGTTAAATTCTGTGACCTAAAGGATCCATGAACTTGCTACATATATTTCAAGCAAAGATACACTGATCTGGATATAAGGTTGTTAATCAGAAACCAAAGATTGTGAATAAATGAGGATTTCAAACAGAAAAACTGAGAAAGATCCTCCCGTACCAGTGAAAGAAATGGGAACAATAGGAAAAGACAGTGAGAAAACATGCGTTTCTGCTCTAGGTGCCAAAGTTGGCATGAAGGATGTGATGTGCAATGTACTATCTCAGGAAAGCTAAAGCTGGAAACGTAAGATTGATATTGTCTAGAAGCCTGTACTCCAGTTTTCAAACAACATGAAGGATTATTAATCTTCAACTCTATTGGCGTGAGAGATTTTGCTGCTGAAATCTGTCATTCTGTTAGAACTAAAGGACAGGAAAAAAGAAAAAAGCAAGATGTTACATTGAACATCAACTCACATGGCTACAGAGCTAAGGCTCAAATGGTCAATAGAAGAGAATGGAAAGGATAGGAGCTTGAATGCCACATGCTTTTGGTTTTTTTTGGATACCCTGACCTTGCATTAAAATATAACATTATGATCTAAAATGTAAGTGCTATACCCTTTGGTGTTACTTACAGTGGCTCTAAAGATCAGCTCAGTTCTATTCTCCAACTTATCCCCACTCCACATTTCTAGTGAATTAATGAGTAGCCTAGAAGGCAAAGTAGACTGAGTATTTTTTTCCCCTTGAAAAGCCTTTAGAGTTCAGTCATTCATAACCTGGACTTTACCAGCCAGACATTAGTGCTAAGCCAGTGATCAGAGAAAAAATGTCAATCCCTAGGCTTGTTATATAAACCATCCAAAAGGAAACTGCCTGTGTGGGGTGGAAACAACCTAAAATATGTATTCTCCAAGATAGGATATTCCTTTTTAAACAAACAAGAGAAGACCTTTACTGTACAAATACTCACTGCTAATGTAATAACATTGTGATACATGGTCATTTAGATGATTGCAGTGTGTGTATGCATTCATTCATTTAAGCAAATTAATGCATCTATTAATTAACAAATTACTCACTTAACTATTTCTCCATAGGAACTACATCTCTCTGGTTGTTCTGTATGAATGGATGCTTGCCTAACTTCCTTTTTTTGCTGGCATCATTGGAAGTCTGACACTTGGCATATCTTCTGAGGGGGATTCTGGATAGCTGGGCTCAGCCTCACAATACAAATAACATCCAGTATTCAACATAAATGTTACAGATGAGAAAAAACCATTCTCAACTTATTGCCTTTACCTTACCTTTCTTTCAGGTATGAAAGCTGTTTTGAGGCCTGTAGGTCTATGACTTTCCTCCATCAGTTAGTTAATATAGAGGAGACTGTGGGGTGCAATGAAGGGCAGTGGTTCTGGAGTCAAAGGACTGGAATTAAAATCTTATTGCTGATACTACTACCTGTGTGATGTTTGGCAAATGACTAACTTTTTTCGGTTTCTTGTTCCTAATCCCATTTCTGGGGCCCCTTCAAGCTTAAAATTGTTTTAAATATATTTCAGTCCCTAGGAAAAATTTAAAAAATATGTCTTTAGCTCTCTTATGTTCTAATCCTTTCTCCTGTCTTACCTAGGTTTTCTACAGTCTTCCTATGCAAATCTTGGCCCCCTCAGGTCCTCTTACCATCCAGACAGGCTTCATGTTTAATAAAAAATACAAGTCTAGACAATCCAGTAACCAATCATCATACAGCTGAAATGATTCAAATCACACGAACGATTTTTGTTTGCTATAGTGTCAAAATAATAAATCAGTAATTAATTCCCACTGCGCAAAAAGAAAATAACTCAGGGCTTTGCTCTGACACTCTCCTAACCCCTTCATCAACATGAACACCAAAACAGCTGTACAGACTTTTTCATTCATCTTGAGAACTGTGGAAAAACATCATTCCCTTCTTTTTCCTTTCTCACTAGAACAATCACCACACTCCACATGTAGACAGGATGATTTAAGACACTGTGGAGGGAGTACACATTCATCTGGTATTACTCCTGCACACTTGCACCACACCCTTTCTTTGCTGCTGCCAAGGATGCCACAGATTCAGTTGTAGAACCTGGGGAGGCCTCTTAATGCTACAGCTCTGCCAGCTGCATCTAAACCGAGACACAGGAAGTATGTGCCAAAATGGGAGAAAGTATATGCATATGCACGTGGTAAATCCCCTTAAATCCTTGGAGTTGTATTGGTAGCTGCAAAAAAGAGAGGCAGACAGGTATGGTGAATGTAGCCCTAAACTGCAAACCAAGAAAGTGACAAGGAAGTTGTAAGAGAATAAGGGCAATCTCATATCAACAGCTTCTTTTTTTTTTTTTTGCTGCCAATTTCAGGAAGATACCTTTTCCCCCCTTTACAACAAAGACCAGTATATCATGGACAGAAGTCAGCTAGATTTGAAGGTTTAAAAGGAAGTTTCAGACTGGCTGTGAGTTCTTTGCATAGCCTAGAAGCTCAGAACTGCCTGGGGGTGGGGACAAAGGGACGGGGGTCAGGGGAAAACTCCAGAAAACGCAGCAGCATTCACATTCTGGTCATTACCTTTCTTACCTTCCACAGCGGCCTTGCCACACTCTGCTCTTTAGTTTATAAGACTGAACAGTCTAACAGACAAGGGCGTTAAAAGGCCATTCTGTGCTTGACTCCCGATGGAAAAGGAAACGATGTCATTCCGAGCTCTCCTGGCAGTCCCTGTCAGGAGCACAATCCTTCTGGCCTACACGGAGGAGTCAAAAATGCATGGCAGAAACTCTGCCTACAGAATCAGTGAATCCCTTAACTGTTTTAAAAATGCTGAAGCTGGAAAGAGGGAAAAGGCTGAGAAACTGAAAACTCCTGGGGGCCAATAATTCAGTATGTGGATTATTCAGACTCCTTACACTCACCCATCCTCCAACTGTTGCCACTGGGGCCATTTTACAGCTTGAAAGCAAAGAAGAGAAGGGAGAAGGCAGATGAGTGATAGAGAGAATGAAAAATAGCCCATTGTGGGCGGATTTGATTGGGAGGAGCTTCAAACTCTACTCAAGGGGATTTGGGGGATTATCTTTTGATTTTAGTTATGCAGGCTCTGCTGATTTCCTAACAGGATGAACTCCAGCTTTCTATTTCCACTGAAAGCAAAGTCAACTCTCAAGTACAGACCAAAAACAAAAACAAAACCAAAAACCAAAACCAAACTGAAAAACAACAAAAACCCCTCCCAACAAAACCACCTACTTACCCCTCACTCTAAAAGCTAGCCCTCTAACAAATACCAGAGACAATTAGAAATGTTGCCAGCTCCTACAGGTATTTACCCCAAACTAAGTTATATAAAGTCTCAATAAAATGACTTCGTTATGTAGGATTATTATGAATCTTACTTTCAAGTTTTTAGTAGCCTGATTATGCAGAGTGATATAGTCCTTTCTTGATACTATTTACTAGGTTTTATTTACTTTTACTTCTCCTTGTAGTAAGAACTAATTAACTCCCATAACCCAGGGAAAGTGCGAAACACAAATAAATAGAGTTTAGGAAGTGAACATTGTAGTCCAAACCATTGCTTGTGTTTTAGGTTAGTTTTTAGTACTGACTTAGGAGCGCAGAATACAGGTGAGGTGGTAGGAATGGTGAGAACATCTATTTGTGTCTCCAATCTGAAGCAAGTTGAACAAAGAAGAGATAAGTAAGTTTTGGGAAGGACTTAGGGGGCCCAGTGGATAGATCACTGGGCCCAGAGTCAGGAAGACTCCTCTCCCTGAGTTCAAATGTGGCCTCAAATACTTACTAGCTATGTGATCATGGGCAAGTCACCTGGTGCAGTTTCCTCATCTTTAAAATGAACTGGAGAAGGAAAAGGCAAACCACTCCAGTATTTCTGCCAAGAAAACCCCAAATAGGGTCACAAAGAGTTGGACACAACTGAAAACAACACTGCTACAGGAGTGGATGCTTACAAGAACGTCTGAGATCTAGTGTTTGCTATTTTCAGCATGGAATGGAATGTAGGAAAGTGTTTGGAGTAATGGTCAGGACGGGTAACTGAATTACTGCCAACTGCTCTAGAATCTTACATTGTGTATTTATTTTACTGTGTATCAAAATTTCTCTCCAGAAAAAAAGTATTTCTCTTACTATACAGTGTGGTGGAGCTTCAGTATCAAAATAAAATGAGTAAAAAACAAAAAAGAAAAAGCATCTGCAGACCAAAGAACAAAATAGTCCTGATTATTGGTGAGACAAGAGTATCAACTGTTAATTTTGTGGTGGTGTATCATCAGTTAATTCTTAGTTGATGTCAATCATTTACAAAAAGAGTTCAAAAACCTTTGAAAAACAGAAATACAATTTACTTGCTTTTTATTGGCATTATTGGGCTTCTTATGAATATCTTAGGCAAATAAATCTTGAAAAAGAATGGAAAGTGAGGAAATAAAGCAGTCTAGGTAATCAGATAGAAAGAGGGGAAAAGATGTAAAACTATTTATATAACCAAAAATAATGCAAAGAAATTAAGAAAATGGTAAATTTAGGTTGTACATCAGACAATATTTTCTCAGCATGAGTCCTATTTCAATGTGGAAGCATCTTCTGGAGAACAATAATACCGATTTCCAAAAATATCCTCTTAATAAAATGCCTGTGCTGCCATTACATATTATACAGCAATTAAAACTGCCAGTTATATGACCCATCTCTCAAGTTAGCAGCAGCATCCTTAGCCAAAGAGAAGCACAGGTATGGCTTCTGTAACGGCCCCTATAGTTCCAAAGTGGTCAGGTGTTATACTGTCTAGTAAGACATAAAAGTCTTGTAATTCCAATTACCTAACATTAAACACAATATTAGAGAAAAATTAGACTCCCACTCAAAAAGTATTATGGACAAATATTAAAGTTCCCCCAAGGAACAGGATTTTCTTTTTCTTTCACCTCTTAACAGTGATGAAGACATCATGACACACATGCTGCTCGTTATTTTTGTTATTATATGGACAGAAAATTTATTAGTGCAATGTGTGTGATTCCATGTCAGTGGTTTTAGACTAATAAAAATTAATGTTTATTCCTAAGGGGAAACAACTAAATTATCTGCTTTAAACATTTATGATAGACTTTAAAGTACCTCCCTTATTTCCAGGCACTGTGCTAAGGCATATAAAATTTTGTAGCTGAGGATACAAAGAAAGGCAAAAGACAGTCCCTGCTTTCAAGGGCTTACAGTCTAATGGAGTAAACAACATGAAAGACAACTGCACAGACAAGATAGAGACAAGGTAAATTAGTGATTATCAACAGAGGGCAGGCCCTAGAATTAAGGTGGATCAGGAAAGGTTTCTTGGAGAAGCCAGATCTTTACCTGAGGCTTGAAGAAAGACAGGGAAGTTAGAAGGTGAAGATGAGAAGGGACAGAGTTCCAGGCCTGGGGGAGAGCCAGTGAAAATGCTTGGAATCAGAAGATGGAGAGTCTTGTGTGAGGAACAGTAGGGATTTCGGTGTCTCTGGATTTCAGAATGGGTGGGAAGAGGATGGAAGATGTAAAATATAAAAAAGACTGGCAAGGTAGAAAGGGTCCAGATTACGAAGGGCTTTAGAAGTCAAACAGAGGGTTATATATTTGATCTTGGAGGTAATAAAGTGCCATTGAGTAAAACTGTGTGTGACACATGGCTAGGCTTATATTTTAGAAAGATGAGTTTGACAGCTAAGTGAAGGATGAACTACAGTGTGAGAGGCAGGAACAGGGACAACTATCAGGCTTATTCCCCTAGTCCAGACGTGAGATGACGAGGGCCTGCATTAGACTAATGGCAGTGTCAGAGGAGATAAGGCACAGACAGAAAAGATGTTATGAAGGTAAAAGTGATTAAGACTTGGCAAGTGATTGGGTAGGTTGGGGAGGGTAGTGGTAAAGCAGTGAGGAGTCAAGGGTGACATTTAGGCTGCAGACCTGAGTGTCTGGGAAGATGGTAGTATCCTTGACATTAACAGAAAATTCAGTTAGATGAGAGGGCTTGAAGGTGAAAGATACCAAGTTCAGTTTTGGATATGCTCTGTTTAAGAAATTTTCCAGACACCCAGGGTTGTTCAATAGGCAATTGGACATGTGGTTCTGAAGGTACGAGAGAAGCTGAGGCTGAGCAAAGTAAATCTGAAAATCATTTGCATAGAAATGATAGCTGAATCCATGGGGAGTTAATGAGACCACCAAATAAAATAATATGGAGGGAAAAGAAGGTCTAGGACAGAGTCTTGAGGGATATCTACTGTTAAATGATGAATCAGATGCAGATTCAGCAGAAGAGATAAGGAGTAGTCTTACAGGTAGGAGGAGAACCTAGAGAGAAGGCAATGTTACAAAAACCTAGAGAGAAGAGATTATTGAGGAGAAGAGGAAGACTGGCTACAGAGGGGTCAAGAGGGTTGGGGATTGAAAAAAGACCATTAGATTTATCAATTAAAAGATCAGTGGATAGCTCTCAAGACAGCAGTTTCAGTTGAATGACAATGCTGGAAGCCAGACTATAGAGTTAAGAAAGAAGATGATAGTGTTTAGTTACTAATATTTAAGTTGTTTATTCTAGAGTAGATAAGCATTGGAACAGTCCTTCCAAGTTGATTTTAGAAGCATTATAATAAAGGCACATTTACTGAATTCGTCACGAACAAGTTACACTGTGCTGAATATAAAAATCAGAAGTCAGAATAGGAAACTTTGCTTTCAGCTATGCTGTCATGTCATGATGTAAGTCATGATAACAACTGAATAAATCACTTAACTTCTCTTTCTCTTACTCTATCAGGAAAAAAATTACTGATTAAAAATTGATATATATCATAGTGCTGAAAAAGAAGCCAAAAAAGTCAGTTGGGTTGATGAATAAAGTGAAGTTCCAGTAACTCTTGGAAGGAGATGGGAACTCTTCATTAGAGAACTGTATTAGCTTAAATGGAACAAAAGGTTACTTCAAGGCTAGTGATATCTGATTGTTATGAGAATAAGACTGTTAGTCACTGTATGATATATTTAATGGAGAGTGTAAGCACCTCAGCCTTCCAACCATTTTTGTTTTGCTTTTTGCATGTTTTGGCTTGGAAGTATTTTTAAGAGTTGATCAATACTCCCTTACCTAGGTATACACACTTAAACCATCATGGCAATGATAAAGTTAATGAAAAAGAATAAAAGTATCCAAAATGGAACAGTGCCAGTAGTAGACACTGATTCAGAGAGGGCTAAGTGGCATAAACGGTAGAGTGCTGAACTTGGGAGTTTCGAAGACTGGGTACTTGCTAACAATGTGACTCTGAGAAAGTCACCTAACTTCTCTCATTCTCAATTCCCTGTAAAATGAGAAAAAACAATCTATAAAACTGGGATAATAATAGCATCTATCTCACGTGTGCTTTGCAACCTTAAAGTGATGTGAAAATGTTAATTAGTTATTGCGACTACTACAATAAAAACAGCCACAACTACTACTACTGCTTCTCTGCAGACCTTAGGAATAGGGAACCAGGATAATCTGTATGACTGTAAAACTGAAACTGCTGGAAAAAAAAGATAGACACAATAACAGAAATTAACACTTGCTGCTACACTAGGGATAAAGACTTATACGAAGTTATGGAGGATAAATAAAAGCCATGTTACCCAGTAAATAAAAATACCATTTTTGATTTGAATATTAGAAGTATGGGATAGAGAAAAGATTTTTAAATAGACAAATGGAAAGATGGTTCAAAATTACAGCAGAAAACTAGAGATTTTTTAAAAAATGTTTTAGAAAGAACAGAGAGAGCAGTATTTTGATTTCCTATTTTACTGGGAAGTGAAGTTCTACCAAAAAAACGAAGATAGCACCTTGAATTTGGCTATCATCTTCACCTATGCTGTTACCTGAGTTCTCCAGTGCCTGTAATTATTCTTTAACAGGGAAAAATGACAATGTAAGTTTTCAGAAATAAGAGAGGAGATCCATTTCTATAGATACACTCAAATTCCAAAGATGTAAATGAACACATCACCAGAAGACTGTCCACTAGGGTAAAGAATGCTTTCACCATGGCAGTCCATAAAACAATGAAAAATATCAGTTTCCAGGTAAATGGAGAAAAAAAATCACATTTTAAATGTGTCAATTAGGCTTATTGGGGAGGGGTAGAGGCTTTTAGAACTGTGTACAGGTAATAGTAGTTTCCCCAATTTTCATTCACTTAAAATTTCTTCCCATTTGCTGATGAATTCTGACAGCAGTACAGAGTCACCAAAAACATTTCTTTTCCCAGAACTACAAGTGCCAAAGAAGCTGTATCCCCAAAGCATATCAAATAAATAATACTATATACTTCATTCTGGGACCAAAATAAAATAGTACACTTAACGGGGACCTGTACTTCCCATAAAAAAAGAGAGAAGCAACATCAGAATTTAGGAGATGATATCTGAAATGAATACATCTGGGGATGTACTACTTGTCCTATCTAACTCATGGGATGATTTTGAACAAAATACTTTGTAAACTCTAATGTGGTCACTGAGAAGGAGCATATTGCATAAAGAGTACTGGATTTGACTTCAGGTGACACTTGAGGTTGAATACTGCCTCTGACACTTTATAACTTTTAGGACTAAAGACAAGGTACAATCTTTGTGAGCTTCAGCATCCTCACCTGGAAAATAAGAATACCCATTGTAGGCAACTTATGGAGTTATTTCAAGAATAAATGAGATTATGTGGATAAGAGACTTTGGAATCTGTTAAAAGACTGTCAGTTTACTACTACTATTAAAATACAAACACATTTTGAAAATTGCTAAAGATACAAAACGCTTGATAAATGTTCTTGGTGACTAAAGTATGATCACTTCCAAGGCAGGGAAGTAATCATTTATGGTGATTAGTTTGGTAAGGTGGGTGGGCTTTTTTTAGAAGGAAAGGTGAGCAAGGGGCAATATACTTTTAGTTGACTCATCTGGGAGTTGTATTTCCTGTTAAAGATAAATATTCAACAACTTCTTTTATAGGGACTAAGTGAAAGGTGGTGGAAGTTGGTTACCCACAGGGATAAGACCCAGACAAGAATGGAGCCCTCTTTGCCTCATTTCCAACTCATCAACCTCAATTTTTTCCATCACTTACAATTGTTTTACTTCCATGATTAAAAATTCTGAAATTCCTTTATTTATTCTTAGTTACCAATTATTCCATCGCTACCTGTGCTTCAGTCCTCTTAAATCTATCCTTCATCCTTTCTGTGACCTCTAGCGTCTCTCTCACTACTCTCCCAAAATTCCATGCCTGCTCTGGCCCTTTTTCCTCTCTTCCTCATTCTTGAGCCTCCAGTCAACCAATTCCATACTACACTATTCTTTAAGTCTCAAGTCACTTGATCTCCTTGTCCTATTCACTGCTCATGCCTTGGAAAAACTCATTCCTGGATTAATTCTACCACCAATTCTTCTGCTCTCATTCATATACTGCTGGATGGCGCTGTAGGATGTCATGCAATATGCTGAAAATAAAATCATAAAGTCAGATGTAAAAAAAAAATCTCAACTTGGGCCCTCACTGCAGCAATGTAATTCTTTACTCCCTAACTAATCTTTTATTGTGTTCCTTACAGCTGTGATTTCAAGACTTTTCTTCTCAAGTATGCTGTACCAACCTGATTCCCCACAATTTCTTAGATGAGGGACTCATCTCATACTTTACTAAGAAAATGGAGGCCATTTAACATGTGCTCCCTATTTCTCAAAAACTCTTGACATCATCTCTCATTCCCTTACCTGTTATGCCAGTCTCTGAAGAAGGGTTTCTTCTTCTTGACAAGGCCAGCTCCTTTACCTGCATAGTCTTAACCCCAACTCTTCTAGCAGACTACTCCCAGTTAATCTTTTCCTACTCCTCAGTCTCTCCCTATCTACACCTTCCTTGCCTACTGCCTAAAAATACATCCAGGTATCCCTTATTGTTGAAAAACTCTTCAAATGACCCATCATAACCTAGCTTTATCCTACCTTTCATTGTATATTTGATCTTCTTCAGACATACTACAGTTCAGTGAAATTGGTCATGATATGTTGTCTTCTGTCCCCACATCTCTGCACATGCTACTACCACAATGCCTGGTGTGTATCTTCTCCACCTCAGAGTCCCCAGTTGCCTTCAAAGCTCATCTCAGGTAGCACCTTCTATGTGAAACATTTCCTGGATCCCCCTACCTAGGTGTCCTTACTTTACCCCAAATCATACTGTACTTATTTGTACAGGGTATGAAAAAAAAAGACAGTGCAGTTTTTCAAAGCCTTAACAGCTGAAAATTGCATCAAGACTTTTGGGACACCCAATATATATTTGCATTTCTTCATCTTATCTTTTCTAACTGAATATGAGCTTCTTAAGGGTAGGGGGCTGTTTCATTTTTGCTGTATTCCCAGTGCCTACCACATTGCCTGGAACATACAAGGTGCTTAAATAAATCCTTATGGAATGACTGACAGGTTCACGGTATGGTATCTGTCTTCAGCTATAAAGAAAACTGGCAAATTAAGAGTTTTGATGTCACAGATTCTAAATGCTTAAAATCGGTGAATTCCTGAGACTAGGACTGAGTCATTTTATTCCATGAACTACATAACCTTAAATCTATGAAAAAGCTCACACCAACATGGGCAAAATTATAGCAGCAAAAGCTCTGGAAAACAGTTAACGCACACAAACAATTTTACACTTAATGAAGCACAGTGGTCAGAAACCTGCTGATTTTGCTTCCCCTTCAAAATTTGCTGCTCTCAGCTTTAGCCCCAGCAGTGGCCAATAATTTACATCAGAAGAAAATATAAGAAAGATTAGCAAAATTAACTAAAATTTTTTGTATTTTTTATGAACTCAGAAAATAATAAAGGAGAACCCTGTGTCTATGTGTGGAGCTATACCTAACTTTTATTACCTGTTGGAGTGGTAGGACAGAATGGCAGAATCAAAGCTGAAGAACAAGTATTCTGGGCAGTTTCCAACCATTTTTCTCTTTGAGAACAGCTCTCTCTATATATTTGCTCTAGTTGGTGTGGATAGGGCAAGAAGATGACAGTATGGTTGTCAGCCATAATGACTCCAGCCTTTAGACATTGATAGTAAATCAGGTGAAATTACTATCACAAATATCATGTGACAGGTGATGATGTGATACATCAGTAATGACACTGGGGACAAAACAGAAATCACCCAACTTCTCGTCCACAGTTCAGGTTTAGTCACCTATATTGACTCTCTTAATGTCTTATGTTATATTCCACAGAGGGACAGACGTATTGGAAGCTATAAATGTACCTCATTTAAATAAAATGAAAATGCTTTAGCCTTTGGGGAAAAAAACACATAAAATTTAGAAATGAAAACAAAAATGAATTGTGGCTTTGAACTTTAACGCCTTATGAATTAAATCAGCTATTAATCAGACTTGGGAAAACACTGACTTCTAATATCTCATGGTCATCACTGTAGGAATATTCCAAGGAATCAATAGGACTTCACTAACCTACATGACTTTCTAGGCCTTTCAATCTTGAGCTCACTCCAGAACTTATTGCTAATTACTACAGGTCTAAAAGAAGCCACACACAAGTGACAAAAGACATAAATTATTTACAGGGTTATTCATCTGTAATGGATATCATATCAGATTCAACCTTGTAAGTGTCACACTGCTAGTTACTTTTAAATCAAATTGTAATTTATAGGAAATAATAAAGATGCTACAGCAGCACAATAAATTCCCACTAATAGGAGGTCTGTGTTTCACTGCAACAAAAACATTTCATATCCTAAGAAAGCACAGACCTTTGGCTTCAACATGCTATGTGATGAAAACACAGAGTAAGAGATGTAACTACAAAGTCCTGAGGACTTTTCAGGATACAGTTTTAGTGTTTGGGAGTATAAATTTTTTTGGTCAGTCACCATTCTAGGAATGGAACTCTCTCAAATTTGAAAGGACCTGCTCTAATCTAAAAGGACCTTGCCTCTCATATTTATTTCTCTCATCTGAAACATTTTTTCTTCTATGCCACAATCCATTTTGTCTTTAGAACCGAACTGTGTTTATCATCCACGACTCATCACATTGCTCTTGCTGACTGACTGACTGGTCAGCAAAAAACAAGTTGATGAGTCTGGGATATGAATACTTGGCAGACCCTCCTACCTTTAATGGATGGGAGCTGGATTAGTTTACTGAAAGGCTACCCGTCAGTCCAGGACAATTTATCATTCTGTTCATTGTACATAGATGAGACCTTTTCTTCTGCTAAAGTTTAACTTTAGATCTCTTCCTAGGAAGGAAACATTTAAACTTTGAGAGTATTCAAGAATCAGGGCACAATTTAAAAATTAAACTATCAGCAGACTACATATTTTTCAATGAATAAAAAATGAATTTCTCTCCATCATGTCTTTCCTCTTCCCATTAAAAAAAGAAAAAAAAAAATCCTTGTAGAAAATATACAGTCCTGAAAATGGATTCTCCTATTGCCCATCTCCAAAAAAAAAAAAAAAAAAGCAGACTACATATATAAAATTATAAAAAGATGTGGTGATCCAGTTGAGGGAGCAGAGGCACTCTCCAAATAGACACAGATACAGAGAGGGAGGAAGGTGGAAAAGGAGGCAGAGCAGGATCTCTGGAGGCACAGGAGAGGATGGTGGACTAACAAGAGAGCTACCAATTGTATGGTTCAGAAAAGGGACAACTGAGCTGGGCTGGAGGCTGTGGTGGTTGGGGCAAGTTCCTCAAGTAAGACCATAATGAAGTTTGCCCATTGACTCTTCCTTTCACTTGCACACTTAAAGGCCCTTATGGGATTACTGATTGGCCTAATTTCAGTATTGTTGTATGTCAGGGAATAGATAAGTTCAAGAAGAGGGAGATGGGTAATACTGGTCTGTGCGGCAGATAGAATACACATAGTATTTATTGATCAAGTTTACCATCCTATACGGGTGTGGTTTGTAGCACCTCAAAAATAATGACAATAGTAACAGCAAAAAATCATCGACCTCACTCCTGGGGAGGGACAGGATCAAAAGAGAGAATAGAAGAAATGGGTGGCAGGATAGGATGGAGGGAAATATAGTTAGTCTTACACAACTTATTATGGAAGTCATTTGCAAAACTATACAGATATGGCCTATACTGAATTGCTTGCCTTCCCAAAAGGGATAGGTGGGGAGGGAAGGAGGAAGAGAAGTTGAAACTCAAAGTTTTAGGAACAACTGTTGAATATTGTTCTTGCATACAACTAGGAAACAATAAATACAGGTAATGGGGTATAGAAATTTATCTTGCCCTACAGAACAAAAGAGAAGGTGGGAATAAGGGAAGGGAGGGATGTTAAAAGGGAGGGCAGATTGGTGATAGGGGTAATTAGAATGCTCAGTGTTTTGGGGTGGGGAGAGGGGAGAAATGGGGAGAAAATTTGGAACCCAAAATTTTGTGGAAATGTATGTTGAAAACTTAAATAAATAAATTTAAATACAAAAGAACCAACCAAACAAAAAAAAGATGTGGTGATCACTGGTCAAGATTACTGATGGAAGATGTACAATTTCTTTTCCTGCATGTTAGAAAGACAGCCGACTTCTTAGATATGTCAGTTTCAGTCCTTTCTGGAGGCAGGGGAATGGATGACATGGATGCTCTCTCAAGGTTCCTTCCATCTCCATGATTAACAAGTATCAGATAGAATGCTTTGAGCTGTGTTTTTCCAAAGCAATATACTTTACTGTCTTCCTTCAATACATAACAAAGCTCGACAACTCCCTCATCTTTTTGTAATCTGTATATAAGCTCACTGATTACCTGATGGAGTAATAGTAATAATAAAATAGCTAACATTGACACAGTGCCTTAAGATTGGCAAAGTCTTTACAAATATCTCATTTGATCTTCCCAAGATCCCTGGGAGGGAGGTGCTATTATGACCCCCATTTTACAGGTGAAGAAACAGAGAAGGGTTTAGGTGACGTGCTCAGGGTCACACAGAATGATGCAGGATTTGAACTCAGGTCTTCTTGACTACAGGTCCAAAGCTCTACTGCGCCATCTAGCTGCCTACTTGCTACCTCGTTGATACAACACATCATTATTTACCAATCCAATTAGATGCAATAATGATTTAAAAAGTGGCTGCCTTTTGGCTAAACTGTGAAATCTGTATATATATATATATGCCTTTTGTGGCTTTAGTTGCTATTTCCAATTTCTAAATTAATCTGCCAAACATCTGAAAGGAAAACCAGAATTAACTATAGCACGATAACCTAATAATCAAAGAGTCACAGATGTACAGCCAGATGGGACACCTCAGAGGCGATCTTATCCTGAGTCACAGAGCTTAAGTGACTTCTCCAAAGTCATACAGACATTAAGGGGCAGAGCAAGGATTTGAAACAGGAGCACTTGGAACTGAGAGTAAGACAATCTGGGTTCAAACCTCTTTCTTCTACCTGCAACTTGTGTGGCTTTGTGCAAGTCATTTCCCGTCTCTGGGCTTTGGTTGCCATGGGCTGTGCAGGACTAAAGGACCTCGAAGGTCCCCTCTAGCTCCAAAGCCTATGTTCTTATAATTTTAAAATAAAATATCTCTCAATTATGAAGAAGTAAATTTTACTTAACATAACCTTTGACAGTAAACCGCAGGTAAATAATTTAAGAGACATAATTCATTATGTTTGGGGCCATCAATCACAAAATGTCACCAGTGACTGAATTTTGAGCACTCAAATTTCTAGCTACTTCTGGTACTCGTTTCCAAGGTAAAATTTGAAGTGTTTAAAGTTAAAATGCTAAAGTTCTGTTGAAATCATGTTTCTTTAAAAACTGCCTGCCTATTCTGTTACCACATATCATCACACTCATTATTAAAAGACATCAAGACTGATCACACAGTGTGATGAAGTAGGTACACTAATTTGTCACTTTTTCAGGCTATTTTTGCAGTTCTGGTTTGAAGTCACTGTATGTTGACAAAGACTGACATAGTATAGCTTCTGAAAATCAAACCCAGTACTGCAGCATCTATGAAGAAAACTTCTTCTGTCTATCCGCTGAGATAGAGAAAAACTCTACTCTTGAGCACCAAAGTCAACCAAAAGGAACCAAGAGCAATAACTTCATCTGTTTCTTATTTTTATTTTTATGGGATAAGATTCAACAACTCTCAGTACCAAGATCAAATACTGCGACATATGCTGCTATACCAGCATTTAAACAAAATGTCCCTCACTACACAGTTTCTCTCAACATCCTCAACATGCCTGTATCCTCCACTTTATCCACACAGATCTCATTCAATTTGATTTTTCAAAGAATTTTCTCAATTTGGACATCTTGCCTACTGCTTCCTACTTGTGGGTACTTATCCTTCCTTAAAACTTTCAACTCCTATAAGAAAGCTAAATAAAGGCAGTGTCTCTCTCTTCTCTATTTTCCTCTGCTCTCTCTATATTCACATAAGGGTAATAGTAACACATTATGCCTCTTACTATCCCAAGAACATGCATATATACTGTTTCTGTCAGAATCAGCCAAAAAATGTTAAAAGGATAGATATTTTTTCTTCTTTATTTGCATGTCCAATTATGACTTCATAAGGGGTTATATTAACTAAGTTCACCCTTACAGTAAGCCTTGATTTGTGGGAGTGGAGGGTAAGCTGATTATGGTAAAAAATGGAAGTAGGTGTTCCCAGTCTAGGTGTCCAGTCTGTTAGACCAAGTATGTGTTGAGTCTTACTATCATCCATCATAGACCAGTTCTTGTGTCTGGGGGCATAATGATGGACAGAGGCCAGAATGATGCAAAGTTCACTTAGAACTTATGAAAATGGAGCATGTAGGGGGTGAATAAGTGAGAGTGGGAAGGAAAGACCCAGAAACAGAGCCTCAAGAGCATACGTAAATTAGTCCAGAACACATGGTCAAGATGGTCAAGACAAGCAGGAAGAGAACCAAAAGAAAGCTGTGCCAAAGGAAGGAAACATTTCTGGGGGCATGGGGCCGGGGAAAGAGAAAGTGTCAAACGTTAAAGGAAAAGTCAAGAAGAATGATGATCAAGAGAAGGTCACTGGATTTAGCAATTCTGAAGTCACTGGTAACTTCTGAAGTTACTAGAAGGGTAACAGGGTTGGAGGAGAGACTACAAGGAGTTAATATTGGATACAGGATAAAGAAGGATAGACAGTAAAATGTAGCCTACCCTTTTTTAGAAGTTGAGTATGATTGATAATGATAAACATCCAAGGTATTGTCTGACTGTATCATCTCCCATAATCTATGGATATGGCAAAGAACTTGCACTGAATCAGAGTTCAGTCATGCCTCTGGGTAGGTATTTACTGACCCAGAAGACTGACCTAAATTTCTCTTCATATCTGGTACCTGAGAGAAAGCAAATTGCCCTCCATCATCATAATACCCTTAGGGATGAGAGTCCTAGTCAAATGTTATTTATTTCCCTGTCCTGTGTGGCCAGAGAGCCCAGCTCCTGTTCTCTCTTAATCTCTGTGATTAGAGTCACTTCTTTCCCAAGTTATTCTCCACTGCAACATCCCTTCTCTCCTGCTTCCCTCTTGGAACTTCTAGAACAGAAGAGCATTAAAAAATTTATTTTCATCTTTGATATTTTTCTCTCTACTTCTTTGTAACCTGTACTCATAAAAACCTAACTCTTCAGAAGAAAATGTTCTTCTGGGAAACGCCACTTGGAATTAGGTGCTTTCTCCTTCAATGCTACCTTGTAGTCAAGGAAGGTACTTCCACAACATCTTGCATCTTTTCTCTTCACTCACACAGCTACCATTCTATTTCAGGGTTCTCTTACTCTTACTTCTGTCAGAACTATTCTCATTACTGATTCATTGGGCTCCAATCCAATTTCTACAGAGTTGCTAAAATAATGTACCTAGAGCACCACCCTATTCGTATCACCCCTTGGTACAAAAAATTTTCTTGGTTCCTTATTGGCTCTGAGTATTTAAAGATCTTCACAACTTGGCTCTGGCCCACCCATTCAGATTTAGTTCATGTACATTTCTATCCTTCATATCCTTTCTTTTTCCATCAGAGTGGTCCCCATCAAGTTTCCCAGCAATCTGTTCTCCCTTACTGTCTCATTGCACAGCTTGTCTGCCATGACGAGAGCTGCTTACACTTTACCTTCACTTTCTAAAATCCTTAGCTTCTTTCAAAGGTCAGCAGGGGCACAACTTCCTACCCAAAGCTTTTCTGAGTGTCTCCTGGTTTTTACTTCTCAAATAATCTTCCATTTTACATGCTGTATTCCCCAATAGAACATAAACTCCCTGAAGGCAAATATTTCTCCATTTTTGTCTTTTATATCCAAGCCTACAGGGCCTTGAACATTGTTATCTGTTAATAAATGCTTGTCGAATTGAAAAGAAAATTAGTTGTTGGTTAGTTGTTATCCTTCACTCTCGAAGAGGACCAAAATGACATCACTACGATAAATTCAAGTTTCAGTGTGTCCAACTGTGGCTAATCAGACGAATATGAGCTTAGAATGATCTACCACAGATTGGGCACAGATAGTCCGTGTGAATATTTGGGGTGGTTACTCTAAATGTCCACATCCAACATCTGCTTTGTGCTGTCTCAATTCTGCTTTGCTCATAGAGCACAACACAGCACCTTTTCTGATGTGGGTACACCATGCTGAACAGTCCTGTGCCAGTGTCTCCCATGATGTACAATCAAATCCAAAGTTCTTGAGAGAGACCTTGAGAGTATCTGTCCTTGTATCGCTTCTTTTAACCACCATGTGATCGCCTGCCCCATGAGAGTTTTCCATAAAGTAGTCTTTTTGGCAAGTGTACATTTTGCATTCAAACAACATGGCCAGCCCATCAGAGTTGTGCTCTCTGAAGCATAGTTTGACTGCTTGGCAGTTCAGCTCCAGCAAGGCCTTTAGTGTCTGGTACCTTATCCTGCCAGGTGATCCTCAGAATCTTTCTAAGACAGTTCAAATGGAAGCAATTCAGTTTCCTGGCATGACACTGGTAGACTGTCCATGTTTCACAGGCATACAACAATGAGGTCAGCCCAACAGCTCTGTAGACCTTCAGTTTGGTAATCAGTCTAATATCTCTTCTCTCCCAAACTTTTCTTCAGAGCCTCCCAAACACCGAGCTAGCTCTTGCAATAAATGTGTCAACCCCAGTGTCAATGTATAAGTCCCTGGAAAGTACACTACCAAGGTAACTGAACTTATCCACAGTATTCAAAACTTCTCCATTTGTTTTAACCAATGGTTACAACGTATAAATGGTATGGTGGTGGTTGACGGAACAGGTCTGCACACAAGGTTTGTAGATCTGACCAAGGTTTCTGACACTGTTAGTCATGAGGGCTTATGGAAAATTATGTCAAAATTTGGTTGCCCAGAGAAGTTCATCAGTATTGTATGTCAATTCCACGATGGCATGTTTGCCCGGGTTCTGAATAGTGGATAATGCTCTTGTGCCTTCCCAGTCACCAATGGAGTGAAACAGGGCTATGTCCTCACTCTCATGCTTTTTAGCATGATGTTTTAAGCCATGCTGTCAAATGCTTTCAATGAGGATGAACACGGCATCAAGCTCAACTACTGTACTAATGGTAATTTCTTTGATTTGGAAAGGCTACAAGCCAAGAACAAAGTGGAGGGAGTGTTGGTGCTTGATTTTCTGTTTGCAGATGATTATGCTTTCAATGCAGCCTCTGAAGCTGAGATGCAACATAATATGGATCAATTTTCTGCTGCCTATACTGATTTGACCTGTTTTGTAGATCTGACCAAGAAAACACAGGTACTCCATCAGAATAGAAAGTAATGGCCCCATGAATTCAACAGTTATTAAATAATTATAACAGTAGAATGTGCTATACCAGATGCTAGGAATATAAGTATAAATAAATATCGTAATTTGGAGCTCACAATTTAGTATTCCAAAAGAATTCAATAAAGAGTATTTGATAACAGCTTTCTAGAATTTCAAATGATACCAAGGAGAGCCTTCATAAAAGTGTTTACTATTTAGAAAAGTACTTGCTAAAGACTTAAGCAGTCAGCAACCTTACACAAAACACTATAATACTTATCACCTTCATTTAGATTTCTAATAGCTCTGAAACCAGACTAAAACATTTTCTCTCCCCTAACAAGGCCATAAGTAATGTGAAGATAGATTTTTTTTCTTCTGTTAATGGAATTTTGGAATAGCAAATTAAATTCAGCAATATTTTCTGGTTAACATTCAAATTTTAAAAGTCAGTACTAAGCATAAATGTGAATGAGATATAAATAGAGTAAATATCAAATCAAATAATGCTTACTTTTGATTCAGGGTCTAATACATTTTAGAAATTCTGAAAATAGGTTTCACTTTTGTCTCAAAAGTGTCTTAAAAGAAATTGAACTCAGGTCTTCCTCACTCCAAGTCCAGTGTGCTACTATTCACTGAGCCATCTAGCTGACACTACATCACATACCTACTCTCATTTTCATCAAGGATATACCTGAAAAGCACTTTTTTTAACCTTTATGTCCAGACTTTAGAAAACATATTTCTAACCCTAGTTATTACATCATTATTCAAGTAAAAAGACTGGTAAAAAGCCTTTAGTTCAAAAAAAGCCCAACCCACATACATATTAATATGTGTATATGTACATATACATAACTCATTTAGATAGTATTTTAAAATTTAAAAGTTCTTTTTATTAGGACAACTCTTTAAGGTATGTAGTTCAGGTCTTATTATTAACATTATAAAGATGAAAAGTCTGAGGTTCAAAGAGATAAAAATGGCCAGAGTTCTAAAATTAGTAAATGTCATAGCTCAGATTTTTAACCTAGGTCTCTCCTGATTCTAAATCTCACTGCTACATATTGAGGGGACTGGAATTTAAATAGAAATCAATATAAAATGAATGCCTTTTATGTAGTACTGTTGTCTTGGGCAGCTAAGTGTCCCAGTGAATAGAGTACCAAGCCTGGAGTCAGGAAGACCTGAGTTCAATTCCTGCCTTAGGCACTTACTAGCTGTGTAACCCTGCACAAGTCACTTAACCCTCTTTGACTCAGATTCTTTTTCTGTACAATGAGTGGAAAAGGAAATGGCAGACCACTCCAGTACCTTTGTCAAGAAAACCCCAAATGAGGTTACAGAGAGTTGGATACCACTGAAATGACTCAACAACATCTTAGAAAATGTCACTGACTTCTTTCTGATTACTGAGGCATAAAGAAAGGGTTGCAGAGACTACAACAGTATAGTCACCTCTGGAACACAATACACACATGTGAGGCTCCAGTATCTAGGCAGTGTGATGTGATCTTACTTTTTCCATATGTGAAAAAAGGCAATTGCCTTTCATGCATGATTATAGATTGAATGGCCTCTCAATTTGAGGCTCTCTCTAGTCCCTGTTCTCTCTGTCCTTTTGACAAAATTAGTATTGAAGCTGAAAATATGAAGAATGAATGTACCAGGATCAGATGGAATCCAGGGAGGTACAAGATGAGATAAAGCTGAGCTACTTACTTGTGATTTTTCTTCCCAATAGAATATGGTGACCAGAACAACACTAAGTCATACACTTGATCACAGTAATTCTCAACAGTGAACACAGCTGAGATAACTCATGTACACTTGCACTGGCTGCATCAAACTCATAAGTGACCCTGTGCCAGGGGCAGGGCAAAATAAGGAATGTACAGACTGTGAGTTCCCTACTTTCAAGGAGTTTTCCTGGCTAGCCGCTAGGTACAAAGTGAACGTAAATCACTGTCACAAAAATTTACAACCAAGTTCCTGGAGGTATTCCTGATATAGGAGGAATAGTGAATATCTATCAATAGTATCAGATGCTTGCTGGAGGAGTGAAATAAAAAAACAAACATTTTTCAGATTGCTGTACTGTTGTTCCTGACGTGATCATAACATTAAATGCCATTGAAAATACAGACTTGGTGAATATCTATAGTGGTTTTGCCCCCAAAACCCACACAGCCAGGTCTCTTCTGAAGTGGATGTTCATGACCCCAGTTTCTTACTCAAAGATGAATAAATGGGATTAATTCAAACTTCCCCAAAGCAATGAGCCTTTGAGCTAAGGCCACAGTGAAAGTATAGGAGCGTAACTAGGGCAAACAAAATGAACTCTTCAATCAAACAGAGAAGGATTCACAAAAGAGAGCAAGAAACTAGACTGTCCTGGTTAGAGTAGAAGCTACCTAAGGAATAGGCTTTCACTGTGAATATTCTTTAGAGAGAGAAAGGTGTTTTATAAATAAAAGGAAAGGAGGAATGCAAATAGTGAAAGGCCTGGAGGGAATGATTTAAGCAGAAAGATTAAAAGATTTAAGTATGTACAGTTTGGCTGAGGGACTACTAAGCAGAGACCTGTTCTCTATAAATAATATCTGAAGGGTGTTGCAAGGAGGGAGAGGAATTGTTTAGCACGGCAGGAGTCTTGGAGTGAAGGGAAAAAAGGAATGAAATTATGAGAAGAAAAATTTATGCTAAATACCAGAACAACCTTCTATATACGGGAACTTATTAAGTTGTAGAATGATCCCACAAGCAATGTGGTGGAAGTACTATGTGCAAATATAAATGGATAAAGCACAAACGTCTAAAATGATGCAGGCATGTACTCGAATAGACATTTAAGCTTAACAGAATGAAAGTCATAATCCAATTATTCTAAATCAAGAGACAGGGACAGTATTAACTCTCTGCTGAAAGGTATGCAGCCAAATCATTAACCACTAAGAAATACCCCAACCCTCTGCAATACATATCTTATTTAGTGCAATTGTGTTCAAAGAAAATTGGAGAAGAGTTGATGTATTCTGATGTCATTCATTCAACCTCACATATCAACTCTGGATACACAATAGCTCTGTATGGTTATTACCTTATATTTGTCCTTCCTTGGAGTGGTTATAATCATAAAAGGCTATCCTGTACTTGGAATAGAAGATAATTAGAATTACTGTGATCTGAATACATCAGCTTATATCATATTTTCCTTTATGTGTATATTCTACACAGTGACTCAACCCTTAGCACTAAAGGTACTCTCTAGTTCAGTGTTCTTCTCCAAATAGTTGATGAGTCACAGTCTGTGTTGTCCATTATTTCATCAGGTTGACTTACCTGAGCCATCGTTTTTTTGTGGCTGTGGTTTTTAAATCACTATCCTATTTTGTTCAGGAAGCCCATTATTCCTTGGCTGAACTTGTTCAGTTTATTTTGATATCTAGATAAGCTAAAAGCAAACACTTTACATATATAGCGTTTTTACTCACTTAAAAAGCACACATTTCAGATGCAGCTATTCACAGCTGTATAAAACAGTATTCTCACAGAAAAATGGAAGTAGGAACTGGAAGGTTATAGCTAAGCTAAAACTAGCTTTTCCAATGAAAGCTATTATTCATAGACTAATGAAATAATTACTTGTTTTTAGGAATGAAAGAACATATGGCATTGTTTATTATTACATTCATCATATCAGAAAGTAATAGACTCCTATGGTATAGATCAAAGAAAACTAGAGTCCAGAGAGTCAATCCCTATACTGGTATATTGTGTTTCTTGGTATGTTGAAGAATTTCTTTTTTTTTTCAATCAAAGAATCAATTCTGGGGATCCATGTCCTCCCATCAACTATATAATCTTCCTGGATTTCAATTATTTCATCTGTAAAACGGGAGGGGAGCCTTAGAGTAGATGACCTCTAAGGTATTTTCCAGTTCTTGATCTATGCTCCTATAATCCCTAATGTTCACATGCTTTCATCTACTTTTGACTACTTTAGACATTTTTTGTATCAGTGCATGAAAAGATCACAAATTAATGTGCTTTTCTTTGCTTTTTCTTCACAGTAATATTGTACTAAGAATGACTTGTAGTAGTCATGTCCCACATGAGCTACTACATGTAATGCATTCCCAACTAAACCATTTTAAGCAGTCACTAGTCCTTCTATGGACTGTGGCCCCTGCCTGCTAGAAATACATTTACCTTGGCTCTTTCATCTGTCTTTTAATAATCTGGGTAAGGAAAACAAAAGTTCCAAGGAAGATAGCAGATCAAAGGGAACTAAGGAGAGGATTTAGATTTAGTTAAGTATCTACAAAAATAAAAGGCTTCTTTCTTTGATTTCATTCACTATGAGGGTTTTCCCCCCAAATGAAATATGTTGAATAGGATAAAATAGGAAGAATTTCATTCTATGGTTCAACAGTAAGGTTGGAGGACTATACATGTATGAACTTTGAGTGGGGTTTTGGGAATAAGCCAAGGGATGTCTAAATTAGGGAGAACAGAGGAGAGGAAATCAGTTGGGTTTATGTTGTCTATTGAGCAACATGAGAGTTGTGCAGAAAGAAGACATCTCTTCTTAGTCATACAATACTCACTAGGCAGCCTGGTAATCAAGGGCTCACAAGGGAACACGCTGACAAACTTCAATAACAACACACAAGGTGTAGTGTTGTTAAGTGAAAAGTTATAGTATACCTCTGTCCTTAAATCTCACCTTAAAAGTTTCCCTTTCCCTTTAAGCTTTCAATTGGTTATCTCTGTAAAGCATTGTGTGATACTATGAAGCTATATAAAAATGAAATCACATTACATTATATAAAATTTTACTGATATTCGGTTGTAATATCAAATGTGCTAGGCTCTTTAGCTAGGGAATACAGTGGATAGAGTGCCATGCCTGGGGTCAAGAAGACTCTTCTAAGTTCAAATTTGGCCTCAGACACTTGCTAGCTATGTGACCCTGGGCAAGTCATTTAACCCTGTTTACCTCAGGTTCCTCATCTGTAAAATGAGCTGGAGAAGTAAATGACAAACCACTCCAGTACCTTAGCCAAGAAAATCCCAAAAGGGATCACAGAGTTGGACACAAATGAAAAACAACTCAGACTCTCTAGGATTAATCTGTATACCCTTAGATTCATTTAGCAGTTTTACCTTATGAAGAATTCCATATATTGCATTTAAAAAGACAAAGATTGTTGTCCAGATATAAATCCCTTTTTACCTTTCTTCTGAACCTATATCTTTTCCAAATGGTTCTTTTCAATATGTAAACTGCTTCTTAATCAACAAAGATTTGTACCTGACAAGAATTAGATTATTTAATAATTCATCACCAAAAGGATTATGGTTAGATGTTCATCAGGACAAATATAATAACAACCCGATGATGAGTGAGGAAAACCAAAGCATGCTTGTAGTTAGAGATAAAAAAACAAAACGCTTCTACTGCACTGAGTTTGATTATTCTAAAGTAATCTAGCATTTAATGCAAAAAAGAGAACAGAGAGTTTGGTAGAACTCACTGGGGATAAGGAACATGACATAGTGTTTTCAGAGGGAATTATTCTGGTCCTTTCCTTGAAAATACTGACTCTCTTGCCCTAAAGCAAGTCCAAGTATCGTGGTCTAGTTTGTCCTAAAGGATCACAGAGATTAAGAAGCTCATTAAGTGGCTTGCTGAAAGTCACACAGGTATTAAGGTACACACATTAAGGTAACATAAAGGTATCCAGGAGAACCTGGATAGAAAGTGAGGTCCTCTGATCTCAAACCTAGGTAGGTTTTATATCATTTTATGTCTTCTAACATGGATGTGGGGAGAGGGAGGATCAATTGCTGAGTGAGTCCAGTAACAGCTGTATTTCCCACCTTCATTGGAAGGCAAGTGACTAGAAGATAGAAGAATATAGAACTTTAACATAAAAATAATGACTCACCAAATTTTACACTGTAACTTTCATATGAGCAGAAAGCTTGGTCTAAGTAGCCAGGTCATGTCTTATCCGAATAATAAGGTATGTGCTTGAATGAGAATCTTCAGATTAGATAGTTGTTGAAAGAAGGCACATTTACTTTCAATACTACAAACTGAAGCTGTATACTGGAAGGGCACTATAGGGATTAAATATTATGTGAACATTAATCAGAATCTGGCATCTGGTCATTTCTTCAGAAATAGTGAGCAATGGACAAAGGAAGTAATATACATGTTCAGGAGAGTTTTCTGAAAGTTGAGTGTTCATTTTGTCCCATCTGTTCTGCCCCTTCGTATATACAGAGAAACTAGCCAGCATAGAGCATTATTCTATTAAAAAATGAGAAAGGACTTGTTTAGAAGTCAGATTTACACAGAATCATAGGGGAGGAGGGAGAAGAGAGAAGCTGAATCTATCAGATATAGTGGAGAGAACAGAAAACCAAAAGAGATGAAATAATGGTATACTGCATCTGGGCTAGGTAGCTTTTGCTTTGAAAATGCAGGTAATTCACACCACAGTGATAGGACAATATTCTTCTCAGGGTCCTTTCCTAAAGTGAAATGTAATCTTCAAATAAAAGAATAACAGATAGTGGGTAAAAGATTTTCCTCACTCAAATGAAGCCTGGTTTATATCTGAATTTAAGTGTGAAGATAGGACTGTGAAAAATAACCCCTTTCATAGCAGAACTTAACTAAGGGCTTACTGTAATAAAATGGTTTGATGGCATCATAATTTAATTGGTCCAAACAGTCCTTATTCATAAAAAATTAAACACATAAAAAGAACAACAAAAATAAACCATTAGTAAAAATGTCCAGAAAATCTTTATGGTCATGGATATATATTTGACTCGTTTCAAGAAATGTTATATTTAGAATATTAAAGTAACTTTTTTAAAAAAGATCTTTCACTAAAGATAAGAAAAGAGGGTCCTTTGGAACAGCAACTTACACATATACATATACACAAATAAATATACATTTTGCCCATATTATATTAGCTTTCTTCTATCTCTATAATGTACTGTAAACACTCGTATCTGCACGAAGAAGATACCATCAGAATTCTGCATGTTTAGCCACAATATGATGTGGTCCTTTACAAATTAAGTGTTTGGTAACTGTAGTCTCATTTTCCTTTGGGACTGTGAATTTTATGATTTCAAAAGAGCATGAGTGAAGACACTTATTTTAATTCCTAAACTTTAACCCTGAAGTGCCTTGGTTTCTCATAAATACTACTACCAAAAACTTGAGACATATTTAAAATGGAACTTTTAAGTTAAACCTTCATGACTTCTGAAATATTAAAATGTCATCATAAAAAATACATTTTAAAGTGGTTACATAAATTGAGTTTTATGATGCACTGTCTTCTCGTTTTTCAAAAATTAAACCCCAGAGCTGAGATACAGGTGAAACTTTACACTACTGATACAGCTCCTTCAAATAGAAGCAAAAATTGATCAACAATTTTTAATGACCTGCGAATATAACACATTCAATAGTGAAGAAACTACTGATCTGTTAACTATTCTCAACTGACAGGAAATTCAGAACTTCTAAGATATAGACTAGTTTAAATATTGCAAGAGGGATTTTATAACATTTTCTAAATGTCACATTTTAAAAAAGATATATCCTGAACCAAACTCCCACTATGGTCAAGACAGAACTCATTCTCTTTTCTCCCTAACCAATTCTTTTTCCACATGTCTCTCTATCTGGCACCATTATCCTTTCAATTACTCAGGTTCATAAAGCTGATATTACGTTCAACCACTCATCTCTTGCTCATGCTATGTAGCCAAGGAGTTTCTAGACCTTGCTCTACCTCTAAACTTCCCTTGCATAATTCTCTTCCTCTCTACTCATATCCTCCTCACTTCTCACCTGGAATATCAATAATGTTTCTTAAATGGTCTGCCTGGCTTAAGTTTCTACCCATTTCAACCTATCCCTTACACAGTTGACAAAATGATTTTCCCAAAGCGCAGGTCTAACCCTGTCACTACCCATTTCAATCTTAGACTAAACTGATAATCAGATCAAATACGTACCATTCTTTTAGTTGGCACTCAAAGTCTTTTACAACATGACCTAACTCTCCCTTTATTTACACATTATTCCTCTCCACACACTCTGTAGTTTAGCCTCCATGTTGTTCCTCACTACAAAATTCGATTTCCTGTCTCTGTGCCTTGGTATTGGCTATTTTCCATGCCCAGAATATATTCATTCATTACCTCTGCCTCTTAGATACTCTCATTTCCTTCAATCCTCAGTTCAAATGCCACCTTCTACAGAAGCCTTCATGATTTCCTTCAGCTGGCTTCCCCATTCCCACCTCCACTGCCAATCACCAGTATCAATTCTGGATATATCTGTAGGGAACTTGTTTCTCCTGTTTAGACTGTAAACTCTTTAAGATAGGGATTGTTTCACTACAGTCTTACATACCTATCTTCTAGGACAGTGCCTGGCACACAGAAGGAACTAATAAATACTTGTTAATTGACTAATTAAAGAAAACGGTATGAAAGACAAGCCACTAGCAGGCTGTGATTTTTGTCTAAGTCTCTCTCTTAATAGTTACCCAAAGTCACACAGGAAAAGGCTTTCAGTAAGTGTCATCTCTAAAAACAGAAAGAAGATGGACACAGATCTGTATAAACAGAGCCGGAGCCCAACAAATTCAATGTGCAAGGACAAATTGCAAGGACAATAAATCTTCCAACTACTGATTTCTACTAGAAATAAATTATGCAAATGATTATTTTATTAACCAATTTTAAAAATGCACAACACATACAAAGTTCTCTAACACCAATGTGCTTCTTACTGAAGTCAGTCTCATGTTTCTCTTTTTCACTAATCCTCATTCTGCTGAATTCAATTGCTTTGGCAATGCCAAAACAATGTCTGATTCTAATAGGTCAGCATTGATCGCTCTAAACCAATTGGTTCCTTCATTAGCAGAAAATGAGGTAAAAAAGAAAAAGCAGGTGGCTCTACTGCAGGCAGATGGACTGCTGTTCCTTTTACAATGCTTCTCTCTCATTAACTGACAGCTGATCGATTGGCAACTTGCTCAAAATCCACAAAAACTATTCTTCACTTTTGACATTGGTCTCTATTTTAACAGGCCACTCAAGTTAAGATTTGGATATAGCAGACAACCCATTAGCAGGCCCATCACTTTCTTTCTTGGACAGATCTCTTTGGGGGGGAAATTACATAAAATAAAGAGAACACATCATCTGAACATCCTCTTACTGAGAGTGAAACCCAATTCAGCCAAACCAGTTAGAGGTCTCAGGAATCATAATGTATTCTGTGGAGGAGAGCAGGGTAGAAAATTAGGCTTAATCACAGTAGCAAGAGGAGACAACCCATGAAATACAAAGAGAAAGAATATGGACCATATCCCAGGAATGGAAGAGGAAAAAACAGAGACGAAAGCAAATCAAAATGGGCAGTAAAATGACGAAAGGAGAAGGAAATCACAAAAAGGAAAGCTATAATACAGTTTGGTTTTTGGAGGAAAGTCTGATTAGAAAGGAGTTGGCTAAATTGCACAAGGGAAGTCAGATAACTTTAGGGAGTCTCTGAAATCTGGGACAACCTCCTCCAGAAACTGTGCCTCACCTCTAAGGAGGTACTAATGGGCCTTAGTTGTCATTAACAAAGGACTTGGCTTCAGATTGGCGATATCACCATTTCTGCTCAACCCAATAGCTTTAGCTCAAAGGACGATGATGCCCTTGAAGGTAATGTGCAAGAATACTAAGTGGAGGTTCAGCCTCCAGAGAAAGGGAAAACACAAAAGAAGTCTAGAAAAGGAAAAGAAATGAAGAAGGGGAATTTTACAGACAGTATTTTATTTACATGCTCACAGCCCACTGCCTAGTGCTTCTTTCAGATGCTTTAACGCTGTTTGGTTGATTTTGGGTAAAGGAAACAATGCCAATATTACTGTTTACATGTCTATTATTCTATTCACATGTTACTTTTTGTGGTTTGTGGTAGTTTCAAGGGAACTATCCTTAAAACAATCCAATCCCACAAGGGTAGGTCATTTTTCTCTAAAATTTCAAATCTTGACACGTAGAAAAAAAATTTAAATATCTATGTCACAAGTAGTTTGCACACAATTGAAAAGTTTACATGATACTCAAGGTAGTCATGAAATCATGTTAATATCAGCATTACAACTTGGAGCAGAAAGTGAGTTATAGAAAATAATTTTGAAAAATAATCTCTTTAAGTGTCAAATTCATTCTTGATAACAGGCCTAATAAAGCCTCAAAATCTATCCATTAACAAACATTTATTATTTACTATGCTACCAATGACTTGCATTCAAGAAATGCAGTAAAAGCTATTATCAAATGTAAGAGTGAAAAGAACTTTGGACCTGGAGTCAGGAAAGAACTGGTTTCATATTGTCCTCTTTATATTAGTTGTGTAACCATGGACAAGTCATTTAATCACTCTGTACCTTCCCTCATCTGTTAGAATGTGTGTAACAATACTTATATCTCCCTTTCACAGGGCTGTTTCCAGGATAAGATAATATAATTCCTATAAAGCACTCTGCAAAACAAAATTATGTATATTCCACTAGTAGTTTAAGGAGACCCTGTGGTTCTGTAGAAAGAATGCTAGACCTGAAACCAGAAAATGAGTTTGACATTTATTATCTGTGGGACCACTAGCAAGTCACACAATTTTTCTGAGTCTTCAACAACAATGCTTCTATTATCTTCCCTCACAAGGTTGCTGTGAGGAAAGAACTTTGCAAACTTTAAGACACTATGTAAATATGCACTGATATCATTTCTACAATGGAGATACATATGACTTCTTGGTCACAATAAATGAGGAGGTAGTTTAGCCACAAAACACAGAGTTCATAAATGGAAAGCTAAGGTTTTGTACTATTCAGTGGATAGACAGTTGGACTTGGAGTCAGGTAGCCCTCATTTCAACACAGTTACTTATTAGCTGTGACCCTTGGCAAGTCATTTAACCTTTCTTGGTCTCAACTTCCTCATCTATAAAATGGAGCCAATAACAGCACCTATCTCCCAGATTAGTTGAGAGGATCAAATGGTATTAACATATGTAAAGTGCTTTGAGAAACTTAAAGCTAACTGTAGTAGTAGTAGCTGTACCAGTAGTAGTAGTACCATGAAATACTGAAAGACTTCAAGGAAAGTCTCCAGGATATCGTGTACCTTAAAAAAAGGATTTGTGAAAGAATATGAAAAAGAATCACAGAAGATGAGAAGGTATGGAAGGGTTTCTTATTTTATTCTATCCACACTTACAAGCTCACAGACACACTGAGGTACTAAATATGTGTTCATTCGCACACTTGTACAATTAAACCTATCCTAGGTTCCTTCCAATTCCCCATTACTAAACACTGCGGGTACAACTGGAAATGCCCTTAGAAACCAAACAATTAGATGCAGAGCTAAGGTCTTAAGGAATACCTTTTAGTCTACCTCCTGAATTCTTTGAATCCTTGAAATGAGGGCAGAATGTGTTTCAGGCATCATTCCAGTACATGCTCATGTACTGAGCAGCCAATACAAAAATATGGAGATGGGAGGAGTGTCATGCATGAATAACAGCAAAAAGATGAGTGTGGATAAACCAAAGTGTGTGTGAAGGGCAGTATGGAAGCCTCCATGCTATTTATTTAAAACACGTTTTTCAGTTTTCTAGATATGTAAAGAAATAAATATTTCCTTTCCAGACTTTTCCCTTATGAAAGTAGGTAGAAGAAAAGCTAAGGCCTCAAATGTTGCATGCCTTCCTCTACTGAATGAGAGGCAACCACCTATTTGGTTTATATTCCACCTCTGACTTGGTTTAGATTTTCTTTATATGCCTCTGGAAGAATCTTCATGGATTCCTTGAGGAGACTGGCCCAAGAGGAATGGTATGGCAACTTGATTACTCAAGAATTTTAGAATGTTTAAAATCTCAATTTACATTTTTATATACTGCATTATCTACATTATCTCATTTTATAATGTGTATAGAATAATAATAAAAGTTATAAATATCATTAAAATTCAGTAAATGGACATATTTTTAGATGAAAAGGAAGAAGAGATGGTGTTTTATTGAGGAAGTGTAGTCTAAACTAGACTTTTAGGGATGTGTAGAAACTGAATAGAGGGAAAGGCAAGGTGGGAGTGGAAACAGAGAGAAGAGGAAGAAATGCTGAGCTAAACCATACAGATAGGAAATTATGAGATATTGGGGCAAGGGAATAGCAGAAAAGGCTGAATTACTAGTTCTGTCTGCTAGTAACTGTAATATTTTGGAAAAGTAAATTCATTTCTTGGGGCCTCAGGATTTTTTTTTCAAGTAATACAATAAGACTATACTAGATTATTTCTAACATCACTTCGAGATCTCAAATTCTATGATAACATGATTCACTGAGCTCTGCACTAGTCAGACTACTTCTGGAATATACTGTGTTCCATTCAAGGTGCTACATTTTAATAAAGACATTTACAAACTAGAACACATCCACTGGAGGGTAAGGGTATTAAAATCATGTTATAAGAGTTAAAGCTTAAAGAATTTTAAGTGTTTAATGATCTGCAAGGACATCATAGATGAGGTGTCTGTATCAGGTAGAAAACTGAATTACATAATCAGTCCATGTTGCCATGTTCAATGACTTGAGGGTGGGGAAAAGGAAGTCTAGATCTGTTATTTCATCAGAGTAAGGAATTTCCAGTGAAGAAATACCCTTTCTACCAAAATGAATCAGCAACTATTTTGCACCTTGAAGAGCTGCCTGGAACAATGATTTACTTGCCTAGTCAAAAAGTATCAGAGATAACTTCAATCTAGGACTTTGACTCTGACACTAACCACTCTACATCCCTCACTTCTTGAGAATGATAAAAGCACCAAATTGTACCTAGGTACTTATTTGTTTAAATCTTATTCCAAATGTTTATCTCACGTGCACCTGTAGGTTATATGTGTATGTATATGTGTATATATGTGCATATACACAGACTTATTTTTCAAGCATGAGTTTTATCTGATCTTTTTGTTTCTAAAACATAATTAAGCAGAAAATGTTCATTCATTTCATTAATTGTTTTTTTACCTTATTTGTAAAATGCACTGGAGAAAAAAATGGCAAACCACTCTATCTTAGCCAAGAAAACCCCAAATGGGGTCAAGAAGAGTTGGACACAACTGAACTTATTTTTTCTTTCAAGGAACTTCATTAAAAATATATTTGTCTCAAAAAGAGGTTGGGAGAATGTTTACTTTCTCAGTTTTTCAGAGTAATTTGTGTATCACAAGAATTGTTTTTAAATATTTGATGGAATTTACTTGCAAATCCACCTATACTTGGGTGTTTTTTTCTTTAGTAGTTCCTTTATGGCTTGCTAAATTTCATTTCTACAACTGTTGCTGTGTTCAGCCTTCATTGCCAAAGAAGACCATGCCATCAAAGAAATGATGACATGACTTGCACTCGACTTTGTTTTGAGTGAGGGAGGGCTGTGCAGAGTCATCACTTTTCCTGCAGAGTGACCACAAATTCATCAGGATGACTGGAGATGACCCAGGATCCACTGGGGAGAGGGCCAAGGTCTACTAAGTAGGTACTCACTTAGGATGAGGAAACGCCCATTCAGTGAATAGGCCTATTTAAGAAGTAGCCAGGGGATGGCCCCTTTAATGAGGTCAAGAAAAAGAAAGACATCAGGCTGGGAGGGAAACAGCAACAGTTACTATTGATAATCACTCTTAAGTGAGGAGGGTCCAGAAGAGAGCCCTTAGGCAAGGGCCAAGTGTAGTCCAATCACTGAGCTTCAGAGTGCAGTAGGTTTAAGATGAAGGGGAGGAAAGAGAAGGGAAGTGGAGGGGAGGGGGAAGGAGAAGGGAGGGGAATGGAGTGAGGAGAAGGGGTAGGGAAGGGAAGGAAAGAATTTAGCAAATAAAACCCAAGTTAACTGGGCATCTTCTGGCCATCTAATTTTAGGGAAGGATACAGGGGATGTGTACTCCACAACCCAGAAGAGAGTGAGGACACAGTAAATGTAATCTAACAGATTCCAATGGACGATAGGATGGATTGGCAAGACTACCCTGGAAGGGGGAAATGCTTCCTGGAGGGTGGGAGAGGGCTATTTGTTGTTCTCCAATTAGACTTCTTTCTATTCCCTTGCTCAGAGGGGGAAGAGAGGCTTCTGCCAGCTGTGGGAGATTATGCACTAAGAAGAACCCAAGAGATTCATGGAAGAGTGGAAGCAGTGAGAATGAAAGCAAGTTTTAGGTGCTACAGCAAGAGAAGAGAGAGGCAGAGGTGCTGCTACTGATTGGTTTGAGACTTAGGATAGCCAAGTACAGAACTCTCTCAGATCTCTAGCCCTGTTCTCAATTTACCTCATTCCATCATCCCATGTCCAATCACTCCCCACAACTCACTGGACAGCTTAGAAGCAAATGAAGGTCTTCCACCACCAGGAAAGTACTTGGAATCAGACAAATGTCCTTTTCCCTAACAGAAGTGTGTTATCTTCTTCAAATCAGGGAAGATGAATACTTACTATCTACTTTCAACAAAAATATTTTTAATACTTGGGTAAAAAAAAAGAAAAAATAATAATGCAATTCACCATAAAGTAGAATTCAACATTAAGAAGGTCTTTTTTGGACATCTAAATGTAGCTGATAACAATATCCCTCATGTACCAAAATAAATCTTAAGGCAATTCCATCACACAGAAGAATATGAGACTTCAAAGTCCTGAGTAAAAAACAGACAATGAAAAGCGCTTAGTAGTAAGTCCTACTATAGAATAACATGTAAACCAAGGACAGAAAATATCAGTATTATAGTCAAGTATTTCACTTGTACATCTTTCTTCTTTTTCTATAGTTATGGGCAACCACTTTAATCAATTCAATAATACTTGTTTTCTTAATTTCCATATTTTAACTAAATTTTATTTTTTTTTTGACTCCTACTTGGCATGATATCCATTGATCATATAATAAAATGAAATTGTCAGAAATTAAACAATGAATTTTTTTTCTGGTAAATTCATCATTTAGTCTCAGTTCAACTCAAATGGAAGCTCTCACTGAATGAAATGAAAGATCATTTCATAAAAATAACAAAAAAGGTAACCTACTAAGGTTGTTGCCCCTAGGCTATGCTAATTTTTTTTAAAAGATGATTAAACTATTCTAATACTTAACTAAGTAGACTAAGGCTTGAACACTGATGTAGCTTTATGGTTGTCTAAATATATAAAATTCAGCAATGATGCTACAGAGGGTCCTTAGATTTGATACATGCTTCCAACCAAAAGTATCACCATAGAAAACATAGAGTGCTTCTCAAGTTAATCAATAATGTAATCTTACTGAAAAGACTTTCCATTCTATTGCTAAGTAAACTGCTGGTTGGTAAATGTTAGCTGGTTTCATTTCATTATAATTACAAACTTGAATGACAGGATAAGACCTTCATTATCCAGAAGAAGTGGGAAATTATTTTCAATTTTTCCTCTAAAATGTTATACATAAGAAAAAGTAATTCATACTATGCCTGCCCTTTCGCAAGCCTGAGAACAACAAAAAAACCCTGCAATTATATTTGATTGTTCAAGAACTCACAAACAGCAAAATGGTCATTACACCTCCTTCATCACTTGTGTGTATACACACACGTACACACACACACACACGTTAGTATTTGGTTAGTCTTGAGTGTTTTAGAGAGATTCTTGGAGTAAACTCACATTATTTCTTCGACATACTAAAATTTAGCTCTTATTAAGAGGCAGTTTAAGACATTATTAAATTTTCCATTTGGTGGACAGTATAAGAGAATTTGAGGAATTACTTTCAACAAAACTGAAAAAAAAATGAATCTAGCTATGTTCAGAGTATTTTCTACAATGCTTTTCTGTGAGCGTTCCAGTGGTAAAATTTTAAAAGACATAAAACACATTAGAAAGTACCCAGAATGAGGACTGAAGAATGAATTTAAATTAGAAAATGATCAAATTTTAATGTGTATATCCACTCACTTGGAATTTTACTTTCCATTCAGGAATCTGAGTGGAGCCAGTCAAGTGGGATAAAAGAGAATGACTGGCTTGATTTTTTTGAAGATAATTAACCTTTTCAGGGTACCTGAATAATTATTTTACATCTTAGAAAAATTAAATAGCGCTCCACTGAAATAGCTAACGTTATTATTGCTAATGGTATTAATGCTAATCCTAACAAAAACAGTTACTAGTATTCATCTACAAGATTCAGGCTTAATCAATATGAGTAAATTGTCCTAAAAATTAATCACTCCCAAGATCAAATAAGTACTTGTGGAGGCTAAGCAAGTTGTACAGAATTCTCCTGAAGTGCTACTTTTCCCTGAGGAAGCCTCTTGACCTTATTTCCCAGTTACCCTTCTTCCCCTAATTGCCACAGGCATAAGAATCTCTTTCGGGAACATAGAGAATAGAGTAGTGTAAGCACTAATGCAAAACTCCTTATGATACACAACTCTCAGCCTTGAAGCCGTTCAGTTAGTTCATAAATTCTGACTTCCAAATCTGAGTAAAGCAAAGGAAAAGTGGGTACAAAAAAGTAAGCAGCATAATGTACAAATTAAAATCTATTGTTTTTTTTCCCCTTTTTCTAGCTTGGAATGAAATACTAATATGACCACAAATAGGCCCCCTGAATGAGCAGACCACTTCAGATGGCTGATAGTGGTTCAGTCCAGTAAGTTTACTGTTGCTCAGATTCAAATCCAAGTCAGAAACTTGCAGAGCTCAAAGCAGGTAGGCAGGATCATACTTAACCATGAATCTTATCACTATGGGAGCACTGAAAGGTACCAGGTATCCAGCCTAAGATATCTCTGACAGCCTGGAAAAACACAACATTTAATATCCTATGAAAGCAACAAGAAGACCAGCCCTGATCTTCCCTCTAGAACTGAGTAAAATCTGGTTATGAAAGTTTTTCAGAAAGTAGGCTGTAAAAATGGCCAAACACACTAAAAAACAAACACGGACTATTTGTGCCTGACCTGTGATAAAGCATTCAGAGCTCATCAGATATACTTTACCTTGACTCAAACATAGTGATGTCATTTTGGTCCTCTTCAAGAATAAAGGATAACCACCACCACAAAAAGTCATTATGGTAGCAGGAACACTCAAGACACAAACCCAGAAGAAGAAAATGAGTTCAAAAATCTACAAGCAAAATCAACAAAAAACACATCCTAGAGACAAATATATCTAGAGTTCCTGAGAGATGAAGCAAGAGTTTAGGGGAAAAAAAAGGGCAAGACATGTTTTTATAAGTGAATGACAGTATTAGAGGAAAAAATGGGAAGAGAAACTTAAGTTATAGAGGAAAGAACTGGAAAAAGAACTAATAGCTTAAAATAAGAAGACAAAACCTTATCTTGAACTCCTGGAAGATTAGAAGGGACTAAAAAGAAACAACAATGACTCTGTTGAGACAATAGGAAATATCAAAACAAAATCAAAAACTGAAAAATTAGAGGATAATTTAACATACCTTGCAGCAAAAGCCACTGACCTGAACAACAAATTGAGAAAGAAAATTGCCTAGATCTCTTGGATTGGGGACGGGGGTGGGGAGAAGCAAGTGGAAATAGAAAGAATCCTGGGCACCTCCTAAAAGAAATCCCAAAACGAAACTCCCAGAAACATTATACCCCAAATTCGGAATCTTCACATCAAAGAAAAGAAATTCTGCAAGCATCCAGAAGGAAAGAAATCAAATATTAAAGGGGTACAGTCAGAATCAGAAACAGTTCAGCAGGTACCACTATAAAGGACTGAAGAGTTTGAAATACTACATACCGAAGGCAAAGGCTTATGACCAAGAATAACTTACCCAGCAAAACTGAGTATAATCATACCAGGAAAAAAACAGATCTTTAATGAAACAAAATCAGAGTGCATAAGTAGAAGTATATACAAACAAGAAGAATGGAATGGGAGTAAATGGCTGAAACATGAATTTCACTCTCCATCTGAATCAGTCAAAGTGAAAAATATACACACAAAGCTAGAAACAGAAATACATTTTACTGGGAAAGTAGTTAAGAGAGAACAGGGAAATAAAGGGTAGATTAAAGAAGACATCAGTCCTAAACAAAAGAAACTCTAAAGATGAGCAAAAAGATACAGCTCCTTTGATAGCAAAGAACTGGGAACTGACAGGATACCCATTAATTGGGCAATGTTGAACAAGTTATACCATATAAATGTAACAGAATACTAGTGTGTTATAAGAAATGAAGAAAGGTATGGTTTCAGAGAAACATGTGAAGACTTGCATTAACCGAAGTGAAGTGAGCAGGACCATGACAGCAATTTATACAATAACAACAGTGTAAAGATAAACAACTTTGGAAGAATTTGATACTATGATTAACATAATGACCAACTATAATTCCACAGGAGTTAAGATGAAACATGCTATCCAATTCCTGCGAGAGGAGAAACTATGATTAACATAATGACCAACTATAATTCCACAGGACTTAAGATGAAACATGCTATCCAATTCCTGCGAGAGGAAAAAGTATATATATTATGTGAATATATATACTTATACCTGGCCAATGCCTAAATGTTTTGCTTGACTATATATGTTTGTAAGAGTTTCTTTTTTTCTTTCTGGGAAGGGAAAGAGAGAGGGATTTTGGTGATTGAAAATTTAAAAAAAATTAGGGGGCAGCTAGGTGGCACAGTGGATAGAGTACTGGCCCTGGAGTTAGGAGGACCTCTGTTCAAATTAAGTCTCAGACGCTTACTAGGGGTATGACCCTCGACAAGGTAACCCCTATTGCCTTGCCAGAGAGAGAGGGAGAGAGAAACAAAGAAAAAAGGAAGAAAGGAAGGAAGAAAATCAATATTTGGTTATGGAAATATTATGAACTTGATAACTGTTTCAATAAATGTTTGTTGAAATGAATTTTGAGCACATTTTTCTTAGGAACTAGCAATGAATGAAGACTCTAATCTGGGTAGTAAGTAAAGCTCAAGCTCTTATTTAATGTTGACTAAATTACCAAAGATGTTGATTTTGTTATGTGACATTTACCTATTTTCACAGGACTTTCAAATTTACTTCTTCAGCCTCAGTCTCTGTTGAACTCTAGTATTACATTTCCAACCAAATAACTTACTAGCACCTAAAATCCTAATTTTTCTTATATATTTAACATTCTTCTTGCATCCAATTCTTACTGCCATAAATTACAGCTCAGGATCTAATTATCTAAGGTTTAGAAGGCTACAATAACCTAATCTCTTAACTGGTCCTCCATGACTCCTAATTCTAGCCCTGTAAAGATATCCTATAAGACATTATACTACAATCTTCAAGAGTACTCCCTGATTTTATCTTTCCCTGAAAATATTCAATAATATCTTCTGTCTACCAAATAAAGTACAATCTATAACCTAAAAGTCAAGTCCCTCCAAAGTCTAATCACAATTAATCTTTTAAGCCCTATCACACTATAGTCACTCTAAACTATTCGCCATTACTATTCACTGTTTGCTACCTCTCTTCATGAACAGAACAGATCAGAAGAAACTCTGAGATTCTACAACCCATAGTGAGAAGAAAGCCCTTCTAAAACAGTCCTATGAAAGTCCTTTAGATGCTTAAGGATAGTCTGTATAACCATTGAGTATTTCCTTTTCGTAAAGGTTGGTCCGTGGCTTATGGTAAAGCCTTCATTTCTAGCACACTGCTTTGAAGAACATCTTAGGGTCCCTCTTTTCACAACTTAATAGACAGCCTTAGACTATTCAATTACAGAAATCAACAAACATTTATTAATCCTCTATTATGAAAAAGTTTAGTTCAGTCACTTTTTAGTTGTGTCTGGTAAAGATGCTGGAGTGATTTGTCATTTTCTTCTCCAGCTCATTTTACAGATGAGGAAAATGAGGCAAAAAGGGTTAAGTGACTTTCTCAGTGTCATACAGTTAGTGTCTGACCCCAGATTTAAACTTAGGAAGGTAAGTCTTCCTGATTCTAGGCCCAGCACTCTCCCCACTGTGCCATGTAGGAGCTCAATCATGAACATGGTGATGTTATAATTTAGGCTAACATTATTTCCTTCTTTTATCATCCTACAAATTTAGCTACTTCTTCCTATTGAAATTTACATCTCCTGGAAGATCTACAAAATTTCTTCTGTTCCCTCTGACAAGAATGTTCCCTTCTCATAATCCCTTACTAAAATACTACATGTTCTTAAAATCTCAACTGAAATGCCACTGATTTCATAATCTCTGCCCTAGATCAACCTAGTAATTTACAATTCTTCTTTATATTCCATACTGCTAAATATACCTTGTTAATACCACTTGTATGGGATTTATCAGAGAGAGTCTTCCAGGGCAGCTATTTTCACATAAGGCACTTTACCTCATATAACACAACTGTTTTGTACATAGTAAAATTTGTTGCAATTATGAGCACTACTTAGGATACTTGTATAACACATGGTCCCTGAAGTGAAGGATATAGAATTTAGAAAGGGAGATGACATAAACATAAATAACTAAAATCAAAAGGTCATAGACACAGAGAGAATTTCAAGAGACCATCTGATCCAACCCCTGCTACCAGGCAGGGAAACATTTGAATCATCCCCTGGATAAACTGCTTGACCTTTTTTGCAAAGTTCTTAAGGTTTAGAAATTTTGGAAACTGCTTTGGAAGAAAATTCTAGTATTAAATTACCTAAGCCCCTAAAAATAGTTTGGAGTCACAGAAGGACATGAATTTAAATTCTGCCTCATAAACTTAATAGCTGAATGATTTCTCCTAGGCTCAGTTTCCTCATCTGTAAAATGAGTTTAGATTCAGGAGCCTCTAGGGTTCAATCCAGTTCTAAATTTATGACTGTGATTATATTTTGTAACAAATTAAGTTAATTCTATTTAAAAAAAATTATTTATTAGCATTTTTTGTGTTTAAATTTTGGGTCCCATATTTTCTCCCTCCTTCCCCACCCCTCCCCAACCCACCAAGAAGGCAAGCCAATATCAATCATACATATCAAATTATGCAATACATTTTCATATGAAGATGAATTCAAAAAATGAAAAAAGCAAGAAAAAAATAAAAGTGAGAAAATTGTATTTCAATTTGCACTGAGAGTTCATCAGTTCTCTGCCTGGAGGTAGATAGCATTTGTTCACGATGAGACCACTGGAATTGTCTTGGATCATTGTCTTGATCAGAATAGCTACGTCTTTCACAGTTGATCATCATTACAACATTGCTGTTATCATGCACAATGATCACCTAGTTCTTCTCCCTCCATTCTGTATCAGTTCATATATGTCTTGCCATGTTTTCCTTACCACTCCCCCCGAAACATTTCTTATAGTACAGCAATACTCCATCACAATCATGCTACAACTTGTTCAGCCACCCCCAAACTGATGAACATTCCCCTGATGTCCAATTCTTTGCCATGTCAGAGAGCTGCTATATTGTTGTACATAAATGTCCTTTTTCTTTTCCTTTGATCTGTAAAATCTTTTGATTATTACTTCATTGTCTATGGTATCTTTTAACAAAATGTAGTTTCCTTAATTACCTCTTTCAATTAGGTCTATTTTTGCTTTTGATTTGTCTGAGATCATGATTGCTAGCCCTGCTTTTTTACTTCAGCTGAACCAAAACAGATTCTGCTCTGGCCCTTTATTTTAACTCTATACAAGTTTTTCCCTTTCAGTGTACTGTTGTACACAGCATACTGTTGGATTCTGCTTCCTAATTCATTCTGCTCCCCACCTCTGTGTTATGAATGATCTTATCCCATTTACATTCACTTACAATCATAGTTATAATAATTAGCAATCGTATACTTCCACCCTTTTTCCATCTTTTTTAACCTTCTCTTTTTTATCCTGTCCCTCCTTAAATATGCTGCCTCCTTTAATCCACACTCCCTTTTATGATCCCCCTTTTCCTCTCCACACTGTATCTCCACACATCTCTTATCCCCTTTCCCACCAAACACACACACACACACACACACACACACACACACACACACACACACACACACACACATTTACATAATTACCTCTTAAACCCATTCCTGATGAAAGCAGGTTTCCAGAACTAACAGTCTTTCTCTCCCATCTAATTTCTTGTGTTAGTTCTTCCTCTCATACCTCATTTGTATAAAATAATAAAATAATTGTATTTTGCATAAAATAATTACTTTTTTTAGCTGTTCCTAAACGGTTTTACCTTATAAAGTCATCTCAAACTCAGGTCTACCCCAGTCTTTCTTGTGAACTACCCAATTACTAATCACAAATCTTAGACATATGTGTTTTACATTTTACAGACATAAAACGTGAACAGTTTGCTCTTACTGAGACCCTTGTAATAAGTCTTCGGTATGTACCTTATGTTTCCCTTGGCTCTTGTAGGTCAAATTTTCTACTAAGTTCAGGTTTTGTTTTGTTTTTTTCACAAAGTCCTGAAAGTCTGACAGTTCATTAATGTGTTAATTTTTTTTAAAAAAAATTCAGGATCTTACTTAGCTTTGCTGGGCATGATATTTTCATCTGGAAATTCAGTTCTTTTGTTCTTCCATATAATGTTGCAAGACCAGCAGTCTTTTGGTGTCACTGCTGCTGGGTCTTGTGTAATTCTAATTGTGGTGCTGCCATACTTAAATTGTTTTTTTTTTCCCTTGTTGCTTGGAATAGTTTATCCTTGAAATGGAGGTTTCAGAATTTGACTATAATACTCCTATGGGTCTTCCTCAAATGATCTCTTTCAGGTGGTAATCGGTGGATTTTTTTCTATTTCTACTTTCCCCTCTTGTTCTAATGCTTCTGAGCAATTTTCTTTAATTATTTCTTGCATTATTGTATCAAAATTCTTTTTTGATCATAGCTTTCAGGTAGTCCAATTATTCTTAATTTTTCTCTACTTGATCTGGTTCTCCAGATCAATTGCTTTTCTTATGAGATATTTCACATTCTCTTCTATTTCATTCTTCATATTTTGTCTTATTATTTCTTGATCTCTTTTAATATTGGCTTCCCCTTACCCAATTCTGATTTTCAAGGAGTCATTTTCTTTCTTAAGATTCTGGATCTCCTTTTCTAATCGGTTGACTTTCTTTTCATAATCTTATTTTTCTTGGATTGTTCTTTTTTTTAGTTTTTCCTCACTTTCACTTGATTTTTAAAGTCTTTTTTTAAAAGTTCTGCTATGAATTCTTTTTGAACAGGTTACTCTTTGGGATAGAAGACATTTTCTTTCATCAGTATCCTCCTCTAAAGATGAACTCTAATCTTCTCTATTACCACAGTAACTCTCTATGGCTTCATTCTTTCTCCTTTGCCTGCGCTTTTTTTTTTTGTAGTAGCTTAATTTTTACAATCACTTCTAGTCCTGGGGTACAGGGGATGGTAGCTCAGTCCTCTCAGTTCTCCCCTCTGGCCTGGAACTGAAACCAAGAACTCTAGCCTCCTCCAAGTGCCCAAAGTCAGCATCATGCCTGCCCCACTGCTTCTGCTCTCACCAGGCTTGTGGTGGTTCCTTCTTGCCTCTGCTGTGTCTGCAGCACAGCTGAGTCTGATGTTCCATGTCAGCAGAGATTCCCTCAGTCTTCCTCAGCTCAGACACCCAACAACACTCACTGTCTTGGGTGTGAAACTTCCTGTGCCTAGGACCAAGGCAGCCTCCTAACCTAGCTAATCCCAGGGTTTGCTTCTGTTTCTTTAAGCAGATCAAGGATCTAGCCTGGAAATGTTTACTCCTAACAGGGAGTCCTGGGACTTTTCTTCACATCTTCTCTGATTGTCCCAGGAGGGCCCAGGGTCTGTTCCTACTCTTATTTATTTTTACCACTCTATGTTTGCCCTGAGGTGCTATTTGTTTTGTGGGGGAAAATCTTGAGAGCTTGGAATTTTCTGAACTACTTTGTCACCTTCCCAGAATCCTCCTCTCAAGTTGTGTTTTCTTAAGAAAATGTGAAGGTTATTTACACTTAGGTTTTGCTTCTAGGCTTGTGTATTGGGCATCCTTGGCACCTTTGTTAATCCTGAGCGATTTTTTAACTCATTTTTCCACCCTTATTCCTGAATTGGAGTTCTTTTTATTATAAGGTTTTTTGCATTTCCAGAGTATACTCTGCATTTGTTTAGCTTTGCTGTATATTACCCGGGGATCCTGTAGCTGCTTCGTCTGGTACTTAGTGTAGTATTCTTCAAAGATTACTTACAAACTTTCAGTGAGCTCTAAGCTGTTTGACTTAAGGCAAAAAGCTGATCATTGCCCTGTTGGAGTGAGTTTTTCAAGCTCCTAACTCTGGTTTGGATCTAAGTGACATAAGTATGAAGGTTTGACCCTCACTGAAGATTCCTTAGACTTGTACTGGCTCCAGATCCTATCAACTTACTGGAATGTTTCACAGGTTTCAGAGTAACTGAACTACATTGGGTTCTGGTGCCAGCCCCGTTCAGCTGCATATCTCAGACTGGTCTAGGGGCCAAATATGCAACTTTAATCTACAGTCAGTGTCATATAGTTGCTGCTCATTTGTATACCTATTCTTTGTCCATAGTCCAAGGCCAGGTCTGATATTATTCAAAGGATGAGCAAATGGCTCCCTGCCCTGAAACAGTCACATATAACCTCCATGAATAGTTTCAGGTGCCTTCCTAAGTCCACACTGAATCCACAGTTCTGTTACCATAGTCTTTCCCTCTCAGAGTAATGCCACTCTGTCTAGGTGCACATCAATATCTATATACAGATAGACGTGTATCTATCTATCTATATATACACCCACACATAGAGAGATCTATCTTTTATGTATCTAGCTATTTATATTTATTTATATAAATACCTAGCTACTGACATATTTTCTCTACCACTGACATATAAGCTCCTTGAAGACAGGGATTATTTTTTGTCTTTCTTTGTATTTCCAATGCTTAGCATATAGTAAGGGCTTATAAATTCTGCTGAATAAGAAACCTTCCCTCTAAGGTGAAAGAAGTTTATTAGCAGTATTATTTGGGTACAAGATGATGTGCAATCAGATGCAAATCAGGATTCAGTTCATATTTCATTATTTGCAAGGACATCAAAGACCTTGCCAAATATATTAATGAAATAAAAAAATTCACTACATGTCTACACCATTCCTTCAATCTACCAAGCTGGTAACTATATCAAAAAATGAAATGAGGTTAGTATGGCATGAAATGTTCTCTAAATGAACCATTTTTGGAATCTGTTAAGCCATGCATTCTTTAAAAAAAATGTTTACATACCATCTGTATAACAATCTGTTCTAGAATTTTGCTTAAGATCAATATCATTTAATTTCCAGAATCCAGTCTCATCTTTTCCTTGAAAATCATTACATTATTTTTTTTATTCAATCCAATGTATATATATATATATATATTTAGTACCTAATAAGTTCAGTGTACTAAGGCTAGAAAGATTAAACAGTGGTTCCTCTAAATAGTGAACTTATAACCCAATAGGAATGATAACATAAGAAGAATTCCTGATGCCATTCTAAGTAAGAGAGATCCAAACACAATAGTAAAAGAGAAGTCATTTACTGAGTATTGGGGGTGAATGAGGGAGAGAGAATAGCAAATATATCAACTCTGCCTCAAGATGGCAACTGAACTGGGTCTAGAAGGAAGGGGAGGATTTTAGTAGGCCGTTATGTGAGATCATTCCACAAATGCAAAGACAAAGCAATGAGAAAGTACAGGATACTAGGGAACTATGTTTATTTTACCTGTTCTAGTTTGAAAATCATTTTTGATGGAGAGGATAGAGGTAAAACAGTAGCCAAAAAGGTTGGCCTTCTATCTCACCATAAATCCTTGATCCCACTTTCTCCAATTTCTCTCGCAGATTATCTCCCACATTCCCTCTCTTATTTCAACTTCTATCGACTGAGTCTTTCTTTGCTACTTACAAATATGTTCATGTCTCACACGTTCTTAAAATACTTCCACTTATCCTACCATCCCCACTAGTTACTGTCCTATATTACTCCTCCCTTCTGCAGTAAATTCCTTGAGAAAGAAGGTTATACACAAGAATACAAGTCATTCTCCAATTGATAATGATATGAAAAGGCAGTTTTCTTTTTTATTTATTTATATTAAATAAATTTATTTAACTTTTTACATTCATTTTCACAAGATTTTGGGTTCCAAAATTTTCTCCCCATTTG
>CM053770.1:318139787-318165837 GCA_028658325.1 Potorous gilbertii
GGTCCGAGTCCCGGAGATCCCCCGCTCCCCTCTCAGCCCGTCTCTCTCACTGACCTGTGAGTCTGTGGGTGGTGGGACCTTCGCAGCCGCCCGGAGATTCAGGTCCCTGCCGCCTGCTGGGCTCTGCTCGCTCCTCTCAGTGCCGCGTGGCCGGAGCGGGGGAGGGGAGCGCTCGGCTGGGCAGGGCTGTGCTCTCGTCCAGGGTACCTTTGCGGTTGGTTTTTCAGGGCTCTCTGCAGCGGAAATCTCCTTCACTGTGTTGCTGCGCGGCTTCCACTGTTCCAGACTTTGTCAGGAGTTCTTTTTACAGGAAATCTATGGGCTGTGGGTTCAGACCTAGCATAGGTGAGTCTTTCTACTCCGCCATCTTGGCTCCGCCCCCTGAAAAGGCAGTTTTCAGAGGAAGAAAAGCTATCTATGGCCATATGAAAAAAGTGCTCTAAATCACTATTGATTAGAGAGATGTAAATCAAAACAACTCTGAGCTACCACATCACACTTATCAGATTGGCTAACATGCCAGGAAGATGATAAATGTTGGAGAAGATGTGGGAAAGTTGGAACACTAATTCATTGTTGGTGGAGCTGTGAGCTGATCCAACCATTCTGGAGAGCAATTTGAAACTATACCCAAAATGCTACAAAAATGTGCATACCCTTTGACCCAGCAATATCATTTCTGAGACTATTATATCCCAAAGAGATCATAAAAATGGGAAAGGGTCCCACATGCGCAAAATTTATAACAGCTCTCTTAGTGGTGGCCAAAAACTGGAAATCAAGGGGATGCCTAAACAAGTTGTGGTATATGAATGTAATGGAATACATGTAATGTGCTATAAGAAATGATGAACAGGAAGACTTCAGAGAGGCCTGGAGAGACTTATATGAACTGATGCTGAATGAAAGGAGCAGAACCAGGAGAACTATGTACACAGTAACAACCACAGTTTGCAAGTAATTTTTCTGGTAGACTTAGCCCTTCACAGCAATGCAAGGACCTAAAAAACTGCCAATAGACTCTAGACAAAATGCCTTCCATATTCAGAGAAAGAATTATGGAATTGGATTGCTAAAGGAAGCAGACTATTTTCTCTTGTGTTATGTTTTGTTTTATGGTTTCTCCTCATCATTTTAATTTTTCCACGCAACAGGACTAAGGTGAAAATGTATTTAATAAGAATGTATGTGTAGAACCTACATAAGATTGCATGCTATCTTGGGGAGAGACTGAAGAGGGAAGGGGAAATGGGGGGAAGGGAGGGGAAAAATCTAAGATATATCGAAGTGATTGTAGAAAACTGAAAACAAACAAAATAATTTTTAAAAAAAAGAGAAAAACGGCTATACTAGACGCCTTCATTTCTTCTCCTTTCCTCTAAACCCTCTACAACCTGACTTCCAACTCAAAAAATTCAGTTGAAAATGCATTCTCCAAAGCCACTAATGAATTCTTCATTGCCAAATATAATAGCTTTTTATCAATTCTTAATCCCTCTTGGCCTCTGCAGTATTTGACATTGTTACTTACCTTCTCCTTCTGGATACTTTCTCCTGACTAAGTTTTTATAACATTACCTTCCCCTAGTTCTTCTCTTAATTATGTAATCACTACTTAATCTTTTCTGGTTCTCCAGCCATGTCATGCCTACTAACAGAGCCACAAGGCTTTTGTTTTGGGCCCTTATCTAATCTCCCTCTATATCCAATGTTATTTAACATGGCATCTACAATATTTTAGTATAATTGGTTTTCCTTGTAATCTTAGGTATTTGATTTTAAGCATAAAAATAATCTGAGAAGGGATCTATAGGCTTCACCAGATTACCAATGATGCACATGCATGCACGCACACATGTACACACGCACACACCTTCATGATGGTCTTAGTAGAAGAAGCAAACTCTAACATCATAAAGAAGGGAATGAATGGAAAATTAAAAATACAGAAAGAAAAAGAGTAAAAATTTGTGTTCAAGGATAAGGAAAATGGAATAGAAGAGGAGAAACAGAATGGAAGTGGATGACTTCAATTATATATTCACTAATGTTAAGAAGACTGCTTTTACAATTTCTTTTCCTCTTTGTAAAGAGGGGGACCAGGACAGAAAGGGAAAATTATAGGAAGGCAAGGTAGAAGCATATACACAATAAATAATCATTAGGTTGTGTTTGCCCTTGTTTTCAAAGAAGATCATGACATCAGAGGAATGATGACATGACTTGCACTTGACTTTGTTGTTTTCAGTGAGGGAGGGCTGTGCAAGGTCACCAGGTTCACTTTCTCCTCCAGAGTCATCTGGGTCCAGTGACCAGATATTCACCAAGACGACTGGAGATGACCCAGGATGCGGTGGGAGACCTTGGCCTTTTGAGGCTAGGCCTAAACTCTAGTGACTCCCCTTTACCTCCAGGATCAAATATAAAGTCTTTTCTTGGCACTTAAACATTGTCAATAACCTGATGCTTTTCTTTGTTTCCACTCTTCTTACAGTTACTTCCCTTCACTCACTCCATGATCCAAGAATACTAGTATACTTATGGCTCTTTGAATCATCTAGCCTATGTGCAACTGTTCTCCTGGAAAGCTTGGGGCTTCTTTAAAGATGGCCTGCCTCCTTATGGAGTCTTTCCTAGGCCTCCCTGCTCCCAATGCTCTCCCCTCTCAGAATGTACTCTCTCTGCGTGTCTTTTTTCCCTGTAGTTTGCCTCTCTGCCTCTCTCATCTATTTAGTTGTTTACATGATGTCTGTCCCATTACCCTGTAAGCTCCTTGATGGCAAGTAATGTCTTTTTTCCTTTTCTTTGTATACTTACATACTTCCATTTCTTTGTATACTTGTATAATTTGTATACACAGTGCCTGAGCACATATTATGTACTAAATAACTTATTGGGTGCATTGACTTGATTAAATGCCAGCCATGTGCTAGGAACTGTGCTAAGAAGGCTGAACATATTCTCAAGGATCTTACATTCTACCTCACCTTGAACAAAGCAATGGCCAAATTAACAGCAGCTAAATTTTATGTAGCAATATAAGGTTTCAGAAGTTGTTTACATATATTATCTCCTTTGGTTCCCACAATAATCCTATGAGATTGGGGTATCGTTATATCCTATTTTACAGAAGAGGAAACCAAGACTGGAAAAAAGGTTTACCGACTTGTCCAGGCTATGAGACTGGGGCATCACTATATCCTATTTTATAGAAGAGAAAAACAAGACTTGAAAAAGGTTTACTGACTTGTCCAGGTCAGTTGTGAGCTGGAATTTGGACTCCAGTATTTCTGGCTTCAAGTCTAGACTCTATCCACTAAGTGAAACTGCCTTTCCATGTCTTCTTCTTGGTGTCTCCTTTTCTCATGTATCATTGCTATTCAAGTACTGAGTAGTTAGCACATTAATTACATATTATCTTACATTTTCCTAGAGTTGTTTTTTCCCTTCCTTCACTCAACACATATATAAACACAAGTAACTAGCTTAGTACTATTCCCTCTAAAAGCTAGAAAAATTCACTCAGTTTTCCAACCTTGCTCTCATTTACCTCAGAAAGATGCCCTAGAGATTAGTCAAATATGGTGCCTAAGTTCCTCAAAAGAAAAGCATTATAAAAATCCAGGCTTGACAAGTATGAAAGATAAATGATGAGCCAACTGTCATCACCCCTACATTGTTAGCAATGAAAAGTTGAGAAGAGTTTTAAAAATAAGAGACATAAAGGCATGACTCTAATATTAGAGTTCTAAAATTCCATCTCTGTCAGAGTGGAGTGATAGTAGTAGTGCTAGAAAACAAGTTCTCAACAATCTAAAAAGAAGGCATGGCTCTGATGTGTCATAAGTATCTTCTTGCTTTACTTCATTCCTTTTTCTATTACTATTAATTTTTGCTGCTAGTCAACGAATTGTATTAGTATAAATATAATTATATTATAACAAACCTAGCTAATCTGGGTTTATTATTAAGTCCTAGGAAAAGAATAACATCTTGAGAAGTATTATAAAAATATAAAATTCTTTGTATATGTTTTCTGATGCAATTATCTTTAATCTCATATGGTACTCAGGAGTGGGATCTCTGAGTCAAAGGATATACACATTTTGATTATTTTTTTAAAGTATATTTATAAATTGCCTTCCAGAAGGGTTGGACCAATTCAAAGCTCTACCAATATTGCATTAGTGAGCCCATCACATTTGCAATGATTAGGCTTACTTTTTTCATCTTAGCCTATTTGCTAGGCTTGTGGTGAAATGGCAGTTACTCTGATCTGACTTTCCTTTATTAAGGATTTGGAGCTTTCTTTCCTATGGCTGTTAACAGTCTGCAAACCTTTTGACAAATGTTTGTTCATATTACTTGATCAACAGTATTATCTTATTAAAATATTAATAAATCAATTTAATTTATTTAAAAGAATAATTTTTTATTTTAATTTATTTTAAATTAAAAATAATTTAAAAGAATAAAATTCTTCCTTAAGAAAAGGAAGGCTGGGTTAGGTGTCAAACTCATCAGCTTTGGGCTGCCAATGGGTACTATTAGGGCAATGAAAAACCAGGAATAAAGAAACAAGACTACAGGAAATGAGAGGAAACTAAAGACAAATTTAAATTAACTTGCACATGTTCCTAGAGTCCCGATAACTTGTCAGAAATGCCAATGAAAATCACAAACTTGCTACTTGACCTATGTCTGGCTTAAACTATTTAGGATTAAGTGTTGTGAAGGAATATTCAGAGTGTGAGTTTTAAAAGAATTGGAGAAAGAAAGGAAGATATAGAAAAACAAGTTTAAAGAAGGGTTTAGAGGAGGTAAAAGGGTTAGCTTTTTATTTGTATTATTTCCATAGAGCAGAAAGATAATTGATAATACTGACTTGATCTAGATTTGGCAAATTTATGGACTTCTATCTTTTGCTATACTTTGTTTGTTGTTGTTCAGTGGTGTCTGACTCTCTGTGACCTCCATTTGGGGTTTCCTTGGTAGAGAGACGGAAGTGGTTTGCCATTTCTTTCTCTAGCTTATGTGACACAGGAGGAACAAAACAGGAGGAAGGCAAACAGGGTTTAGTGATTTGCCTAGGGTTACACAATTAGTAAGTGTCTGAGGTCACATTTTAACTCAGGTCTTCTGACTCCAGACTCAGGTCTCTATTCATTAAGTCATATAGCTGACTTTTTGTTATATTTAGGTTACAGCAAAAGAATAAAATAGAAGCATTATGTTGTAACGAAAAACTTCCTAGAATTAGAGTTAAGAGATACCTGGATTTGAAACTCAATTTTGCTACCTTCTAGTTGACTGGCCTTGTAAGACACTGCATCCTGCAGGTCATCTAATCTCAACCTCCTGTCTTAATACAAGGAAAGTGAGTTACAGAGAGCTCAGATGAATTGTCCAAAGTCACATGAGAAGTAGAGCTGAGATCTCAACCCATGTCTTCCAGATCTTGTATTTTTCCATTGTAGCTGGGCATTTCCTTAAATGAATCATTTAGTCTTACGAGGTTCTCATTTTCTTCATCTGTAAAGTCAGGACAATAATACTTGTAGTACCTACATCATAAGATTAGTTATTAAATAAATTAAGTTATGTTAAATAAGGATTTAAATATTAAAGAAACATCCATGCTTCATGTCCCAATTAAAGATGGCAAGAAGAAAGAGGTGACCTTAATTAGCAGGTGTTTTAAAAAATTATCTGCCACCAAATGGAAAGCAAAGCAAAGGACTATGACTTTTTTATACTGCATGCAAGGCACTCTCATTAAGCTAACTTTTTGTGGTTTTCATTGCCTCTTCAAAATGGAACAGAGAGAAGAGGTAGGTAGAAAGGCAAAGGTAGAATGATGAAGAGAAAGACAAGTTTCCAGAGGTACAAACCCATGCCTTTAGTTATATTTTAAAGTATTTAAATGTTAAATAGTCTATTTTTGAAGAAACTAATCAATGGAATGATTTTGATGATCTTTACTTTCTTTAATACCTAATAGGTATTTGAGAGGGGGAAGAGGCCTGCAGCAGTTCAAACTTTCCTAGACAGTGTTTTACAGGAGATGTAGGCCATCCCAGACAAGTAATTCTCCAAAATACTAATATCTTAAAAAATTAAGTAAAATTATTGTTAAGAATACAATTAATATATTTATTTTAGATAGATTAAACTTATAACATAGTTATATTTTTATGGTCTACTTACATACTTCATAGTATCTTGAAGTCTTCTAAATTCTATACCTGTATCAAGCATTTACACCTATTTTAAAGAATTTTCTACGGTAAAGACATTTTAATTAGAATAAAAAATCAAGGTAAATGCTGTGTTAACTTTTGCAAAAGTCAGAACATCTGATATATTCTTGAATAGTTTTATTATTTCATCTTCTAGAAGGAAGTGTAAGCAACAAAAGGTACACATCTATTCTCAACTTAATTCTGACCAACACAGAGAAATGTGTTGGAGAAATGGAAATGAGAAGAATTATGGGAGAAAGTTCTGGAATACATTTTGGAATTCATAATCACAAAGGAAAGGAATCCTAGCATAATCAAAAGTGTGTCCCAGACTTTAAAAAAGATTTCAAAGAGCTCATTCACAAGGCAAATAAAATGCCATAACTAGAGCCTTTATACTGGAGAATAGTTCGAAAGGGAAAGATTGTTACTGAAATTGAAATTCTGATAATGCAATCACAAATGATGTTAAGAAAAAGGAGAAGTACCTAAAGAAACCAACATGTTTACACAGAGAATTATCCAATACACTCAAATTTTTAAAAGATTAACAAAATATGGAAAAAAGATTAAGTAAAATCAGGGCCCAAAAGAATAGTCTAAATTTGAAAGAATAGTATCAGAATATAAAGCCCAGAAAGCACTAAAGCACTTAGAAAAAATTCAAAAGGTGATGAAAAAAACTTTTTTTTAAAAAAAAATTAAAGTTATGCTCACAATAAGAATAAAAACAAACAAGGAATCAAGAAATACATCCATGATTTAGGTAAATACTAATGACACAGAGACATCAGAACTGTTTAACTTCCCTTTTGTTTCCATCTCCTCTGTCTAGAAGCATCATGACTCTCACATAGAAGACAGAACATATATGATTCAAAATGAATTAGTGTTCAAATGTGTAAGAACAAAAGGTTCAACTGAGTCAACAATGTGACAAACTTCCTCAAGATCAAGTATGTCTTAGGTATAGAAAAGATGGACTGTATACTAGGAGGTATAGAGAAAATTTGGATAATACAAATATATTTTATTGTTGTTCATTCCCTTCAGTCATGCCAACCCCATTTGGGGTTTTCTTGGCAAAGATACTGAAGAGGTTTGTCATTTCTTTCTCCAGCTCATTTTACAGATGAGGAAACAGAGACAAACAGGGTCAAGTGACTTGCCCAGGGTTACACATCTAGTAAGTATCTGAGGCCAGATTTAACTCAGGAAGATGAGCCTTCTAGATTCCAGGCCCATTGCTCTATCCACTGTGCCAACAAGCAGCCAACAAACACATTTTATGTATATAAATACAAAAATATAAACAAGTATGGTGAAACATCTTTATTAGGGAATAGGACTAAAATTCCCCTAATGAAAAAACAAAACTGCAGGTGTCATGAGACAAGAGATCATCCAGGAAGGGTCAAAGGAAAAAGAGACTGATTGGTGATTATGCTGAGAGGTAATAAAGCAGTTATTTGTTGACTGAAAACAAGAGAGGTGTCAGCTGTCTTCCCAGGCAGATATCCAACATGTAAAGGGAACCTCCAAAGACTTGTCAAAATGGATAATGACTACCTACCTACTTCCAGTGGTTCACATGGGCACAAATATGAAAAAAAGTCATTTATAAAGAGCTGATATAATTGTGAATATATAATTTTGAAGTGTGCAAAGCATTTAACAACATTACCTTATTTGGTCTTCCTAACAACCTTGTAAAGGAGTTGCTATTTATTATCTTCATTTTACAGTTGAGGAAACTAAGGTACAGAGGGTTAAGAGACAGGGCAAGGGACACAAAGCTAGAAAGTGAATGAGAAGGAATTTTAACCCAGACCTTTCTAAGCGCAAGTCCAGGGGTTCTTTCTACTCTGCTGTGTTGCTTCCTGCTGCCTGATAGTGCCAGAAGGAACTTAGAAATCATTGCTAAAAATCACCCTAGATCACTGAGGCAAAGGAACTGTTTTTACCACTGCCATCAAAGGCAAGGGATACAGAAAAGGAAAGCAGATTTAGGAAGTAAACTGCAAGAAGATGGTTTAGAATAGAATCTAGGTTTCTAGATCACGCTTAAAATACCAGAAATGACAGGTTCCTGTCCAGAGATGGAGGGTACCTACCAAGGACTGTAAGAATACATTCAGCTAGTCCTGCAAATTTTATCATAAAGCTTTTAATAATTGAAAAAGAAGTACTAAACATTTCCTATGCATATTCAGGAAATTAGATGCCACAGAAAGTAGCAATGCTGAGGGGGAAAAGTAGTTGAATCACTCAGGAACTGATTTAAGATAGAAGCCAGGGATGAGACTCATGACTTGCTTATGGATCTGGGATGGTTTAACTTAAGTTATTCAGAGGAAGTAACATGGATTAGAGTAGTGGGGTTTCATTGTATGTTAAAATGACAGATCCATGTGAGAAAACACAGGGCCAGAAGAGGGAGGTATGAACAGGAAAATTAAAGCACTATTGGTTGAGCTATGAATTGTGAAAAATACTTTGGAATCATACCCAACAAGTTATAAACTGTGCATACTCGATACCCTAATGAGATCAAAGAAAAAAGACTGACATGTACAAAAACATTTGTAATCGTTCTTGTTGTGGTAGATAAGAACTAGAAAATAAGGCCCATTGATTGGAGACTAACTGAACAAATCATGGTAAAGGAAGGTAATGGAATACTGTGCTACAAAAAGTGATGAAAGGGACCTGCAAGGCTTACATGAACTGATAGAGAATTAAATAAGCAGAACTAGGAGAATAATTTATACAATAACAACATTGTAAAAATGCATAACTCTGAAAGATTTAAGAACTCTGATTACATATAATGACCATCTATGATACTGAGCATCAATGATGCACACTATCCAACTCCTGACATGGAGGTTAAAGACTAAATATGCAGAATAAGACACACAGTTTTAGATATGACCAATATGAGAATTTATTTTGTCTGACCCTATATTTGATATAAAGATTTAGTTTTCTTTTCCTTTTTCCTAGGGATGGGAATAGTGTTTGGGGGATAGGGGGAGGTAGAAGTAAGATTAAATAAGTAAGAATAAATTAAATAAATTAATTAAATAAATGTCTAAATTAATTCTATCCACATATCTGCTCTGCTTATCAAGCACAGTATTCCCTTGGCAAACAAATGGATTTATGTGGTATATAGTGTAACAAAAAGTCACGAGGGACTTCCCCAACTGGTAGCCATTCTTTTGCACTAACTCTTTTCAGATATTCATGATAATGAATAGAACAAGAATACAATTAGGGTTTAATGCTGAATTTTACAAATAAGTGTCCTCTCAGCAAAGAAAACCAACTAAGTAAAATGATCCTAACATTGTACTAGTTTGCTAATATTTGGAAAACTAGTTGGACAGAGATAACACAGTTAAACCTGAAGCAGATGAAGACTTTCCAAACACATTGTACCTGATGCTCATTTGGTTTCCTATCTCCCCATTCAAAATTTTTTGCATATTGATACAGGGTATGCTGGGTGTGTGTGTGTGTGTGTGTGTGTGTGTGTGTGTGTGTACGTGTCTGTGTACTTAATGCAAATCTGGGACTGTGTTAGGCAACAATGTAGGGTTTAACATGGGGAAGTGAAGGGTATATATAATGGAGGACACTTCAATATTACTTTTAGTAAATGTACATATTTTAATCTAAGAAAACATCATTCTTCATTGGAAGTAGATATTTATTTCATGAAGACATGTATTTCAGAACGGAACAAAATTTCCAGTGGACAGTAACACAAAGGGAAACCATTGTTCTTTCCAGTGTGAAGACTATCTAAGATTCCTTAAAAGATTAAATGATGAAGAATTCTATCCAACAATAATGTAGAGAAACATAGGTGCAACAAAGGTGTGTTTCCAACTGTCACAGAGCAGGGCATCTTAAACTTTTCTATTCACAACCCCTGTAGCACTTCTTAAACTAGGTCATAAGAAGGTCTGTGACATAGAGAATGTCATCTGCAAAGTCTGAAAAGACAGATTCTCCATAGATGGTGACATTCTTTTGATTCTTCTTTTACAGATGACACTGCTCAGAGTGCAAGGAGTCCTGAAAAACTACAAGTACTTCCTGACACCAGTCCATCTCTTTTTTTTTTTTGACACCAATATTCTTCAAGTGATGCTTTATGACTACAAATCATGGAACACTATGATCTCTTTCTAATCCTAACTACAGGTAACCCACATGGGAAAGGACAGTCATATAGCAGGCACAAGTAGGCTGCAGTATACTAATATGACTTGTATACAATATATTACATAATATACAGTATAATACAATATACGGTATAATATCAGAGTATATATGAAAAGGATATGGACCCGTTATATAAAGGGGGTGTGTAGAGAAGTAATACCCACACTAAATGTAATCAAGGAAATATTAAATTAAGAAAGTGTAAGAGTTCATAAATGCATTCCCAGCTCTGAAAACTTCTTAATGTCAGGGAATAGGTCCGTTCATTTCTCTTGATATTTCTCTTATTTTCTTTTCTTTTTGTTTTTTGGAGGGGAGAAACAAAGGCAATTGGGGTTAAGTGACTTGACCAAAGTCACACAGCTAGCTAGTGTCAAGTGTCTGAGGCTGGATTTGAACTCAGGTCCTCATGACTCCTGGGCTGGTGCTCTATTTACTGAGAAACCTAACTGCCTCAATATTTCTCTCATTTTCAAAGTGGGGGGGTCAGGTCTTTCTCTCCCAAGTTTCATTGCTATATGTCTAAAATGAGCTGTCTTCATTTACCGTGACTCTTTATTACCTACATGCAATACTGCTACATACCTACTACTATACTTGTTGTCTTTTCCAAGATAATTAATAATCTAATCATCAAATACATGCATGATTTTCATCCCTGATGAAACTCCCTGACCTCTTTCCGCATGAGACTGCTGACTTCTTAATACTTTCCCCTTCTTTGGAATTGCACTCTCATTGCTCTCCTACCTGACAGTGGTTTTTGTCTCCTTTTGCCCTGAACACTGCCCGACAAAGTCTGTCCTTCACCCTTCTTTCTTTATACTTTCCAGGTAATTACCTATATGCTGATGACCAAAATCTCCATTTCTAGCTACACCATCTCTACTGAGCTCCATTCCTGCATTTCAAACTTCCTGATAGTTATCAGCATCTCAGCTCAAAGTCAGCATATCCAAAACTGGACTCATCTTCTTTCCACAAAATTTTCTTTCTCAACTTTATTTCTGTTGATTACACAAACTCCCTAAATCCAGGGATGGGGAACCTGCCACCTTGAGGCTACATGTGGCCCTCTAGGTCCCTGGGTGCCGTCTTTTAACTGAGTACAAATTTTACAGAACAAATGTTTTTACTAAGGGGATTTGTTCTGTGAATTTTGGATTCAGACAAAGGGCTGCACTTAAGGACCTTGGTTCCTCACCCCTGTGTCAATCACTTGCTTTGCAATATCAACTTCATTTTTTTAAAGGAAATACAAATTTCCAGGTCATTAAACACAGCCAGTCCTATTCAAATGTAAATATAGAAAACATTCCCAATCAAAATATTTGGGGTAGGGGTTATCAAAAGTTTTGAGTTATCCATACTGCAATAGATAAAGTGTTAGACTTGGAGTCAGGAAGGCCTGAGTTTTAATTTCCGCTTCAAACACTTGACTATCTGTGTGAGCTACACAAATCACTTAAACATTCTGATTCCACTTCCTCATGGATAAAATGGGGGAAATAAAAGTACTTACCTTACAGGGATCTCATAAAGATCAAATGAGATAATATAGTAAAGCACTTGGTAAACTTCAAAGTGCTATATTAATTCTAGCTGCTATTATTATCTACTTGACTAATATAGAAATATGACTGAAATTAAAATGAGGTGCACATACCCTACGTAGGATAAGATGATGCAAAATTAACAGCCAAAGAAAATATAACAGCTGATTTCAGACTTTAAAATACAAAACAGTATCCACACTGAAAAAAAATGTGGGTCCTTGGGCCCTGCAAATGATTCTTCAGAAAGCATAGACTTTAGAGCATTTGGGACTCCTGAAAAATGAAAATATTCAATGAATATTTGTCATAAAAGAATGAAAAATCTGGGCTACTGCTCTTTCTCAGGTTCCGTATCATATTATTCTAAGCCCCCAAGTCAAATCCTACAAAATTAAACAAATTAAATGACACAAGTACAGTTGTTCTGCACCTGGCTAATTAGAAGCCAAAATGATCCTTAACAACACTTTAGTTTAGAACTCCAGCCTCATTAAACCCCACAAATCATGTTTTCTTTTTTATGAACGACAATGTAAACTGCATTATCAAATGTTCTATCAAGGCTTAGATTTTCATCCACAGCACATAACCAGAAGGCAGGAAAAAATATTAAATAGAAACAGCTTAATATGTAAGTTTTCCAGCACTAAGTCAACAGGCTGAAGCAGAATGAATCTACAGAAAAGGTCTGCTGTTTATAGAATCCTTAAGACCCATAAATTAAAGATGAGTAACTGGGTCAGTTGCTTTACAACTTGTTACAACTGAGCTGTCAATAATGGGATGAGAAAAATAGAAATAAATAGCATTTGTTTCCTAACAGGCTGCCCTAGCAGCTGGAGCCTTATATGCTGTGCCACCTTTATCTATTCTGTAGGTCTTCTATGTACCTAATTATTTACATGTGTTTCTCCCACTAGAATATAAGCTCCTAGAGGACAGGTACTATTTTTGCTTTTCTTTGGACATATAGCTTAGCACAGTGTTGGTAAACAGGAAGTATTTATTAAATGCTTGCTGATGGATGATTGATGTTCAACACCAAGTACATCCAGCATGAAAAGTGAAGCTTGATGGAATTATACTCAGTGTGAAAACAAGTCACCTAGTCAAACAGTACCTACATTTTGAATCTAGTAATAGCAAATGTGTGAAGAACTGTTTCATTATCAAACTTTTCAGTTGTGGTGCTACATTAAACACAGTTGTACAAAAGAACATAAATTAGTGTGAACAGTACAGTGATGGTTTATGTGCTTTCACTAAAGGAATAAATAATCATTCTAATGCTTGCTTGTCAATTGCATCTCACCAATGTCTATCGTTTCTGTTCTATCTTCTCCGCTGACAAAGCCAGGCCCTCATTGCCTCTTACCTGTACTACTACAAGAGCTTCCCAGTTTATCTCTGCTCCAATATCTCCCCTCTCCAATTCACCTTTCACAAGGTCAAAATAATTTTCCTAAAGTATGACCATGACAATCTCCTATTCAAAAATTTTCAGAGCTTCTTCATTAGCTACAGGATAAAACACCAATTTCTTAGTTTGACATTTAGGACTTTCATCGTCTGACTCCTATCTACCTTACCAACCTTATTTTTTTTTCTTCTCTAAGACCAGGCCTCCCTATTTCATCCAGAGGGGAAGTACAAGACCAACTCACATACATAAACTCAGTGTTTACTTGTACAGAAACTTCAAACCATTCCTATTTTAACCTGGCTGGTTCACCTCTTCTAAGGTAGCCAAGTGGAACTCTATCCCCAACAACTCATCATATTGGTGCGATTTAGTGCAGACATTTGACTGGCTTAATCCAATGCAGCTCAGAACTAGTGAGCTCAAGCAATCCACCAGTCCCAATTTCCCAAGCAAGAATAACAGATATTAGCCAACATGCCTGGTGATTTAGACTTATTTCATACTACTATATCAATACTACCTTTCAACCAAAATGGACTCCCAGCTCCAAACAAAGCTGTACTCCACCTCTGCCAGGAATGCATTTCTCATCTCCCCCACTTGGAATCCTTCTTCTAGGCTTTAGTTTAGATGCCATTTCCTTCATATAGACTGCCTTGATTCCCACCACTGTATTCTGTCATAACTTTTCCTTTTACTATATTTCTTTCTGCACATGTGATACCTTTATATTGGAAGTTAAGTTCCATGAAGGCAGAAACTGTTTGGCACGTAGTTTTATAATCATAACGCTCAGCACAATGCTTTCCATATAGTAGATGCTCATTAAATATTGGTGAAATTGTATTACATTTTATGTGACTACATTTGGCTATAACTGTTCTAGTTCGTTGGATTTTTTTTAAGAGTCTTTTTGGATTCTGGCTTTGTCACTTAGTAAGTTAGCTATTGCTCATAGTTTTATTATGTGCAAATGTGATAAATATGACTTACCCAATTAATTGGCATAGCAGGTGTAGGGAGAATGACTTCACATGTAGGTTGTGTTGGGGTCAACATACACTCTAAATGCTACTGGCTCATTTCCTTATTAATTCTCTATTCAGGTCCTAAGGAAATCAAGGGGTATGTTCTAATATTTTCTTATAGATTAACAGAAATCATATTCTCATTAAATACTCATTTAGTTTTGATCTCCAATCCATTCATAACTACAGAAACCTTTTTTCCTTCAATCTTCTTTCTCCTAATCTCAAATCCTCTGGTCTCATAGGTTTAAAAAATGTCAATATTACTACACATACAGTTTACTAAGTAGCAAATATGAAGACACATGAATAAATATTGATAATGTATTGGAAGTGAGAAAACTTCACAGACATAGTCACCTTTGTGCTCTTCAAAAAAGGCAGGAAGGAGAAAGAGACCTGGAAGGGAATATTTTTTACCAACACTATTACTGATTCCTAAACTCTGGAAACAATTCTCTTAGTTTAGTAATTCAGATCTCTCAGCAATTCTCTCAGAAATATCTACAGAAAGATCTTGCAGGCTTCTCACATTCTTTTTCAGATTTATCCAACCAAGTCTTTTTCGACTTTGCTTCATTTTTCTTCTTTACAATGAAGAAGGTACTGAGAAGACTGTGTATTCAACAGTAGAGATCTGTATTTCAAGAAATCAACATCTATTCTACTACTTCTCTTTCTCTTTCCCTTGTTCCAGTTACAAGTTCTGACCTTTGTATATTTTTCCCTTAAATTCCTTCCCTTCACACACCACTCTGAAAATGGAGTTTATTTTTTTTTGACTAATTTCTACCCTCCTTATTAATCTCTCATCTTCTCTCCTTATTCCCACCCAATTTTGTATTTCTACATGAGATGCTATGTTCTTGCTTGCTTTTTTTTGACTGGTTTACATAAAAGTATATTTCATGTTTTGATTGCTCCCCTATACCATATTTGTAGAGTCTTCTCATGTACTCTCATTTATGAGATAGGGAAGCTCTACTTCTTTCTGTCTTCTTTCAAAATTCCCTGGTGCATTATTCTTCTTCTTTTCCTTTTTGTTCATCTTTTAAGATCATCAAAATATAATAAAATCAGTCCCCTGAGAGGATTCTGAGGGGATATTTGTTTCTTCTCTCTCATTAGAACACAAACATTTCATTATCATATATAGTCTCTTCTAATCTGAGAGGGCGGTGGTGTCCTTAACATCAATAAGTAAGGTCGGAAGAAGTAAGGATTTGGGGGAAGGATGAATTCAGTTTTGGACATACTGAGTTTAAGTAACATAAGTGACCCTGCTCTCCTACTCCTTTTCTTTTCCTCTTCACTGGCTTCTCCTTTGGCTTCCAAACATGTAGATTTCTCTTATATACTGGAAAAAACTTAGCATGACCTTGCTGCTCCTTGTTACTTGAGCTGTATTTCTCTCCATTTCAAGGCAAACTTAGATTTTACAAATCATAGAATGATCTATAACCACCACTTTCACTTCTTTATCACCTATATATTCCTTAATTCTCTGCAATATGATATTCTTTCTCAAAACATTTCTGATATTCAACTTTTGAATGTCACTAGTGATTTCCTAATCATCAACTACACATATTTCTCATGAGCTTCCAAAGAAATATAAGACAGTCCTTGTCCTCAAGGAGTTTATAATCTAATTGAGAAATAGCTAAATAAGATTTAAAAAATAAAATTAAAAAATTAAAGTGGGGCAAGGGTAGGGTTAGGGCTTCAATTTAATATCCTAATTTTCCTTTACCTCTCACCAGCACTTAACACTGGTACAGGATATATATAGATACACACACACACACACACACACACACGTATAAAATCCTTGTATTTCCTAATTCCATCTTCAAAGTTCAGTCTTCTGCCCTCACAGAATTCTCTTATCAGGACTTCAATATCATCCTATAAAGGTGTCTATGACCTTCCAATAAGAAAGAAGATGAAAGTAGACTACTTGGTAGAGTGGTTCTGAGGCAAAGCTGAGGAGTAAAATGGAAGCAGGAGGGAAATAAGCATTTATACAGCACCTACTATGTGCCAGTGACTATGCTAAATACTTTACCAATATTGTCTCAATGGACACACACACACACACACACACACACACACACACACACATACACACCACACACACAACAGAGGAAGGGACTAATCGGTGGGAAGATTACAGTAATCCAGGCATGTAGTTAAGTCTCTGGACTTAGGCCATGGCTGTGGAAACAGAATGAAAGAAATATGTTACAAGTAGTATGAAGGAAAACTGCACTGGACTGATTACATATCAGCAGCAAGGAAAAAGGAGGAACAAAGATAATTCAGGTTTAAAGTCTGCATGAGTGAGATAGACTTTGGAAAATGAGGAGGGCGCCCGTTTTTATTATAGTTAAGGGTTTTTTGTAGGACTTGGTGAAATATTGAATAAATAACTAGACAGATAAAAAAGATAAATAAAAGCAGCTCAATCCCCTTATGTTATTAAGAAAGAAATCAAGACCCCCAAAGCTTAAGGGTATTAAGGAAGTAAATAGAAGACACAAAATTTGATCTCAGGTCTCCAAAGTAATGTGACTCCAAACTTAATGGGATTTGAAGGAGGTATAGACACGAGAGAGTAAGAAAATGATGAAATTGGTTTGACATGTATTGAGTCTAAAATGAGAATGGGATCTGAAAGCAGAAAGGTAGACTAGATGACCTCTCAAGGTACACTCCAGCTCTGGGATGATGAAAAGAGTACTATCAACTGCTATCATTCCTCAAGACTGATAGATAGGTAGGACTCTAATTTACGTAAATAGAACTGCTCTCGAACTAGAGCAAAGACTACTATATATAATTTGTACCCTCTGATTGCTTTTTCCTTAAAATGTTTAAGCATTGCAGATTACAGCACTACTCATTCATTCGTAGGAGATGACTAATAAGTCTCATTTGTCAGCAGGAAATCATAAAACAGGTCCTTCTATAGGAAGATCACAGATAATCATCTGAGTGAAAATTTATGCAAAATAACAGATTAGTAATAGTTTTACATCAGCAGGACTTCATGTTTCATATTTTATAGTAACTACTAATAGAGTTTAGTATTAGAATTTGAAAATGAACAGAAAATGGAAAACTCTGTAAAATTTATTGTACTCTTTCAGCTATTATGAGGTTTCATTACAGATATCTACTCTAAGACATCATTCTTTGTTTTAGTTTCAAAACGTAGTTCCTACTTTAAAAATGGTTTTCTGGAAAACCTCTACATTTGCATGAATTCAAATGAAAATGTGTTGTCTCTCTACTGTCATTATTCTGTTCAATGGTTTGTTACATATTTTATAGGGTTAGGAGATGATTAATAGTGGATTCCTGGAAAACATTCTGTAAAATAAAAACAACGGTTGTAAATCTTGGCAAAACCAACTACATACCTATTTAAATATTTGATTTTATAATTTTTAAAAGCTAAGTTCTCTAGGAAATAATATGACAACTCATGCCAGTACCACAGTCATGAATGCACAAATAGAATAACTGCATTCTGTTATTAGAATACAGCATTCAGGATCTTATATGGAGGGTGGTTTTCTACCACATTCAATTCAACAAACAATGAGATCTTCAAAATTTCCTCATGCAACACACACTGGAATTCTATGATGCTGCTTCACTGCATCCCATGAGACAATAAAAGAGTAAAAGAGATTATAATGCTGCAATGGCATTAACTGACACAAAAATAAAGGAAATAGTCTTTTGAATAATTAGAATTTTTAAAATGGGCTTTTCTCAGGTAGTGCTAGAATAGAGGATATACATTCAAATCAGAAATTCCACATATGATTATAATAGAGCTGCATATATTAGCTCAGTATTAGCAGGACAAAAGACGGTTCCCTCTTACTGAGAAAGACAGTAGAAAAAAAAAGCTGACAAGTTTTCAAATGAAATCAAAAGGTACAATGAATAACAATCCTATAATGTACTTCAAAATTAAGATTCTTTAAGCAAGCAGATCTATATTTCAAGTAATTAATATAACATTTGTACAATGGAAGACAACAACAAAAAAACGAAGTTAATCTACTAACTATTGTCTGAGAAATGGTAACTCAATGTTTCTGCTCTTTAGTAGATAACTGTTTTATTTCAGATGGGCAGCATTTCTTAAAAAGGAAATTAAAAAAATATACCTCAGTAATACAATTATTTCTGATGTTAAAAAGTTTAATGCTCATATAGAGAATACAGGATCATAAACCAATAGAATGGATTCATCTCCCATGTAAATAAATAAGTCTTCCAAAACATCTTAGTAACATTTGCACAGTAGTTTTTGAAAAGTATCACTAATATAAAAGGAAATTTTCAACAATAATGTACACTCGATGAAAACAAGGAAACAAACAAAAATAAAACTGAAAGCAAAATTGTTTTCATTTCAACAAGAGTAAACAAAAACTACAGAGAACCAGGGAAATAAATGTGAGGGAATAAAAACTAGAGAACTGGGGGACCAGTGTACCCAATAACAGTAACAGAAATAAAAACAGCACTAAAAGATAGCTGGACTTGGATATACTGCAATAACAAATCTCAGTTCCAGAAAACAGAAGATGAAACAATGAAACACACTTTTCACCCTTTTCCACATGAAGGTGTGTAATATATCAGTCAAACAATATTAATGTGTCTGTTGCATTTGCTTAACTGTTCGATATAAGGATGTTTTTTATTAGGTAGGGTAGGGAAAATAGCAAATACATAACTAAAAGAAAAACAATTGATAAAATGTTGGAAAAAGCAAAGCAAAACAAATAACTTCTGTAGAACACTATGTATCATCCTCCTGAAAAAAATCAAGAATGGTCTAAAGGAAACCAACATTTCATAGTGGAATTGATCTTTCTTAAGGAACTAAAAGTTAAATTCTGCTTTTCTGGATGAATACCTTAACAAGAGGTCTTACACAGAAAGTGAAATCAAGCGGGCTAATATAGTTCAACAGACCACAAGCAAATCACATTGCAAAAAAGAATAATGGCTGTGGCCACACACTCTCCAATATTTTCAACAATCAAGTCAAATCAAGTTAACAAATGACAAAACAAAGTAAATGCCTACTATGTGTGTGCCAGGAACTGTACCAAGTGCTGAGGATATAAAGAAAGGCAAAGCTAGTTTCTGCCTGCAAGGGGCTCACAGTCTGTTGAGGAAAACAACAAAACAAATATGTACAAACAAATATAGCCATGATAAACAGGGGAATCTCAGAGAGAAGGCATTAAGATTACCAAAAATCTGTAAAGACTTCTTGCAAAAAGTTGGCACTGTGGCTCAGGCTTCAAGGAAAGCAGGAAAATCATGAGTTGGAGATGAGGAAGGAGAAATCCCCAAGTATGTGGTATAGCCAGTGATAAATGCATGTAGTCTGGAGATGGAATACTGTGCACAACAAACAGCAAGGATCATAGTGTCACCGGATCAAAGAGTATGTGGAAGTACTGTAAAGTCCTGTAACTAGGACTGGAAAAGTAGGGAGAGGTCAAGTTGTAGAGTTTTAAAAACCAAACAGAGGATTTTTATCTCTGATCAAGGAGGTGAAACACTGGTGTGGAAAAGGGTGATAAGGTCAGATTTGCAATTAATTTGACAGGTGAGTGGAGAATGGATTGAGTGAAGAGGCACATGAGGCAGGTAGACCAACCAGAAAGCTACTATAACAGTTCAGGTGTGAGGTGATAAAGGCCTGTACCAGGCTGCTGGCCGTATCTGAGAAGGGGCCATATGCCATAAAGGCAGAAACAATAGGACTTGGCAACTGACTGGATAAGGGGGTCAAGATAGTGTGAGGAATCAAAAATGACATCAAGGTAGCAAGCCTGAGGAACTGGGAGGATGATGGTGCTTTTAATAATAAAAAAGTTAGGAATCAGAGAGGCTCAGGGGAGGGGGTGACAAATAATATGCTAAGTTTTATGAGATATACATTTCAAGATGTCTAACAGACAGTTGGAGATCTGATATTAGAGATCAAGAGAGAAGTTAGGCTCAAATCTTCCAGCCAGTGATAAAACATAAAAATTCCTAAATAAGTTTTGCCAGCAACGAGACACACATCACAGTTAGCAACATTTAGTCAACTAAAGATATCCTCTCTAGGCAGCACCCAACCCACGAGTGAACTGAGAAGACCAAGTGAAGAAGAATGATAAGAAGGCATTACTCTATGCAAAATAAACAGAAAAATCAAATCAATACTATAAGAACAAAATGAGGAAGATTTTTACATGGTGAGGCACAACTGTGAAATAAGAGGAAGTAGCACACTGAGGACAAAAAACCCTGTGTGTGTATGTGACGAGTATAGTACAAGAGCAGACAACAAAATGCAAACAGCAGGTCTAAGAACAACAGTTATTGTCAGTGGACAAACTTCCTACCTGTAATTACATATATGCGTAAGTATGCATGTGTGTGTATGTATATATGCATGTGTGTGTACCTATACAAAAATCTTGGGCAACTTTCCAGAAGCACACCTGTATTAGTAGCATTGTCTAGTAGGCCCACACATAACAAATATATAGTACCATTAAAGCCTAATTTTATAATACTTGGTCATGTAACTATTGCTAACATACTTTTAAGAAATTATTCCCTCCAACTCATCCCCCATCCCCACCCCCCACACAGCCTCCTTATCAGGATTGGGGCTAGAAACAGTTTTATCTCTCATTTTATAGAAGAAAGATCATCCTTTAAAGTGAATCCTAATCTGGAAAATACCACAAACTAGTGGTTCCATTATTACCTCGAAGATAAAACAGAAACTTCTGTTGGACTTTTAAAGCCCTTCCTAACCCAGACCCTTCCTATTTTTCCAGGCTTCTTACATGTTACTCCCTTCCACATGCTCTCTGGTCCAGTGAACACTTCTTGACAACCTGCCCTCTCCTTCATGTATTCTATGATGCAGTGACACTGACTTCCTTGTTGTGCCTTATGAAAGATATGGATTCTGATTCCCTGCGTTTTTATTGGCTATTCCTCCTGGCAGGAATATTCTTTAGCTTTATCTCATTCCCCTCTTTCCCTGACTTCCTTCAAATCCCACCTTCTGCAAGAAGCTTTTCCTAGTCCTCCTTAATGTTAGTGTTTTCATTCTCAGATTACCTTCAATTTACCCTGCAGACTGCTTGTATGCATGTAGTTGTTTGCACACAATCTCTCCTCCTTAAAATGTGAGCTTCTAGAGCTGTTTTTGTTTTTATATCTCTAGCCCTTAGCACAATACCAGGCACACAGGAGTTATTTCATAAATAACTGCTGACCTGAACGAAAAGTATGCTTCATGAGTTAAGATCTTACTAAAGTAAACATGCTTCTTTCTCTCCCTTTTTGCAGAGAAAGGGAAACACAATGAGTGTACAACATATTTTCAGACTTGGTTGACATGTCAACTAGTTTTGCTAAACTGATCTCTTTATTCTTTATAAGAGATGGCACTCTAGATAAGAGGGGGAAAGGCTGTTAGGAAATGATGATGGTGTAAAAACAAACTATCAATAAAAATTTTTAAAAGGCCAGAAGGAAAAAAAAAAAATCCCTCAAAAACTAAAGAAAAAACTGTGTAAGTGATGTAGGGAAGAGAGGGCATCCACTAAATATATAAATAGTAAAAACAATTTCTTTATCCTCACAAAAATTCCTCTTTGTATGAAATACAAAAAAGAATAAAGAATATCTAAATGCGTAGCATATGAAAGAGAGATGAAAATTTTTTTGAATTGACTACATGGGAAAAGAAGTAGCAATAAAAATGTAAATTAACATTTCTCAGAAAAGGACATCACAGATGAATGTTGCTCAAGGGTAGGAAGGGCAAGGAGGGCTCCAAATTATAATTTTTATCTAGAAAGGGAGAGGGAAGAGAAAAAAATAGGGACAAATTTTAAAAATTAATTAACGAAAACAAAGGCAATAATCTCAGTAATCTTAAAGAAAAAAACAAAAACAAAAAAACCCTTGAGGTAAGACCAGAAAACTAATGGAAGCTGGGGAGAAGCTATAAGAAAAGATTAACACTGAAGTAGCATAAAGAAACCTAAAAGGAGATACAAAGTTTAAATTAAAAGATTATCGAGGAAAAATAATGTAAATTAATTAAAGGAAAATAGTAAAACTTACAATTAAAACATTACATATGAATATATAAAACAGAACAGAATAGCAGAATAAAGAAACAAATTCCAACAATAAGTTGCATATACAAATTATGTTTAAAAATTAGAAATACATAATGAAAATTAAGGATAGAAACAAAATTTGCTGAGGGTCAGAGGTTTTTCAATCATGGTATCAGACAAGAAAGCAAGAAAAATTAGTAATTCCAAAAGGGAAACTATATTATGCTTAACGGTACCACAGAGAAGAAATCAACATTATTAAATAGATATGCAACAAATGTGATATCTAAAATGACCAATAGAAAGCTGAATAATTTTTTTAGAAGACAGATAATGGTACAATTTTATGAGATGTTTATGTTCCTGGTTAATTAAATAGAGCTAGAGATACTGTTGGAAAAATTAGACTTGAGAGATTTTGGAATTTTCTGAGTGAAAACATTAAAAAATATACATATTAACCAGTATCACATAAAACTCTTTTAAAATTGGTATGTCTGAGAACAAATAAATCATAAATAATTGTAAAATGTAGCAATATTAAGACATAATTAACAGATCATAATGAAATAAAGATTGTGATTAAAATGGGGACTACATGCAATACAACAGATCTAAATCAAGACTAAGTTAAAATCCTGAATAATGACTGAGTCAAATAACAAGTGCTAGAAACAACTGGTAACTATGTAAAATAAAGTTATAAAATGAAACTGCAAGATCCACTCACTGAAAAATCATTAGCAACTTGATTTTTAAAAAGGAAACTCAAATTCACTAAACAAAAAGTGAGCAAAGTAAATAAGGAGAAAATAATTTTAAATTTTTTCAGGAACTGGTAAGTAATTATATGGCAGCAATATTGAGAACATTAAAGAAGTTGATGACTATTTATGTGTATAAATATAATACTGAAATGAACAAAATCTAGAGAAATCTCACATAATCATACCCTTATTGTGGAAAGAGAAAGTAGTAAATGGACTGGCAATAAACACTTTAACAAGCACATGTAGTTCCATTTTATTCAGTAGAGTTCCCCTCTATCATCCCTATTCTCACTAATTTTCAGTTTCTCCCTGCCCATTGCCTACAAACCTGGCAAGTCCACCCATTCTTTAAAAACAAAAACCTCACTTGATATGCCACTATCAAATTCTATATTGACATATAGATATATAATTAATATCTTATCTACATATCTTGATATAGCTATCTATATATCAACAGCCATATCTATATATCCACCCTTTCCATAGCTAAACAACTCAAGAAAGTTATCTATCCAAGCCTCCACTTCCTTTCCTTTCAATTTCTGGAATCTTGTCTCTGATCACATCACTCAAATGAACTACTTTCTCCAAGTAATCATCAAATCTAGCTGCCTTTTCTAAACCCTCTTCCTTCTTGACTTCACTGTAGTTTTTGACACTGTCCACTCTCATCTCCTTGATAATTTCCCTTCTTAGTTCTCCTACCTGTCTGACTGTTCCTTCTCATTCTCCTTTGCCGAATCTCCAGCAATTAATTGTTAATTGTCTTCCCAGGTTATTTTCTCTACGTATATGATTATCAGATCTATTTAACCAACCTTAATGTCTCTCCTGACCTCCAATCATACCTGTCTCTTGGATTAGATACCCCACAGACATTTTAAATTCAAAATGTCCCAAACTGAAGTCATTATCTTTCCCTCCAAACTCCCCTCTATTCCAAATTTCCCTATTTCTGCTGAGCAAATAACCATTTTATCAGTCCGAGCTAGCAGCTACCAGGAGTAGGTGGATTGGATACTTAAAAAAAAAAAAAAGGTTAAAGGATCAGTGGCATATTTGTAAGTAGTAGGGAAGTAGCCAGTAGAGAGAGTGAAGTTTACTGGGATTAGGGATAACAGAACAGATAATCTGCTAGAGAAAAAGGGATGAAATTGGATGATTTATGCAAGTCTCTGCCTTGGCAAGGAGAAAGGCTGCTGCTTCATGAGAGAAAGGGGAAGAGATAGCAGAGGAAGGCATCTGAGTGAGATGAGAAGAAAAGAAGAGTCAATCCAAAGTAGCCAAAATTTTTTCAGTGAAATATGAAACAAAGTTCTAAGCTGAGAGAACTGGACATAAATGAAAGTCTGAAGAAGGAGAGAAGGTTTGGAAAGCTGATATAGTAAGAGAAGATAGTGAATCTATTAGGAAGTCTATAAGGACTGTTTCGATTCCAGGAAGCTTCAGTAGAGATTATGTAACAAAATTTGTAGTGGATGCATTCAGCATGGCTTTATGATTTTTTCCAGCTTCATCGAACAACAAGTGACTATAAGAAAAGGTAGCAGAGGGTAGGAGCAATCCAACATAGGGCTTATTGGACCATGATTGTCAATGAGATAATGGGGCCAGGTTCTTGAGTGTAGGGGAAAAGAGAGTGTGGCCAGTGGCCAGTGCAGAAGTGAAAGAATGTAGGAGTAGAGGTATCGGAGATAACTATGAGGACAAAGAACAGGATTATAAGACAGGAGGCAGGGTGGAATAACCACTGACAATGATTAAAAGAATTTCAGAATTCATAAACATCTCCACATGTAGCTCAAGTGGGATAAAAAAATACGTAATGAATGAGAAATGAGTGAGTTGAGATCCAGGAAGGTGGGGTTTTTGAGGGAGTATCAAATATGTATGTTAAGATGGGGATGGGGGGAAAAAGAGTAGGAGATGGGCACCAGATTCACTGAAGAAGGAAGGAGTCCTGGAGGGCCACAATGGATGTGTAAATAGAATATAACAGTTACTTAGAAGAAACAAACTTGAAAAATAAAGATAATCTGTAATTGAAATAAAGTGCTGAAATTAAATCTACCATGCCTCAGCTGAATCTAAAAAGCTGGGGCAGCAGTCATGATCTCAGACAAAGTCATAGTAAAAACAGATTGATCAAAAGAGATAAATAAGAAAGCTATGTTATAGTTAAAGACACCATAAATTAATAGCAATACTTAATATGAACACAAAAAAGTACTGAATATCTAAATACTTAAAGGAAACATTCATTAATCAATTTACAGGAAGATAGTAAAGTGATTGCTGAAAATCTTGCTTATCTATCCTTCTAAGGCCTAAGCAACTATAACCAAAAAATAAGCATGAAATACTTTAAATATGTGAACAGAACTTTGGAAAAAAATACAGAAGCGATTCTCTAGAAATTACTGAATGGGAATAGAAAAGAATATACTTATTTCTCAACAATGCAAGGAACCTTTAGAAAAACTGACCACGTACTATGGCATAAAAATTTTCACAAACAAATGAAGAAAAGGAGAAGTATTAAACACATCCATTAATGTCTAAAATCCAATAAAAATTACATTCAATAAAGAGATTTTGAAGAAAGGATT
>CM053770.1:318165937-318190711 GCA_028658325.1 Potorous gilbertii
GAAAGAAAGAAAGAAAGAATCAGTGAACTGGTTGGTGACTAATAAAAATCTGAAAAGCCAATAAATTTTAAAGAGATTTTTAAAAATTTAAAGCAAAGGAGGGCGGAGCCAAGATGGCGGAGTAGAAAGACTCACATATGCTAGCTCCGAACCCACAGCCCATGGATTTCCTCTAAAAAGAACTCCCAACAAATTCTGGAACAGTGGAAGCTCCACAGCAACACAGTGAAGGAGATTTCCGTTCTAGAGAGCCCTGAAAAACCCACTCCAAAAGTCCATCGCTCACTGGATAGGAGGAACAACTGTTGAGTATTGATCTTGCTATTAGGAAATAAGAAATACAGGTAATGGGGAATAGAAAGTTATCTGCCCTACAGGACAAAAGAGAAGATGGGGACAAGAGAAGGGAGGGATGATAGAAGAGAGGGCAGATAGGTGATAGGGGAAATTAGAATGCTCAGTGTACTGGGGTGGGGAAGGGGACAAATGGGGAGAAAATTTTGGAACCCAAAATCTTGTGAAAATGAATGTAAAAAGTTAAATAAATAAATTTATATTTAAAAAAATTTAAAGCAAAGTAAAAAATAAAGTTATGAATAAAACTAGAACATCATCTGGGGAGAGAAAGACTAGAGAAATAATTAGCTAGTTTGATGTTTTTAAGGGGAAAAACAAATTGATATCAAAAATTAAAGAGGAAAATTTCTAACAACAAAAAACCAAGAAGCTACTTTTGCTTATTTTCCTTCATGACAACAAAATTCACAATTTAGCCTCCAAAAAAAATCCAGATGAATATAAATGGAAAATGTAAATAATGAAATTTAAGAAAAAAATAAATGGGAAAAAACCCCTAAAAAGTGAACTTCCAAAATAAAAAAACCCCACAGGACCAGATATTTGTGAGACTGAATTCTATCAAATATTCAAAGAACAATTAATACTACTATTATATAAACTGTCTGACAAAATAGAAAAAGAAGGGATCCTATCAAATTACTTCTCTGATACAAATAAGATCTTGACACCTAAACCAGGGAGAGACAAAAAAAGGTAAAGCACACTATGGACCACTATCCCTAATGAATATTAACACAAACATTTTAAATAAAATATTAGTAAAGAAGCTAGAGAGCACGCCAAAAGGATTTTACATAATGAAGAAGCAGGATTTATTCCAGGAATGCCAAGAAGTTCAATATTTTAAAAATTCCAAACATAATAAACTAATTTTATTTTATTTTATTTTTAATTTTAATTTTATTTTATTTATAAAACATAATAAACTAATTTAATTTAATTTTTTTAAACACTAAAAATCACATGATTATATCAACTGATACAGGAAAGGTTGGACAAAATACAAAACCTATTTGTGTTAAAACCATTAAAAAGCACAGGAATAAATTGATCTGTTTTTAGTACAGTCAACAGTATCTTTCTAAAACCAAGAGCGCATTTAATAAAGATAAGAGTTTTCCCAATAACATCAGGAGTGAACTAAGTATGTTCATTATCATGACTATTATTTGACATAGTGCTAGAAATGCTACCTAATAAGAAGGGAAAAGAAGTAGAACGAGCATAGTCAAAGAGGAAACAAAAAGATAACTTTTTACTGAAGTTACGATGCTCTACTTAAGAGAAGTTTACAGTCAACTAAAAAATTAACTGAAACAATTACTTTAGCAAAGAAGAAGAATATTATTAAATGAATCCACACAAATCATTAGTCCACCTCTTTAGGCTATACAATATGAAGAAAACCCAGCATGAAAAGATAGGAGAAATTCCCTTCAAAATAATGTATAAAAAAGTTAAAAGTCCACCTACAAAGACATGGAGGAAGAATATGACTGCAACAATAAAACATCTGTTATGGAAAGAAATATAGAATAAGTATAGGCACTACTAATTGTTAAGGTTAGGGTATCCCAATGTAATTAAAATGACAACACTGTATCTTTATTTTCTGTTATATCAAATATTACTTTAGAAAAAAATCATAATAATTCATTCAGAGGAACTAAAGTTCAGAATTCTCAAGGGAAATAATGAAAAGAGGCAGACAGAACCAGAAGCGCCAAATTTCAAACTATCCTACCAAGCAATAATCATCAAAATTATTTACTGCTGATTAAAATAGTATATTAGCAGATCATTGGAAGAGTTTATGTACAGAACATATGGAAGCAAATGAACATAGTAATGTAGAGTCTGATAAATCCAAAGACTATCTATTTAGCAATCTAATTAATAATGCAAAGAAACTGTAAAAAACGTCTTGTAGAAATTTGCTTTAGATTAATACTTCAAATCATGTAAAAAAAACAAACTTCAATGTATACATGACAGACATAAAAGGTATTTATTTAAGATATACAATTTTAAACAAATTAGAACAGCAATGGAGAAAATATTTTTAAAATTTAATTAATTTGTTTTCAGTTTTCAACAATTACTTTCATATGCCTTAAATTTTCTCCCCATCCCTCTCTCCTATCTCCCTGAGACAGTTTGAAATCTTACATGGGTTCTATATATACATTCTTATTAAACACATTTTCACATTAGTTATATTGCATAGAAGAATTAAAACGAATGAGAGAAACCTGAGAAAAACCAAACCAAACTAAAACACAACACAAGAGAAAATATAGTATGCTCCATTCTGTGTTCTGATTCCATAGTTCTTTCTCTGGATGTGGATGGCACTTTGCCTCAAGAATCCTTTGGGAATGTTTTAAGTTCCTGCATTGCTGTGAAGAGCTTAGTCCCTCAGAAACAGTCCTTGCATACTGTGGCTGCTACTGTGTATAATGTTCTCCTGGTTCTGCTCATTTCACTCGGCATCAGTTCATATAAGTCTTTACAGATTTTTCTGAAGTTTGCCTGTTCATCATTTCTTATAGCACAATAGTATTCCATTACATTCATATACCACAACTTGTTCAGTTATTCCCCAAATGAAGGGCCTGCCCTCGACTTCAAGTTCTTGGCCACCACAAAAAGAGATTCTATAAATATTTTTGTACATGGGGGAACTTTTCTCATTTCTATGATCTCTTTGGGATACAGCCCTACAAGTGGTATTGCTGGGTCAAAGGGTATGCACATTTTTGTAGCCCTTTGAGTATAGTTCCAAATTGTTCTCCAGAATGGTTGGATCAGCTCATAGCTTTACCAACAATGAATTAGTGTTCCAAATTGGAGAAAATATATTTTTTTAATACTGCAATATAGTTAAAGGAGAAGTTCACAATGAGATAAGTGATAAATAAGATCACAGAAGAAATAACGGGAAATTTTGATTATCAAAAATTGAAAAATTTTTGTACAATCAAAATCATTGCTATCAAAATTGGAAGTCAAAGTTAACTGGGAAGAATTAAAAACCCTTAATACACCAACCAATGCAATAATTGATGACAACTCTAGAGGACTGATTTTGAAGAATACTACCCACTTCTAGATAGGGAGATGAACTTAAGGTGTAGAATGAGATATAAACTTTTGTACATGGCAGAAGCATGGAGTTGTTTTGCCTGGCTATGTATATTTATTACAAAGAGGGTAGAAAAAAAAAGACAATCTACTGGTTGCAATCAATATTAGACATGGATAAATGAACTGTTCAACAATGGTATGTTTAATATTCCAATATGCTAAGTGTGATCTCATAATGAAAAAACTGAAATATGGCAAAATCTTGTGAACTAAAAGCTAAATCACAGCAAACACATGACTACAAAAGGAAGACACAACACACATTAATAATGTTTTAAATATGTAAAAAACTTTAAGGTTTACCATATACATCAAAAATTTTAATTATTTTACTTTGAGTTAATTTGTATATCAATCTATATTACTTTGTGTAAGATTTCCCATATTTTTCTATACTCATTTTGTGTTGCATTTACATGTTTCTGCCTAGGTAAAAGAGGCCATTCTCTGCCTCATTTCTAACCTGGCCTTAGTCACTGAATGGGTGTCAGTCAAACTGAGACCTGGGAAAGATTATAACTTACAAAGGCCAAGGTCTCCCACTGCATCCCAGACCATCTGCAAGTCCTCCTGATCTATATCTTGCCACTGGACCCAGATGGCTTCAGAGGAGAAAGTGAGGCTGATAACTTTGCAGATTTAAGTGAGATTGCCTCACTTAAATCCAATTCACTTGCAAGTCATGGCATCACTTTTCTGATGTCCTGGTCTTCTTCAAGAATGAAGAAACAACAACATTAAAGGAATAGACTAAGTGATCTCTAAAGTACTTTTCAGCTATAAAATCTGTAACCTGTGATATCTGTCCTATTTTTATTAACCATTTTAAATTTTACAAAAACAGAATTTTCAGTAAATAGTATCTATTAACTAGATAGAAAAATCTAGTTATTTCACATTGAAAGAGGATGCAACTGTTCTCTATTTTGGTGAATGAAAAGTCTGAAACTATTGATATAGGCTCCACCATACAAATGTACACTTGGTTTGTGGTTAAGGTCATTATCTTCTACACTGGGTGCTTTTCAAATGATTTCATCATAAAGTCTTTGCTCTACATGAAACACTCATTTTACTTATCATTGTTACAATGATTGCTAACATTTTTCAGACATTATTTTGTATTTCATTATTATCACAATCTATTCAGGGACCTCCTCAAAGCATCTTATCATATAATACCAATGAGAACATCCCAAAACACAGTAGACACAATCATTGTTTTACAAATAGGCGTAAAGGAGATACATGCTGGCAATAATTCATGACTGAAGTTGGCCAACACATTATCACTAATAAAGCAAAGCAACAAGGGACTGGAGAGTACAAGATACCGTAGCCCTGTTTACCAAGGGATTAAGGTAGGGAAAGGAGGAAAGTAGTCATCCCACGACATTTTATTTGTGGCTTTGGTTGTTTACAAATTGTCCACCAATGATTAAATGAGAGATAAGTTTTGATAAAAATTGCAGTGTTCTAAAGAACTAGGGGCATCATACTCTTTGGAGGCTACATGCCGCCTCTTCGTCTCCTTACCATTCAGATTCAGTCATTTGGTTTTCACCTACAGTGACCACTATATCTTGCATTTTCCTAGGGGAAGGAAATCCATGAAGCAGTTCAGTTGCTGCAGCTACACCAGCAGCTGCTGTGAACATACTGCATAGTGTGTGAGATACCAATATCACTCATGTAAAAACTGCAACATTTTTATGGGCACAGTGTATTGTTTTTATGTGTTTTGTATGTTAAATAAATCTGATCAGAATGATTTAAGATTTTGGGGTGGGGCCTACAGTTATTCAAGGCTGCATTTCTAATTCCTACAAATGTTGAGTATTGAATTTATAGCCAGTGTAGAAACGATAGCTTGGGAAAGAAATGAAGTCTGTACTGAATGGAGGATGCAGTGAAGAAGAAGAACAGGATCAGTGATCATAAAACACTAGAAAAGATGTAATTATAAGAGATTCATGCTTGGATAAAAGAATTTCAGTTTGCGAACAAAGACGAATCCAGGAAGTGACAATCTCTGTGTGTAGCTGTGGTGAAGTGTATGTAGGGAGCATCAACACTTATGCTGAACTCCCCTAATATGAAGGCAGAAGATGGGAGAAAGATTAGGGACAGCCATTGAAATTGTTGAGAAATAAGGGAGAATGTCCTGGGGGTATGTTATCAAAAGATAATAGCTCCCAGACCTAAAGCTAAAGGACTTTTTTCTTCCATTATCAAACTAAGATATTTCACTAACATCATTAAACAGTAATATCTGAAAAAGGAAAAAAACCTGTCTATTTCATATGTTCTTCTTACCAGCCTCCCACCAATTTCCTCTCTATCTAGGACAATGACAGCACAGTGAACTTTGGATTAGTTACTCAATTCTAAACATCATTAATGAACACTGAAGTTGACAATTGACTTTCTAGAACAAGATAAAAGGAATTCACTAGTCTAAGAAGGATAGGACATTCCAAATTTTAAAAAAAATTTTTTTCATAGTTTATGGAAATTATGCCTATAGAATTTGCTTCCACTCACATCAGGATAAAAAACTACAACTTTGTTTTAATTGAATAATTTTGCCAATGATAATTTTTAAAAATATTTTTGATTAAAGCAAAGCTGTTAAATCTTTGACCTCAAGATACTTTTCTCCCTCCTCAGGCAAGAGCACCCACCCTTGTTTGTATGGGAAAAGTGGAACTACATACATGCATGGATAGTGACACAAAGTTCCATTTTATACTTAAAGATTTCCCTTTCCCAACTGAAAGTCAAACAAAGCAACCCTGGACAAACCTTCAAGTTATCAGAGCTGTAAAACAAAGCTACACAAAAGGTAGCACAGATAGGACAATGATAACTAAAAAGAGAAGAAAGAATGGGATGGCTTAATTCTTATTTTGTTTTTCATACAAAAGACAATTATCTTTGGACTAGAAAAGGCAGATGAAAAACGATTGACAGGAAACTGGGATCTAATACAAATAAATAAATAATGAAGAGTACACCTAATTGCTCTGGATAAATTCAGATAACCCATATGAATTATATTCATAGGTACTGAAAGAAATGCTCGATATGATTGCTGTGTTAATATTCAATGATATTAGAAAGACCACAGAGACTAGAAAAGATATCAAATGGAAAAGGGGACAGGTTCCAATATTCAAAAAAGGCAATGAAATAGAGTTTGCAAATAACAGACCAATGAATCTAATTGTGATTTTTGGAAAAATTCTAGAATGTATTACTAAACCCTCAAACAAAATGCCCAGGGACTTGTGCTTAGCCATATTCTGTTTATCTTCATTAATGCATAATGGCAAAAATGATACCTTTCTCAAACTTGTAGAGGATAATAAAATCCAGCTGCAAAAAAAAAAAAAAAAAAAAAGACTGGCAGGCTAAAACAATAGGCTGAATCTAATTAAATCTGAAATTTAATGGGGATAAATGTAAAGTCTTACCTTTGGGCTCAAAAAGACCAATTTAACAAATATAGACATGAAAAGTATGATTAGATCACAGTTTTCTGACAAAGAACTGGGGACTTTAATGGCCTGAAAGCACAAAACAAGTTAACAGAGTAAAATGCCCACCAAAAAAGCTAATGTTATCTACGGCTTCACTAAATGAGTTATACCTTAGAGAAATAAGAAGGTAAGAAAAAGTTCCACTGTAATTAGCCCTGATCAGATCACAACCTAAAATGCTGTCTTCATTTTGGAGAACCACAGTTTAGGAAGGACATTGTTAAACTGTAAACTGTCCAGAAAACATTAACTAGGATAATAAATAAGTCTATGCTCTATGAGGATCTGATGAAAAGAATGAGAATGTTTATTTGCTTGGTAAAGAGAAGATGCATATAACAGTTGTCCAGAGTACATGAAGAGCTATCACTGAAGAAAGATTAGGTCATCCTTTTTGGCCCCAGAAGGAAATATTAGGAACAATGAATGGAAATTGAAATAGGAAGTAGCAGGTTCCCTCACAATGGATCTCTTTAAGCAGATGCTTGAATGACTACTTATCAGGCAGGTCACAGAAAAGATTCTTGTTTGGACATGGATTAGATTAAATTACTACTAGGAATGCTAAATTGTCAACTCAAAGATTTTGGATTCTATCAGAATTTCCTCTAAGAAGCTCTGAGGAAGGAAATGATCTTCAAAACTAGAACACTATAAAATATAAGTCTTAGTGTTTTGTGAGATTTCTCTAAGTTATAAAGAGGTATATAATATTTTAATTAGAGTTGTATGAACCAAAAAAGGCTTTATATATTTAATTGGGAGTACAAAATGAACATGAAAATACCAAATGACAAACTACTCTAATTAATAACAGATACCATACAGGATTTATACATTTAAGGTAAGTAATAGGGGGTGGATGAATAGGAGACAGAAAAAGGTGACTGGGTTCCTACCCTTTTTCATTTTCCAGGAAAATTGTTTTTTGGCTGTACACATACAGGAAATTGCAAGACAAATAAATTTGGGTTAGAACTTGTTCAAGGAATGATGCATGAAAATACTCCTGAAAATACAATCACAGAATTTCTGAGCTAAAAAGTTCCTTACAGATAACCTATCCAACCTCTACCTAATGGATCAATTGGCTTACTATTACTTAAAGAACTCTCAAGATTCATTTGAATAAGAAGTCTACTGAAAATACTAGAAGTTTGACCAAAAAGTGAATGTATCTATATCTATATACACATATACAGAGATAAATCAAGACATATTAACAGGGATCACCACATCTCACCGAAAATTCTTCTAGGTTGCTAATTTTCTAAGGTAAACTAAATAATTACACTCTATTCTTTCAGAATAAAACAAAAATCAGGGAATTTATCATTATCTTTTCACAAAGTCTACCTTCAAAATACACTGGATTTGTATTGACTGGATGCCTCAAAAGCTCCCAGACTCTTAATAGAGATTTTTGTTAGAGGTCTATCATGCAGCAGATATGATCATTTCATCTGACAAATTTTAATTGGAATTTTTTTCACAAGCGATCACTTAAATTTCACCTTAGAATTTATTACCTGAATTTTTTAAACATGCCTTTGACCTTTCAATAAATTCTCATACCAAAATTTACCACACAGGATATCAACAGATTGCATATTTGGAGCTGAATGGAGTCTTAGATCAATCAACAAGCATTTATTAACCACCTACAAAGTGTCACTGTACTAAGTAGTAGCTATACAAAGGCAAAAATAAAATAGTCCTTTACTTCATGTTTAAGTATACAGAAAGACAAAATAAATAAAAGATCATCAGAGTTTTCCTTTTGGGAGTTCTCTCAGGTGGTGATTGGTGGATTCTTTCTATTTCTATTTTACCCTCTGATTCTAGACAGAGCAGTTTTTGTTGATCATTTCTTGGAAGATGATGTCTAGGCTCTCTTTTTTTTTTTTTGATCATGGCTTTCAGGTAGTCAAATAATTTTTGAATTATCTCTCCTGGATCCATTTTCCAGGTCAGTTGTTTTTCCATTGAGATACTTTACACTGTCTTCTATTTTTTCATTCTTTTGGTTCTACTTTATAATTTCTTGATTTCGCATAAAGTCATTAGCTTCCATTTGCTCCATTCTAATTTTGAAGGAATTGTTTTCTTCAGTGAACTTTGGACCTCTTTTGCCATTTGGGTTAGTCTAATTTTAAAGGTGTTATTTTCTTCAGCATTATTTTGGGTCTCCTTTAGTAAGCTATTGATGTGTTTTTCATGATTTTTTTGCATCACTCTCATTTCTCTTCCCAATTTTTCCTCTACTTCTTTTACTTGATTTTCAAAATCCTTTTTGAGCTCTTCCATGACCTGATACCAATTTATATTTTTTTTAGAGGCTTTGGATACAGGAGCTTTGACTCCGTTGTCTTCTTCTGGTTGTGTGTTTTGATCTTCCTTGTCATCAGTGATATATGAAAATATCTCTTCACTGAGAAAGTAAAATTTATAGTCTGTTTCTCCTTCCTTGGTTTGCTCATTTTTCCAGTTTTGAGGTCTTTGTTATGTGGAGGACTCTAGTGCCCTGGGGCTGGGGCTGAATATTTATATTTTTTTAAGAGGCTTTGGATACAGGAGCTTTGACTCCGTTGTCTTCTTCTGGTTGTGTGTTTTGATCTTCCTTGTCATCAGTGATGTATGAAAATATCTCTTCACTGAGAAAGTAAAATTTATAGTCTGTTTCTCCTTCCTTGGTTTGCTCATTTTTCCAGTTTTGAGGTCTTTGTTATGTGGAGGACTCTAGTGCCCTGGGGCTGGGGCTGAATCTCCCTCCCCTCTCAGCCAGTTAAGAGAGCCTTCCCACTGATCTTTGAAGTTTGTCTTTAGCATTTGTGGGTTCAGAAGTCTGGAAACTGCAGCAGCCACCAACAATTCAGTCCCTTAAGGCCTGCTTCAGATGCTCTAGAATTTGTTTAGAGGCATTTTTTATAGGTTTTTTGAGGGGTTTAGAGGGAGAACTCTAGCAGGTCCCTGCTTCTACTCTGCCATCTTGGCTCCACCCTCCATCCATTTCCTTTCTTCTTATCTACTGCTCAATCCTTTACAGTCTGTCTTCTGACCTCATCAACTGTCTGAAACTATTCTCTCCAGTTATCAGCCTTTTATTTGCTAAATCTGACTACTCACCTGCCTCCCCCCCTTTCCCCCCTACAGTCCTCATTCTTTTTTGCCTTTGACGAAATTGACCACTCTGTTATCCTGGATACTCTTTTCTCTTTAGATGTTTTTGAACATTGTTCCCTCCTGGTTCTCCTCCCATTTACCTCTTCTTTTTCAGTCTCCTGTACAGATTCATCATACCCTATTATGCTCCCTAATTGTGGATGTTCCCCCAACATACTGGCTATTTATTACTCTCTCTCTTTACTCTCTTGTTGACCACAAGACCACTCACTGCTTTAGTTATCATGTCTGTGCAGATGGCTCTCAGATTCATTTATCTAGCCTTAATCTTTTTCCTGAGCTGTAGTTCCACATAACTGTCTCCTTGGTTATCTCAAACTTTATATTTCCAAAATAACTCAATGTCCTTCTATTCCCTCCCAGAGTTCCCAGGTCAAGGAGAAAATATCACAAGCAGCCAGAAAGAAACAACTCAAGTATTGTGTTAACACAATTAGGATAACACAAGATTTAGCAGATTCTACACTAAGGGATTGGAGGACTTGACTTGGAATGATATTCCAGAGATCAAAGGAGCTATAATTAAAACCAAGAATCACCTATCCAGCAAAACTGAGTATAATACTTCAGTGGGAAAAAATGAAATTTTAATGAAATTCAGGACTTCCAAGCACTCTTGTTGAAAACACCAAAGTTGAACAGAAAGATAAATAGGAAAGTTTTGAAAAACCATGAGGGACTTATTAAAGTTGAACTGTTTACATTCCTATATGGAAAGATGATATTTGTAACCCATGAAACCTTTCTCAGTATTAGGATAGTTGGAGGGAATGCATGTATATATATGTATGTGTGTGTGTGTGTGTGTCTGCGTGTGTGTGTGTATAAGTATATCTTTAGAGAGACAGAGGGCACAGGGTAAGCTAAATATGAAGGGATAATATCTAAAAAAGAAAATTAAGTTTGAGAGGAATGTACTAGGAGGAAGAGAAGGGGAAAGGTGGAATGTAGTAAATCATCTCACAGAAAGGAGGCAAGAAAGAGCTTTTACAGTGAAGGGGAAGATGAGGAGTGTCTTACTTTCACTGGATTTGGCTTCAGGAGGGAATAACATACATACTCAATGGGTATGGAAGTTTATTTTACCCTATAGGAAAGGGTGGGGGGGAAGGGACAAGAAAGGTTGGTAGATTGGGAGAAGGGGTAATTGGAAGCAAACACTTTGGTAGAGGGACAGGTCAAAGGAGAGAATAGAATAAATGGAGGGTGGGACAGGACAGAGGGAAATATAGTCTTTCATAATATGACTGTTATGGAAGTGTTTTAGATGACTATATATGTATAACTGATATCAAACTGCCTGCCTTCTCAATGAGGATGGTTGGGGAGGAGCGAAGGGAGAGAATGTAGAACTTAAATCTTTAAAAATGAATGTTAGAAGCTGCTTTTACATGCTTCTAGGAAATAAGATATATAGGCAATGGGGCATAGAAATTTATCTTACCCTACAGGAAAACTAGAAGGGAAGGAGATAGAAGGGGGGTTGTGGTGATAGAAGGGAGGGTGGATTGGAGGAAAGGCTAATCAGAATACACGCTGTCTTGGGGTAGGGAGAGGGGAAAAATTTAAAGTTCAAGATTTTTTGGAAGTGAACATTGAAAACTGAAAATAAAAAAATTATATATACAATTAAAAGGAGAAGAAAGGAAATGGAAACAATGTTTTTTTCTAGGAATTTGAGAAAGAGGAGAGATAAATTGATAACTAGAGGGAAACACTAGCTGTGTGATGCTGGACAAGTCACTTAACTCTCTTTGCCTCAGTTCCTCATTTGTAAAATGAGCTGGAGAAGGAAATGGCAAACCATTTCAGTATCTTTGCCAAAAAAACCCCAAATGGGGTTACAAAGAATCAGAAACGACTGAAATGACTCAGAAACTAAAGACTTGAGCATGAAAGGCAATAGAGAAGAAACCAGTGTTTACAGAAAGACTGATGATGATAGATAGAAGTGAATGATTGAAGGAAATGATGAGAGGGGATGAATAAGATCAAGACAGGTGTAGAAGGGCTGGTCTTGGCTAGAAGAGCCATCACCTTGTAAGAGACTGGAGGAAAAAATGAAATTGAGGGTGGAGAAGATAAGTGGTGATATCAAAGGGATTTGAGAATAAGAGAAAAGTGTATATGTAATAAGTAATATTTATTAAGGCTGAAAGGGTAGGTTGGAGTCAGTAAATGACTATAAATGCCAAAGAGGAGATTCTATGTTATCCTAGTGGTAATAGGGAATCATTAGAGTTTACTAGGCAGGTCAGACCTGTGCCTTAGAAATTTCACTTTAGGAGCAGTAAAGAGAATAGAATAGAGAAGGGAGATATATAAGGTAAAGAGTTCAACTGGGAGGGCTGCAATAGTAGGCTACTGCAATAGTTCAGATGAAAGATGATGAAAGCCAGAAGAAGGGTGGTGGCTGAGTTACTGGAAAGAAGGGGAAATGTTCCAGAGATGTGGAGGTGAGATTATTTACAAGATGTGACAATCAAATAATTGGATACGGGAGCAGGGGAAGAGAGAATGAGTTCTGAGAGTACAAGCCAAGATGACTATAAAGATGGTAAAGCTCTTGACAAAAACAGAAAAGCAGGAAGAGAGAGAAAGGTTTGGGGTGAGTCAGTGAGTTCTGTTTTAGACATATCAATAACCAAGTTCTTATTGCCTACTTAATAAGGCACTATGCTAGGGATACAAATACAAGAAATGAAATAATCTCTATTCAAAAGAAGTTTTTGTTCCAATGGGAAACAGAAAAATATAAGTAGAAGAATAAAAACAAACTAGCAAAATCAGCTAGTCAGTTAAAAGCATTTAAGCAAATACTATGGGCTGAGCACTGCAGTAAATGCTGGGGATACAAAGCCACAAGTCAATAAATATTTATTAAGTACCTAGTATGTGCCAGGTAAGCAGTGACACAAAGAGGCAGAAGGCAATCCCTACCCCAAAAGAGTTCACAATACAATGAGAAGTCAACATGTAAACAACTATATACAAACAAATTATATGCAGGATAAAAAGGAAATGTTCAACAAGGGAAGGTTAAAAAAAAAAGCTTGCCGTAGAAGGTGAGATTTGTAGCTGAGACTTGAAGGAAGCCAGGGAATCCGGAAGATGGAGATGAGGAGATAGAGAATATCCCAGGCATGGGGGAGAGCCAGAGAAAATGCAAAGCTGAGAGGTGGAGTATCTTATTCAAAGAATACAGTTTTGCATATGCTGCTTTGTCAGTTTTCAACTCACTGGAATAAGATGCCCCTCTCAAATTAAACTAATTATTTCTAATCTCATCACCATATTGCAAACTTAAACCCTGAATTGATACCACTTCTCTTAGGCTCCAAAGCCCAGAGATTGGAAGGCTGGAAAGCTCCTCCCAATGCCTTCCTTTACAGAGAGCAGCCACTGGACTCAATCTACTTGCATATGTTGCTCTGCCTGGTTTCAACTCCACAGAAGAAAATGGCCAAACATTCCGTGGTATCCCTCTCCCCATCTTCCAAACTCCTTTTGTATGTTGGCAACCCCTGTAAGCTCCTTGAGAGGAGGAACTTGTTTGTATTAACTGTATTCTCAACACTAAGCCTAGTGTCTGGGAAACAATAGGCCCTTAATAAATGTTTATGGGAATGGAACAGCAAGCCGCCAGTGTCATTTAGAGATGTTACAAACGTAAAACTGAGACTGGCAAAAGATTGGACATATGGGATGAGAGACAGTGAAGAGATGTGGATAATTCCTATGCTGGGACCTGGGGGGACTGGGAGAACGATGCTGCCTTCAATAGTAATTAGGAAGTCATTTCTTAAATGAGGGGCATCCCTGTAATTTCCAATTTTTTGCCACCACTAAGAAAGCTGCTATAAACACTTTAGAACATGTAAGTTCCTTCTCATTTCCCCTAATCCTCTTTGGAAATAGTGATATTGCTGCATCAAAGGGTACACAAGTAGTTTAATAGCTCTTGGGGCATAATTCCAGACTGCTCTCCAAAATGATTGAATCAGTTCACAATTCCACCAATGATGAATTAGTTTCCCAATTCTTCCACATCCCCTCCAATATTTGCTGCCTTCCTCTTCAATCATTTTAGCCATTCTGGTAGGTACAAAATGAAATCTCATGGATGTTTTAATTTGCATCTCTCCAATCAATGATAATTCAGAGCATTTTTTTTCATATTACTACAAATTTTGATTTCTTCATTGGAAAACTATCTGTTCATATCACTTGACCATTTATCAATTAGGGAATGACTCATATTCCCACAGATTTGATAAAAGTTCTTTATATACTTGAATATAAGACCCTTATCTGAGAAACTGTTTATAAATTTTTTCTCAATTTTCTTCTTTCCCTCCAATTGGGTAGCTATGGGCAGAGGGGCACAGAGGGAAGAAGAAAAAAAGGAAAAGAAATTTACATGGTAACTTTACTATATATTTAAAAGGAATAGCAAAATGTACATAATAGATTTATAGTTTCAAGCACAGTAATCTGTTTTATTATACTATGTTATGGAAATGCTTGCTTTATTCCATAAATTAAAAATAAATAAATTTTAAAAAAATAGTAATATAGAAGTTTGGAGGAGAGAATGATTTGGGGATGAAAGATAATGAGCTGAATTTTTGAACATGTTGAGTTCAAGGATGTCTATGGAACATCCAGTTCATCCACTCCTGATGACAGAGATATGAACCTACATGTCAATAGAGAGGCTGGGGTTGTATAAGGAAATCTGAGAATCATCAGCATAGAAATGGTAATTAAATCCATGGGAGCTGATAAGCTCACTAAATGAAGTATTATGGAGAGAGAAGGAGGCCCAGGAAAGAGTGCTACAAGATACCTATGGTTAGTGGGAATGATCTAGATGGTGACCCAGCAAAGAAAACTAACAAAGAGCAGTAAGAAAGGTAGGAGGAGAACCAGGTGAGACCAGTGTCCCAAAAACCTTAAGAGAAAACAGTATCAAAAAGAGGGTCATTAACAGTGTCAAAGGCTACAGAGAGATCAGGGAAAAGGAAGACTTGAGAAAAGGCTACAGGATTGGCAATTAAGAGACCATTGGTAACTTTGGACGGAGCAGTTTTAGTGGAATGATTGAAAACAAGATTATGGAGAATTAAGAACAGAGGGAGAGGAGTAGAAGTGGAGACATCTATTGCAGACAGCCTTCTAAAGAAATTTAGCTACAAAAGTCAGAGGAGAAATGGGATACAGGAATTAGTAAGGACAGAAGGATCAAATGAGGGTTTTTTTCAGAATAGGGGAGAGCCATGGTGTACTGATAAAGTGGTAGGGAAGCAGTCAAGAAATTGCCTGAAGATAAATGAGAGAGAAAGATGAGAAAGAGAAGAACTAATGTGGAGAGTAGGACAGTGAACTAATTAGTGAACTAGAAACAATGAAGGACCAGTTGAGATAATATGACATAAATCTGTAGTGAACATATGCTGAAAGGTTTTATAATTTTCTCTACCTTCATTCAGTAGCCTGTGAGTAACAGCAAAGGCAGCAGATAGTGAAAGTGATAGAAGGCTAAGGCTTGGCAAGGCATAATCAGTATTATGATAAGGAAATAAAGGACTGTGTAGAGTTGAAATGGCTGACCAAGGGGTCAAGATGAAGAAAGGAATATGTGGTTAGTGCGATGGCAACCACCTGGAAGAGAACTGATCCAAGGGACTAGAGGTCACAGTGAAGGGTGTGGCATGGGAAGACAGAGGGAGAGGTAGAAAGACAACAAATGTGATAAGATAAGGGAACTGTCTTGTTCTTACAGATGGAAGTGGTACATTTGCAGATGATGGCAAGATCAAGGATATGATCATCTTTGCATGTGACTAAGGTGGGATGGAGGAGTAGGTTATGGAAAGTAAACTGGGAGGGCAAGGTGCTTGAGGAAGCATCAAAATGTATATAAAAGTCTCCTTGTAAGAAAGCACTGAGAATGCAGATGATAAGGAGGACATAGAGCCTTGGTGAGCTTTCACAGTTCAGGGGACATGATATGGAATATGAACCAGCACAGGAAGTTAAGAAGAACCAAGAGAAGAAAGCCCAGAGGGAGAGAGTGTCCAGGAGAAGAGGGTGGTGAATGCTATCACATAAAACAGATATGCTGAGAAGGATGAAGACTGAAAAATATCCTCAAATCTGGCAAATAAGACATCACTAGTGTGACATATTGAGCCTGAGATGCCTACGCACATCCATCAGCAAATGTATAGCTAAGAGTTGGTGATGTTGAACTGACAGGAAAGAGATTAGAATTTTATGTACAGATGATCAACCATAAATGACTAAACTAATTGGATCAATATAATGATCCAAGACAATTCTGAAAAGGATTATGGATTACCTCCAGAAAGAGTACTGATGAAATCTGAGTCCAGATTGAAGCTTAATATTTTTTTTTTGCTTTTACATTTCCTTTAATTTTTTTTTTGCAACATGGCTAAAATGGAACTATGTTTTGAATGATTTAACATGTATAATTGATATAACATTTATTGCCTTCTCAATGGGTACAGGAGGGGTAGGAGAGAGTAAAATAAGAACTCCAAAAATTTTTAAATGAATGCCAAAAATAAATAATAAATTTGATTTTTTAAAAAAGGAACTTTATGTACAAATCCACATATGAGTTATCAACCCAGAAATGATAACTGAATTCAGGCAAACTGATAGACTCACCTAGACAGCACAGAGAAAATAGAAGAAGGACCAGAACAAAGCCTTCAGGAACACCCACAAGTAGGATATAAGACATAAATAAGGCAAGGAAGGAGTCAGTGAGATAGGAGGACCAATCAACCTATTAACTAATCAAAAAAAATTTATTCAGTGTTTATTATGTGTTAGGTATTCTCCTAAGGACTTGAAAAAAAGAAAATAGGATCACAAAAACCCAGTGATGAGATAATATGTACAGGAAGAAAAGTATTAAGAAAGTCTAGAGCTACATAGAGGTCACAAAAAATGAGGACTGAGAAAAAGTCAAAGAATTTATAATCATAAAATTTGCAGATTTAGAACAGGACGGTATGGCAGAAGTCTTCTGGTTCAACCCCTTCACTTTACAGATGAGTATATTGATGCCCAAAGAAGTCAGGTGACTTGTCCAAGATCAAAAAGATAATAAAGTGACAGAGCTAGAATTTGAATTCTGATAACAAGCGGAGCTTACTTTCTACTGTACCACTGTTTATGAACTGATTGACCATGACTCCATGAAAACATTTAAACATATTTAAATATTTTACTCCAAAAATATCAAAGTTCACAAACATTTCTAATTATCTGAGATATCTGACTATTGCTGTAATGTAATAAAATGCTTCTTTAGTAAAAGGAGGGACATATAGCAATAGCTGTGGAGGCCAAAATGTTTTATCCAACACTGAGGATTTCCAAGGGAAGGAGAAGAGGAAGGAAATTCATTTAGTGAGTAGTAAATTTCAATTCCTTATTAAAGACATAAATATATTTTGTTTTGTGAGCAATCTTTAAAGCCTCTGCAAACTGTTGCTCTGCAGTTTCTAAATTGGCCTTGTTCTCCCTTCTATAAGAATCAAAAAAATAACCTGGAGGAAAGAAGAAAATGACAAATTGGAGAACCTGGTCATGAAATGTAATACAATTTAAACATTTATCATCCTGTCCACCACTATAGGTTTGTACAGTCTTGTCAACCCTCACAAACCAGGATGACCACTGTTGGCCCAGTTTTACCATGGGGGCAAAGAACTACTCCATTTTGAAAATGGAGGTGATAGCAGGAGACGGTGTGGGTTACAAGAATTATATCAGCTGCTGAAAGCTTAGGAAAAGACTCCTGCATTCAGATTACTAGGGACAGTGGGCAGGTACCTTCATCTTATTTACTCTGATATAATGATGGTTAGTTGATTTAAAATATTTTATATTTAATGTGAATATTTTTAGCTTCTTTTTATTTTGACTTTTTCCCTTTATCTCTCTTGCATCCAGAGGGTCATCTCTTATTAAAAAGAAAAAAAAGAAAAGAGAAAGAAAAGCAGTTTCGTACATTTGAGTGACATATCAAAAAGGTCTAACAGTATATAGAATGTTCCACATCCATAATCTCTTATCTTTACCTTTGAAAAGAAAGGGAGGGTGGCACACTTTCTCATCTCTTTTTCCAAGCCAAGATTGGTCATTGTAATTACAGTGATTGTTCTTTCCTTTAAAAAGAGAGGGAAGTAAAGAGGAGAGTAGGAAGAAGGAAGGACTTTAAGTAAGGAAGGATTACAATCAAATCAATATTATCAGCATACTTCACTAAAATGCCCTTTGCATTTATGTGACTTTTGCAAAACGGAGGCTTTGTGACCCTGGGCAAGACATTGAACTCTGACTGCCTTACCAAAAAGAAGGAAGGAAGGAGAGAAAGAGAGAAAGAAGAGACAGAGAGAAAGAGAGAGAGAGAGAGAGGAAGGAAGGAAGGAAGGAAGAAAGAAGGAAGGGAAAGAAAGAAAGAGGAAGAAAGAAAGAGAAAGAAAGAAAAAAGAAAAATGGGAGTTTTGGATGAGTTTCTGTCTCAAACGGATCAAGATTCTAATGGCTATTAATCTAAAATCCCTATCTCAGAGGTCTTAACTTCACATTTACATATTATTTCTATGATGCATTGCTTATTCTTTAATATGCATTGAACAAAGTAACAAATTAGAAAGCAATTTTATAAGTTTTCTTTCATTTCTGCAGGAAAATTTTTTAGGGACAGAAGTTGCTTGTAAATTTTTACCTTAAATAATGGCTGTTAGGATTTTTGTTAAACATGCAAATTCAAGATGATATTTTTTTTTAGCATGTTAATGAGATTTTTAGGACATAAGTCAATGGGCTTAATTTTTCAAATGCCTTTTAAAACAAGCTTGAAGTCAATGCTAAGATGTCATATTACAGGATATAGCTCTTAAATGTGAATACTTCTCAAGAAGAGTGCAGAAATTCAATATAAAGGGCTCAAAGAATATAATCATTAATCTTTCTCTGGGAAGCCATCGACTTGATTAAGTCAGTCAACAAATACTAAATGAGCACTTACAAAATACATAACAGTACTACCCACCACCAACTTAGGATGGGCAGAAAGATAAAATGTGCCTGCACTGGCGAAGCCAAGATGGTGGAGTAGAGGAAGTACTCAGTTGAGCTTTTCCAACAATTCCCTCCAAACAACTTAATTTTTTTTTAATTTTTAATTTTTCCCCAATTACATGTAAAATCAATTTTCAACATTAGTTTTTAAAATGGAGTTCCAAATTCTCTCCTATCCCACTCAATGAGAAGGCAAACAATTTCACAGATTCAATTTCACAGGTTACAGATGTGGAACAATGCAAAACATATTTTTGTATTAGTCATGTTATAAAAGGAAGCAGACCAAAATAAAAACGCAAGAAAAAGAAAGTAAAGAAGTTTGCCTCAGTCTGGAGTCAGATTCCATCAGTTCTTTCTCTGGGGATGGAGAGTATTTTGTCTTGGATCATTATATTGCTGAAAATAGCTAAGCCATTCACAGTTGAGCATCTTACAATATTGCTATTACTGTGTACAATGCTCTTGGTCCGACTCATTTCATTTTGCATCACTTTCACTTAAGTCCCTCCAGGTTTTTATGAGAGCATCTAAGTCATTATTTCTTACATCACAATAATATTCCATCACAATCATACACCACAGATTGTTCAGCTATTCCTCAACTGATATTTATCCTCTCACTTTCCAATTCTTTGCCACCAGAAAAGAGCTGCTATAAAATATTTAGGTGTAGTTACAAATTGCTTTACATAATGGTTGAATCAGTTCACAACTCCACCAACAATGCATCAGTGTCTCAATTTTCCCCACATTCCCTCCAATATTTATCATTCTCCTTTTCTGTACTAACAGCCAATCTAATAAGTTTGAGGTAGTAAAACCTCAATATTATTCTAATTTGCATTTCTTTCATCAAGAGTAATTTAGATAATTTTTTCATATGGCTATAGATCCCTTTGATTACTTAATCTGAAAACTCTTCATATTTTTTGATCATTTGTCAATTGGGGAAGAACTTTTATTTTTATAAATTTGATTCATTATATATTTGAGAGATGAGGACCTTATCAGAGAAACTTGCTTCAAAAATTTTTTTCATAGTTATGATTGCTAACTGTATTTCCCTCCATCCTATGTCCCCCCTGTTTATTCTATTCTCTCTCTCTCCTTTCACCCTGTCCCTCCTCAAAAGTGTTTTGGTTCTGACTATTGCCTTTCCAAATGCACCTTCCCTTCTAGGAGCACCAGCACTCACCCCCACCCCCTTTATCCACTCACCCTCCTACTTTCCTGCAGGGTGAGACAGATTTCTATATCCTATTGAGTGTGTATGTTACTCCCTCTCTGAGCCAATTCTAATAAGAATAAGCATTCCCTGTCATCTCCCTCAACTTCCCCTCTACTGTAAAAGCTCTTTCTTGCCTGTTTTATATAAGATAATTTACCCCATTTTAACTCTCTCTTTTGATATCTTTCAGAGTACATTCCTCTTTCTCCTTAATTTTATTTTCAAAGATATCATCCCATCACATTCAACCCATACTTGTACCCTCTGTCTATATATACTCCTTCTAACTGCTCTAATAATGAGAAAGTTCTTATGAAGTACAAGTATCATCTTCCCATGTAGGAATGTAAACAGTTTAATCTTATTAAGTCCCTTATGATTTCCCTTTCCTATTTACCTTTTATGATTCTCTTTAGTATTATATTTGGAAGTCAAATTTTCTATTTACTTTGGTCTTTTCATCAGGAATGTTTCAAAGTTCTCTTTTTCTATGAATGTCTATTTTTCCCTCTGATGCATTATACTTAGTTTTGCTGGGTAGGTGATTCTTGGTTGTAATTTTATTTCATTCCATCTCCAGAATATCATATTCCAAGCCTTCTGATCCTTTAATGTAGAAGCTGTTAAATCTTGTGTTATGTAATTAAGTGAATATTTGTATAAAATGTTGAGAAAATAGTATGTGGAATGGAAGTTAGTAAATTCATAGTATTTCTGCCTGAGAAAATATTCTTTATTTTGGGTGTGCTAATTTCTGAGAACAAATTTCTAACTTTAAGAAGGGTAAAGTACATAAAAAAAAAATTGAGCACAACACTAACTAGTATTTTGAAGTAATCAGACTATCCTAGCACTAGATCAATTTACATAATTTTCTGAAAAATGTCCCAAAGCAAAAGATCAAGGTGTCAGACTTGTATCCTCCAAATCATTTCCTATAGGTAAAGGATAAACAGAAGAAATGTTATCCCACAAAGCAACATTTCTCTACCACCAAAGCTATGTATGTATGTATGTATGTATGGGTGCATATGTATGCATATATACATATATATACATATATATGTATATATACATATGGCTGTGTTTATTGTATGTATGTATGTTCACAAACATATCCAGGAAAAAACAAATCATTCTGTTTGTCACATTAGTGATTTCTGGTCAATTTAACAAATATTTTACAGAAATAAAAAAGATGATCACTGAGACCATGATGACTATGTGTTTTTGGCTGAATATATTTGCAATTTCTGTTTTCTACTATAAATCAGTTAGAAATACAGGATTTACAAATAATATTAAAGGCAGGTTCCTAGAACTTTCTACAAGATCCAATTCTTTCACTGTATAAAGTGTTCATTGTATGTAGATTTCCTGCAAAAGAGTCAGAGAATTCCACCAATTCTATCCTGCAGGGATTTCACTTTTCTGCAGTCTCCCTACCAAACTCCTGGTTCCATATGCCTTAAATATACACTATAATATCAACATTTTCACAGACACAGCATTGCATACTAACAAAACACTATGTTGTTTACAATACAGTACAAATATATATTTTTAGCATAGGTTATGAGCAATTTTTTTTAGATAGATGGAGCCTGCAGTGATATTAGTACAAATTTCTACTGTAAATTAGTGAACTAAAGAGAAATTTATGTTCCATAAAACCCAGCATGAAACAATAAGTTAGAAATATTTGAATAACACTTTCCAGAGCTCTGAACAGCAAGTACAGTTGTGTCAGAATGAGTTGATGATTGGATAAAGAGGACTTGGCAACACTGTGAAATGTTTCGTGTCCCACGAACCAGCTTCTTAATCATTTTAACTTTTTTTAGAAACCAGTTAGATAAACATCTGGTTTCATATACTCTAAATTTAATTCTAATATTATTTAAATCTACATTGAATGTTATCATAGTCTAAATACTGGCACAAAAACAACAAAACAAATAAATTCGGGGCAAAGTTTTACATACACATATCTTGTATAGAAATGTGGATCCAAAACATGTACATATCTGGTGGCTCACACTTCACATTTCTATTCCTTCCCTGATAATTTATCAGACAGACCCGTAATATAAAAAGACAAGGTCATATGCAGGTTTGTCTTTAAGAAAAAAAAAAGATGGCTTACTTTGTGTTACACTTTTTTGATTTCTTCATAATGTCTACTCCATCAATACTTATCAAGATGACTGGAGTCTGAATCTAAAAACAAAATATGACCTTTCACATTCACAAACAAAGTACTGAGATGGAAAGTGAATATTAGATATAGATGAGAAATCAATTATTCTACTGACAGAAGTTTCTGTTTACGTACTGCACCTGCACCTCTTATTAGCTCCTCTAAATCTGACCAGTTCATCCTCCTGAGTTCTTTATGTGCCAAAGGAATGGAACTTCAGTCAATCATCTTTGATTACTCTTTCTCCCTTACTACTACCGCCAAGGCACTATGACTCTTTCTCCAAAATTCTAGAGTGTCTCCCACATCTCTGCCCCTTCCTTTCTATCACCATTACCACTATCGTTGTAGGTCCCCATTAGATCTGCAGTAATACAACAATCTCCTAATGTATTTCACCACTTCTCCGTCTTACTCTTTCACACCCACCTAGCAAAAGCTAAGTTCATCTTTCTACAATACCATTTTCTCATCACAGAATATTAGACCAGGAAGTCCTCATTTAGTCCAGCTCTTCACTTTACAATTAAGAATATTCAGGCTTCCTCTCAGTACACAATCCTTTACACTGATATGTCACTATTCTGATTAAAAAAAAAAAAACAACCAAAACCTTAGAAGCCTTTTCAATGATTGAAGTACAAAATAAAAATCTCTTAACCTAATATTCAGGGCCCTCAATAATTTAATTCTAAGTTACCTTAAAGCAGTATCCCACATGAACCATATGTTCCAGACATGCTGATCTATTAACTGTCTTCCAAATGACACTTGGGCATTTCTGCCTTGGTCGTGGCTCACATCATTTTTCCCCACATAAAATACTCTCATTCTTCTTTCTTTCTATGCAAGTCCTAGCAAGCCTTTAAACTCTAGCTTTTGGCATCTTCTTGTGAAATCTTCTGTCCTGGTTCCTGCCAATAGTGATTCTATCTACCCCTACAACCCACCCTGAATTCATTTCTTGCCTACATAATTCACTAGACATTTATGCTACATATCACTACATATCATCTTTATGTATATATCTGTCTCATCTTCTGGAGGCCAGGATGGGTTGTTTATATTTCAGTGTATCCTCCAAAGCACCAATCACATCTCCTTTCCTGTGAGTACTGAATATATTTCTGTTAACAGATTGATTGACAAGGTTTAAGAATAGTGGACAGGTGTCCCAACAGGCATACCGCTTGTCAGTGATATACACGAGATAATAAGAAGCACTCTATTTACTGGTCTGCTCCTAGACTGTTCCCAAAACTATCTGTGGGCTACAATGAAAGAATCAGAGGTACTATGGTGTAACAGATAAAGATCAGGCTTGGATTCAGGAGATATGGGTTCAAGTCCTGCCCTGGACACATATAGCCATGTGACCATTGACAAGTAACTTAACCACTCCGTGTCCCAGGTAGTCCTCTAAGACTACAAGCTGCAGATGAGTTGCCAATCTGCACCAGCTTCCATATTAAGGAATTCCAACAGATCTGGACCTGACAAATTAAAGAACAAAGTTGTTGTTCTACTGCACTAATTCCTAGATTCCTGCTATCACTGATTATTTCTACATCAAACTTCTACCAAAAGCCTCTGGAAAAAAGGTTTGACAAAGTTAATGAGATTACCCAAACTGTGAGGGGAATAATTAAGGAAACATTATTAGTCCCCTTTTTCTTTTCCTCCTATATAACTCAAAAAAACCATCCATTTCTAGCAGTTTTCAAGAGTGATATTATATAGAACTTCAAAGTCTACAAAGCACTTTATAAGTGATCTTATTTTGATGAAGTTTATACAAAATGATAAGTTGCTACAGGACACTACTTGAGGATAATTTTATTTTTTTTAATTAAATAAATTTATTTATTTAACTTTTTACATTCATTTTCACAGAATTTTGGGTTCCAAATTTTCTCCTCATTTGTCCCCTCCCCCCTCCCCAATACACTGAGCATTCTAATTACCCATATCACCAATCTGCC
>CM053770.1:318191211-318228607 GCA_028658325.1 Potorous gilbertii
TCCTCCTCAGAAAGGAAAGGAGCTAACATCTGTTCACCAAGAAAGTAACTTTCTGTGGTATTATTTTTTTTCCCTTTACTGGGCATTTTCCCAGCCAGTTACTTGACTTCTGAGCTTCCTCTCCACCCCTGCCTAGATCTGCCCAGCTAGTGCTTGGGGTCTGAGATTCAAATGCTGCTCCCCAGACTCAGGGCTTTCAGCACCCATGCCCGGCTGCTATTCAGGGTAAGATTAAATCAGGTTCTCAGGTGGGGGCAGGGCCGCTGCCCAGGCTCAGTTCCCTCAGGGGGTTTATGCAGAGACCTTCAGTAATGGAGCTGCTGCTGAGCTCCTGCCTGCTCAGGGAGCCTCTGGCCGCCGCCGCCTCTGCCTCCTGAGGGGGCCTGAGTAATGGAGACACCCCGTTCCCCTCTCTGCTAGCCCGGAAGTGTCTCCTACTGACCTGCAGCGCCTGTGGGTGGAGGGACCCCCACGGCCAGCAGAGATTCCGTCCCTGAAGCCTGCTCAGATCTGCTCCTCCCGGGGCTGCGCGGACAAGGTAGAGCAGGGTTCTACTCTGGTCCCATGCGTGACGGACCTTTGGTGAGGGTTTTTCAGGTCTTTCTGGAACAGAAATCTCCTCCACTCTGTTGTTCTGTGGCTTCCACCGCTCCAGAATTTGTTAGGAGTTCTTCTTTACAGATATTTTATTGGCTGTGGTTTCAGAGCTAGCAAAAGTGTGTCTTTCTACTCCGCCATCTTGGCTCCTCACCCCGGATAATTTTTAAAAAAAGGAGACGCTAACACAACCTTATCCTAAACTGAGATAAAGAAATTCTCTTACTGAATAAAATTATAAGAATAAATCAGTACTTTTTAGGTTTCATTCATCTCCAACAAGTCATAATATTCATCAACAAAGACTTAAATGAAGCTTTGTTGTGTTCAAATGAGAGCTTCAATTTCCTCATAAACAAACTGAGGTCATTGTACTGGAGGTCTTTTCAGTTCCTTTACAATTCTAAATCTATATTCCTATAAACTAAAGCAGTGATTCTCCTAATTTATAAACACTTTCCATAATCTAAGGAATACATATTAAAGTTATTGACAATTATTCTGATAATGCACTAAAAATACAAAAGGTTAAAGTGGGATTTGATTGAGTCAGATGGAATCTGGAATCAGGAAGACTTGAGTTCAAATTCAGTGTAATCTTGGATAAGTCATTTAATCTGTAACTCCATGAGTTTCATCATCTGTGAAATGTGGATAATAAAAGCATCTACCTCATAGGGCTATTTTAAGGATCGAATGAGATAATATTTGTAAAATGCTTTGCGAATTCTAAGTCCCTATATAAATACTAGCTGCTATTATTATTATAGTTCTAAAAATATCAATTACTGATCCATTTAAAACTTGCTTTCATACTATGCACAATTCTGGTACTTCTCAGCAGGGCACTATTACTTTCAAACAAAAAGTAGTCAAATTTTCCTCTGAATTAATAAAAAAAGATGTGTCGAATCAATTATAGTACACAACAGCTTTAAAAAAGAGACAGCATATATAGCTCTACAGTTAGTCAACATGGACACAAGGGAAAGGATCAGAGATTTTTAAAACAGATCTCTCTGTATTAAATGCCAACATGGCAAATAATGACATGAAAATGAAATGATTATGCTATAATTTTTCAGGCTTTTCAATATAAATTTTTCTTAACTGACTAAAAAAAAACAAAAAACAAAAAACTTCAGGTCAACACGGAAGTTATTGAGGTACTTGCCAATGATAGGAAAGCCAGGAGGCACAAGCCAGGAGAAAGAGCATTCCAGGCATGAGAGACAGTTAGTGAAAATGAATGGAGTAGAAAAATGGAGTGTCCTAAGAAGAGCGGAATGTAGAAAGGGAAGTAGTTGGAATGGAGGTGGAAGAGTGTTCCAGCCACAGGGAACAGACAGAGAAAACACCCAAAACTAAGAGATAGTTACTTGTTAGTGGAAGAGCCAGGAAATCAGTGTCACTGGATCGAAGAGTACATTTCAGGGAATAAGATGTAAGACTAGAAAGGTAAGAGGGGGCTAGGTTATGAAGACCTTTGAATACCAAAGCATTTTATATTTGTTCCTGGAGGCATTAAGGAGACAGTGGAATGTACCTAGGTTGGGGGAAGAACACATGGGGTGGTTTGAGAGGAAATGCTCAGACCAGAGCTCTAGAAAAGTTACTCTGGTGGCTGAATGAAGGATGGACTATATTGGGAAAATTCAACTTGTGGCAGGCAGACCCATTTGCAGGCAACTACAATAGTTCAGACTTAAGGCCATAAAGGTCTGCACTAGAGTAGTGGCAGTATCAGAGGGCATAGCCTATGGCAAGAGATAGGGGTGCAGAGAGAGAAGGAACAATGAAAACTTTCCAAAATTGAAAAAGAGTGCTTTAGGAGATGGTCAGCTCCCACAGCTTTAAGACCTTTAAGCAAAAAATTAAATGAATGCATACTTGGGTATGTTGTACAAGGGATTGATTTTAGAAGATGGCTACTGAAATCCCTTCAAATTCTGAAATTTGATTTCCCTAGGCCTACAGCAGTAGTCAACTCTTCTTTTCCCTAAAACTCATTTTTCTTTTCCTTAGCTTTCCAATCCTATTCTGAGCTTTGTTACTAACAGTATTATTATAAGACTATGTTAAACTTTTTTACTATATGAACTAAAGGATTTTAATTTTACTATGTAAAGCACTGTACTAAGTGCTGGGGATACAAATAGTAAGACAGTCCCTGATTTCAAAAAGTTCACACTCCAATGTGGGAGACAATACATATGAAGGTTTCAATTTGAAGTCAGATGGAAAGATCCCATGGTCTGTAGGTTACAGCAGTCAAAATAGATGGTAGTACTTCTTTTTAAATGTAATTTCCATTGACCAAGTCATATCAGTTTCTGATGTTCAACAATCTGATACTGAGAAGGAAATACCATTTTTTAAAAACTACAGGTTTCCAGATCATAAGCTTTCTCCATCAGAGGAGATGATGGTCAAGGAGGGCGCCCAGGCCAACTATCTCTTCATTTCTTGCCTGCACTCTCCCAAATTTCTTTGTACTTCTCCATCATTCCCCCAGGAACTTTATTACTGGAAAATTTCATCATCCTGCAAGGATGAATCAGTCTTGGCAGTGATACTCTAAGCCTCTGTTTAGGAAGGAGGTTGAACCTTGAACTCCAAAACCTCTACTTAAAGAGGAGACCCAGGTCAATAACCTCTTCATCTCTCAAGCAGCTGCACTCCTGAATACCTTTCTGTCTCACACAAAAATCATTCACAGCTTCCTTTTTTTCTGTGTTGTTTTCCCTCATTTGGCTGTATGCTTCTTGAGGGTAGAGTTGTCTTGTTTTTTCATATTTGTATATCTAGCACTTAGCAGTGCCTAAAAAATATTAGGTGCTTAATAAATATTTATTGACTAAGTAACTGATGGTCTGAACTGTCTGGCACATAAAGCTTTCAACTTTTTCCACAGGGGATCCTGCTGCCTTCACTATGCTGGCTTGCCTGCCACATGAGTGATAGATAGATAGTTGGCGAGAACGACTGGTCTCTTTTCAATGGGAGTTGCCTTCTTGGACAATGGCTGTGAATCTTAGGATAGGAGCAAGGACTGTTGGTTCCTAGGAAGTGCTGCCACCCACAGGGTATATGAATTCTTTATTGCCTGTATTTAAATATTCTGTACATGCCTTTAAAACTTTTATAAAATTAATTTTGTTTCATGACACTGGTCGAGATCATCATAATGCTTCTGATAATGGAAAACTAACATTTGAAATCACTACTTTATAAGAACAAGAGCATTCTGAAAGAAAAGTACAATAAGCATCAATACCAGAAGTCACTGTGCTAGATAACACTGTATATTTCATGTCCATTCAGGGAAGTGAAATCTCCTTAGAAACTTCAATATAAAAGAAGACAGAAGCTTTTTGAGGGCAGGGATTGTCTACTTTTCTAATACGTGCATCTCATATGCTTAGCACAGTGCCTGAAACATAGAAGTCACCTTACTAATTGTTTACTGACTGACTGGCTAAAGATCTAGGTTGGTTGGTGAACTGCTTTTGCATTCATGTTGTTTTCTTTAGGCAATTTTCTCTTTTCCTTATCATCAGAACTGTGTAATTTTACTTCCGCTTCTTCAGAATTTTAGTCTTGAAACCTTCTCTTCCCTCCTGAACGGATTTCCCTTGTAAAATTTTAGTTCATGATACCCTAAATATTGTACTATTGCAAGGTTTGATACAAATATTACACTTAATTTTATTTATTCACACTCCTGATTCCTCACCTTTCCTGTTTTATGTCTGGAGATACAATGTGTCTTTCATTTCTGTACAGTGGACCAGGTCAATGTTGTAGGCAACACATTACAAGTTTCAAAAGACTAGGAATGATGTATAATCTCCCTCTCTGCCTACTAATGTGTGGCTTCTATTTATGGAACACTACAGTCTTTGAAGAACTGAAGTTGTAAAACTGTATAACTGAAGGCAATGGAGAGGCAAAGAGTAGGTGTGAGCAGGATGCAATGAGAAATAAGGCACTATGAAAAAGTAAAGGACATCATAAAAATGATAAAAAAAAAAAAGATGGGTCAATCATATGGCAAAAGAATAACAATGTCTTACCAGTCATATCTGCTAGACAACCTGAAATTGTCTGGGGTTTCTAGGTGTTCCCTTATGATCACTTATTTATTTTGCCACATTGCTCCCATTTCTTCCCCAAATTTTTCCTCTACCACTCATATTGGATTTTTAAAATCATTTCTGGCTTTTTTTTTTTTTTAAAGAAAAATACCTTTCTTCAGCTCTTCTAGGAATTCTTGTTGGGCTTGTGTCCAATCTACATTTTTTTCCCTTTGGGGGTTTTACTTGTAGATGTTTTCAAGTCATAGTCTTCTCAGTAGCTTTTTATGGTCAGGTTCGTGGTTGTAGTTGTTGTTGCTTGCTCATTTTTCCAGCCTGTTTCTTGACTTTGGACTTTCTGTTACAGTTGGGCTCAGCTCAGACATAGAAGTTTGTGTGGAGAGGGGAATATCTGTCTTGAGTATCTAACTTTTATATTTATGCAGCATTTTCTGTTGCATTCATAGCGCAAGTTTTTGGTACTCTCAACTTGATGTGATCCAGCCAGAGGACTGTTTACTGCCCTCCTAGAATGCATTCTAATTGATCCCTCATGACTATAAACACTCCTCTCCACCCTGGAACTGGAGAAATGAGTAACAAGATAGGTAACAAAACCACCAAACAGCACCCAATCCTAAACCCAGTGCTAGTCCAGGAGTCCTTCTGGGTTTGCCTTTTGACCAGGTACCCAATCCCTGGGTACTGCTGCCATCCCACAGTCAAGGCTACTGTGCGCTGCTCCCAGCCATTTTTCACCCCGGTGTCCACAGACCTCTCCTTTTGTCTCCCTAAGCTGCCCTGGTCTGGAAAAAATGCTCAGTGTGACTTTTTGTTGGCTTTCTAGCTCAGAATTCAGTTTGGCACATTTGTTAAGTTGTCCTAAAAAGGGTATAGTAGGAGAGACTGGAAAAAATGCTGGCTTCACTATGCCATCTTGGCTCTGCTCCCCTATTTACTTTAGATATTACCTTGAATGCTCCATTACTATCCTTAGTATTTTAAGAAAAAGTTAGGGATGGAATACCTACAGTAAACTTGCATGAGATGACTTGAACAAGGGTCACATAAGGATGAATTGAAATCTGTATCATTTGTGGGAACATCCTTATCAAAAAGATCACAGATATCTTTGCGAATCCCCAAACTACAAAATACACAATTGTTGAAGGGAAGGAAAAATAAAAATCCACTTGATGGTTTAACCTTATTCTCTGATGTAGACACAATCAGGGGATGTTTAACAATCAGCATCATGACACATGGAATCAAATGAGAAGTGGAAACGGGGAAGTTTTAGATTCTTCACATTCTATGTGACTTTGGACAAACTGCCTCACTTCTGTTCCTAATCTTTGAAGCCAGAAGATGCGTAGTCTGCATAGGAGGGATACTTCAAGATGATACATCAAGTGATACATCAGATGATAATAAAAAACAATATGCATCAAGAGCAACACTTCTAGAATGAAGTCATTTTATATCAATGAAAGACAGAACTACATTTGTGTCATCTGACGTCTGGGCCTCTATAAGATCCATCTAACAATTTTAAACATAAAAAAAATTCTAGAATTCCTTCTCCAAAGCAAAAATATCTTGAAGAGCATTCATGGGGATAAGCAGGAAAACTGGATTTGTGTAGTATCACAAGAGTGAGATCCTAAGAAAACAACGAGGAAATTACAACATAACATGAAAGTGTAGAAGAGATATAAATAGGGGCATAATACATAAAACCCTGCCCCTGCCCAATCACTAGTGTATTTTATAATGCTATACTATTTACTAGAATACTATGTCCTACTCTAGGCTCTTCAACAACAGAAGGTCACAAGAAAACATCAGATGAAAGTCATAAAAACAATTAATTCATTGGGAAACTAGACCTATAAGGAAAGGTTAATAGAACTAGGATTATTTTAGCCTGAAGAAAAGAAGGCTGGGATGAACATTTTAACAACCTTTAAATCTATAAAGGCTCATTCCGTAAAGGGGTAGTAGTCACTCTATTTGCTTTATCTTCATTACAGCCAAAATAAAAAGAAATGGGCTTCAAATGCAATATAATAAATTTAGGATGGATATATGAAAGAACTTTCTCTAAGAATTAGGACTGTTAAGAGGAGTAGGAATGGGTTCCTGCAGAAATTTCCATTAAAAAGAAAAAAAAACACTATAGTGAAAATATGCTCAATAGGAAAGTATATGTCAAATCTATACAGAATTGTATGCTGTCATGGGGAGGGAGGGGGGTAGGGGGGGAAGGTGTGGGGGTATAAAACCTTAATTTTAAGGAAGTGATTGTAGAACATTTATAAATAAATAAAATAAAAATTAAAAAAAAAGAAATAAATTAGAATAAGTTTAAAAAAAAATAGGACCAATTCTCATCTGTCTGGGAAGGTTGGATTAAAGGGGCAGGGGGCTGACCTTTCAAGTCTTTGAATAATGTTCTAATTTTATGATACTAAGACATTTCCTGAGATGATGATAAAGAATAATATATGGGGGAGGAGAAGGAGACTCAAAGTTATCCTCATAAGCAGCATCCTTTTTAAAATCTTCTGTTAATACAAAAAAAATGAAAAAAAACTGACTAAAACAATGTGGTTTGGGTTCCAAATTCTTTTCTATCATTCTTCAGCTGTGCCTGAAGACCTGGGGATGGGGGGAAAGTTCATAAGCATAAGGAGGCAGGACAGACAATGATCCGAATGGCTAGATTCCTGGCTGGGTAATGCTACAACAGCTACATTAGAAAACCCATCTTGGTCACAAAGAAGTTTCTTGGTTTCCCAAGAAGGAATGACCTGGAGGGAAGTACAAGTTGTTGCTCCAGCCAAGAAGAAAAGATTGAGATGCTCTAGATTTAGAAAAACTGGCACAGTTTCCCAATCCACAATCAATAGGATGACATTATGGAACATAAAAAGGAATGTCAGATACAAAAAGGGTGAAGGGAAGAAAACATAATCCCAGAAATTTAGAACTAGAACAAACTCAGATAAACAGGATTCTTGGCTGTTACTGAAGTGAATGTCTCATCTATTTGATAAAGAGATTCTACAATCCAAGGCCAAAGGGGAAAAAAAAAATCTGCGTATCTTGTTATTTCCAGGGGAGGTAAGCTTGTAGACATTTTGTTGCCTTTGATTTACACAAATATATCATAATTATAGTTTAATAAAACTATGACCAATGCTGTATTATTCTTAGTAATGGATTAAATCAAACCTAGGAGACCATTAACCAAATATGCAAATGAAGTTCAGGTAATTACATTTATTAAAATTTCTATTAAAGACTCAATAATGTAACAAACATTTTAATAGATGAATTTTAAAACCACAGAGCACTGCATAGCATAATTACTGCATAAGAAAGATCTGAACAACAGAATTAGAAAAGTCTTTGTTCCTAGTGAGGAAAAAGTCCCCCAAGTGTACACACACTTTGGTACGGTACTATGATCATGGCTTAGCACTCCAGAGCGATAAATATAAGTGTCATTTATTCTTCTATCTGTACTTAAGTAAAAAGGTTAATGAGTGAAGAACAGAGAGGAAAAGTAAATGGCACTTGGATTTGCCCTTGTAAAACAAGATGACATATCCTTGTAAATAAACAATCAAGATACCTTATCTTGTAGGAAGAATAACCATACAACTTGTCTACAGTCTTTGTTCAAAATGAAATGCTGAAATAAAGTTTGCTAAGTAGATGCCATTTTTATGCACAGACAATGAATGCATCCGTGTGTTAGCTGTACTTAGTTTCAGAGAAAGGTTAAAGAAATTTAGACTGAAATCCAATAGTTTTAACGAATCACGTCTGACACAAAGTTCATCCCCTCACTGTAATAATTTACATTATATACTGAGATAAGAGGAGGGAAGGAAGAAGAAAGGGAAAATATTGAACTTGTTTTGGGTAACTGGAAACCATTATGCCAACAAACCACTCAGAATAAAGAAAAAAAAGTTTATGAAATACTATAGGTAAATACTATGAAAGGAAAGGCTTTAAAATCCTTGGAGAAGAGTGAGTCGTTGAGCTATGTCTTACACATCTTCTTGAATTCTCTCCATCCCACTGTCAGCTCACTGAGCCAACAACTCAGAGACTGCAGAAAAGCATTTCAAGGACTTCAATGAAGAAGAATGAACAAGATCAAAGTCACCAGGGAAGTGGCCAAAAAAGAACTGAAAACTGGCCCTAAAATTCCTCCTGGGAACAGTGTTTTTGGTGGCTCCTATCGTTGGTTCACTTTTGGTGAAGTTAAGAGGGAGGCTGTGGGTGGAAGAAATAAAAACAGAAACACCTAAACAAAACAAGACAACAAAAAGGGTGTTGGATGAGATGAAGTGGAGTCTCTGGAGAGGAAGAAAGTGAATGGTTGCTCTATAGCAGGGGTCATAACTTTTTTTGTAACATGGACCCCTGTAGTAGTCTGGTGAAGCCTATGAACTCCTTCTTAGAAAGGTTAAATGTATGAAACAAAATGCACAGGATTACGAAAGAAACTAGTAGTAACAATCACTACTAATAAAGATTAGTTATTACATATTAATTACATTAGCATTTACACAGTAGACCCAAGGTTAAGAAATCCTGTTCTTCAAGACGGTCACATTAGGTTAGGGTTCCCTAAGAAAGAGGCAAGGCAAGAGGGGATTAGATGAGCAGTGAGAAAAGCAGCAAGTTAAAAATCAGATAAGTACATGAGGAAGTATTTTGTGATCATCTTTTTCCTTAGACACAGAAAATATCCTTTTGTGAATACTACAGAAAGGCCTCATATCAATAAAAGGCGTTATCACAGGACTGCGGGTGCTGCCAAGGCAATAGTGAAGCCATATTGCTCAAATGGAAGAGTGGAGACAGTGAAATCTATGCTATTTTATAATTTCCTATTAGCCAGTATTTATTTACTTCCATTTAACAAATAATTGCTTCTTTCCTACATAATATTAAGTACTAACACCTGTTTATATTCCTCATTCTGTTACTACTGTAGTAACTATCTTCTATCTTCTCGGCACTGATTAAAACACAAAATGTCTTTAGGAAATGTTATATCTTAATGTATGACAATTTAGTTTTATCACTCAAACACTGATAATAATATGTCTCTTAAAAGGAATAGCTTTTAGGTCTATTATCACTCCCCAAAATATATTAAAAGGTCATAAGCTCTAAATACGGAAGACAATCGAAGTAAGTAAATTCATGGTGAAAGACACCTAAATCCGTCCTTCTATACCTAGCACAATGGGGTGTATATGAAGAAAGCCATTAAAGTGGTATTCCCTTGTGACTCCACACTGGAGGGTACGTGGTATGTTTCACCCCTCTTTTTACTGCTTTTACTCCCAAACTTATTTAATGTTCTTTAATGCAAAAGAAAGGAAAAACAATAAAGGTCCCTTCCAGAGACAAATGAACAACTGCTATATGTAAAAAGCGGTGACTTTGTATTTCTCCAATTTTTCTTATTCCAGAGCCACAAGTCCCTTAGTTAATTATTCGTTTTCATTTTATTTCTTTGCAATCAAGCAAAATATATCATTGCCTCCATTCTACTGATGGGAAAATTGAAGCATTTATAGTAAGTTTTTCTGAAAGCACTGAGGAAGTATCTATGTACTTCACAATTACCAGGGATCCCTTGGTTGATGCAACAATAAACTTTGTAAGAGTTTCTTGTAAAACTATAGTTGGTACGACTACCACTACTACCACTGTCAGCTAACATTTATATATAGCTTTATGATTTGTTAAGTGATTTACCTGTATTATCTCACCTAATCATCCTAACAAGGAGGTGCTAATATTTTACAGGTAAGGAAACTGAAGCTGAGGTTAAGATGATCTTAAATGACTTGCTCAGGGTCACACAGTTAGTGTCTAAGGCAAGATAATTAAGGTCTTACTGACCCTACTACACTTCAGAGTACTCACTCTGGTCTATACCTACCTGCCTCATCAAGGCTAGAAGACTGAAAGATGACATCCAAAAAACACAAAATGGGGACAGGGGGAAGAAAAGGAAAAGAAAAAAACAAATGGAAACAAACTCACACCAACAAAAGTTGAGATCATCATAATATGAATATAATGGAAAACTGATTTGAAATCACACTTTATTCATTTCATTCAGGGAAATGAAATTTCTTTAGAAACTTAAACATAAAAATTTGGAACAATGTCTCTACATATGAGCATTATATAACATTTAATTCTATTAAATGTTATAGAAAGGAAGTTTTTTTAAATTTTGAATAAGGCAATATATACAAATTTTATTTGAGCTAAAGTTTATAATATTTCTTTCTCTGCCATGGGAACTGACCATCCCATAAAGCTCAAAATGGCAAAACATACTGTGACTTGCCGATACCATTGCTTTTTTAAAAATAGATTTTTGATAACTTTTGTTATTACATCAGCTAGATTTTGCCCATATTCCTTCCCCTCTCAGAAAGCTGTCCCTTATAGCAAAGCAAGCAAAACTTCCTTGAGAAAAAAATAATAATTGACATGATATACAACTTTCCATCTCTGCAAAGAAACTGGAGATCTCCTCTCATAAACACTCCTTTGGGGTCAAGCCTATTCTGTATAATTTTGCAACATTTCAATTTCAACTATTTGATAATTGTATTCCTTCTGTATACTATTTACCCAGTTCTGCTTACTTCAATCTGCATCAGTTCATGGAATTCTTTCCATGCTCCTCTGTATTCATTATATTCATAATTTCGTAGAGCACAGTAATATTACATTAATTTATATATCATAGTTTGTTTACACATTGGGCATCTACTTGGTTTCCAGTTCCTTGCTATTAAAAGTGCTGCTATAAATATTAGGGTGCATGTAGAGCTTTTTTTCTTTCTTTCCTGTCAAAGATCTCCTCAGAATAGATACCTAGAAATGCAACGCTCGGCCAAAGGCAATGACTAGTCTTTTGGGGGAGGGTTGTGGGAGGGGCAGTATTGAGGGGTGAGAATAATTCCAAACTACTTTAACAGAATAGTTTGTTATAGTTGAGAACTCCACAGCATTAGCTGTCTTTATACAATTCCTTCAACAATGACTATTTGCATCTTTTGCCATATTTGCTTAATTTGCTGGGTGTGAGGTGAAACCAGAGAGTTTCTTTGACTTGCACCTCTCTTATCATGAGTAACATGGAGGTCTGTTTTTTCACACAACTGTTACTAGTTTGCAATTCTCTATTTGAAAAATGTTCACATCCTTTGACTATTTCCCTACTGGAAGAATAGCTTTTGGTCATAGATATTTGTTAATTATATATATAGCTTGGATACCAAAGTCTTAATAGAAATATCTGATACAAAGATCTTTTTCCCAGTACCAATTCCTTCAGTACCAATCAACTGTGAAACACAGAATAAAAAGATAACCAGGACTAAAAAAGTACTTACCAATGTTTGAAATGGGTAAAAATGTTCTTTTCTCACCTAAAGCCTGAGAACAATGTTTGGTCAGGAAATTATTAATGCCTGAAAAAAGAATGTAATCACCAGCTCTAATCGTTACAATACAATGAGGCTGTGAGAAATATGTTACCTGGCCAGATTCATACTCAATTGACTCACAAGGCTAAATTCAGAAAACAGCAGGCAGTTTTGTTTTGGTGGCATATTCAGGTCATAATATTGAGGTTAACAGTTTTACTTACTGAAAATGATGACAAAGATCTATTCCTCCACTTTAAATAGTAATTTTGTGATTTCAACCATTTAACATTCATTTTGGGAAAACAAAAGGGAAAAAATATTTAGCCAATAACAGTTGTAATGCAATATACAGGAATCTAAAGACAGTAAGTTTTTCTGCCAAAATATGTCAGTAAAATGAAACTAAAATAACTGCAAAAATAGTAAGGAGAAGGTACAATGTGAATTAACAAAGAGAGGAGCTGAAGGAAGATTCATTCAACCAAGATAAGCTTATTAAAAATCCTCAAAAACAGCCCGTCATTACATTTGAGGCCCAAGAAAATGCTCTCTGGAGCCTGATCATGGAACAAAATGGTAAAGTGGGCTTCAGTGTTTTAACTTTAATTAGTCACATTAATTAATGTTAAAAACAATATTAACAGTATATCATTTTCATCTAGTTAAAGAAAGGATTACATACACTTGAGTAAATTACACAGTATTATCCATTTGAATAACTTGCAATGAAGTCATTAATGTCATTCAAACCAGTTTCCATAGCTAAAGGCTGAATGATAAGTATGAACTGATTTGGCTATATAAGAATATAAGTCCTTTACTTTTCAGGTGAGGACAAATGAAAGGATGTGATGATGACTGCTTTAGATCCTGAGCAGTTTACAGTAGCACAGCGCTCTCACGTGGCCAAAATACTCAATACCACACAATTCCCAAATGTCAGTAAAGAATCGTTTCATACTGCATGCAAGTAAACTGATAAAGAATATTAGCTGCCTTTTCTTTATATAATTATTTCTCTTAGAGAAAATTTTCAATGTCAGACAATTTTATCAGTTTCTAAATTTTACTTTTCGAAGCAATTCTGTATATCTTCTCAATACATTTTTGTCAAGAATCATCAAGAAAATAAATCTTCCTTCAATACACAGAAACACTAATAGAGGACTACATAATACTATAATTATACCCTAATATGACTACATCGATTTGCAAGCAAATAAATTTTTATAAAATTTATAAACATATTAGCGGGACATTACATTGGCAACATCCACTTCAAATTATAGAAAGAAAACAAGAACTGGGCTAGGAATCAAATGTGTCTGAGTTCCAGTTTTGGTTCTACTATCATCTTCCTAAAGAATCTTGAGGACATCACTTCTCAGTAGCTTATTTTCATCTATAAAATGAGAAATTTTTTACCAAAGAGTCTCTAAGAATTACTTCCAGTTCAAAATTCCTATCATTCCTAATGAAACTTAAATGTTAAATCATAAAGATTATAAAACTTTGTCTAAAATGGGTTTTATAACTTTTTAATATCACCTTCATTTATAAATATATTCCTACCTTAGTGAAGATAGGGAAAAGAAAGCAGTTCAAGAAAACTAACCAGCACAACAATTAATTCTGAAAATATATACAGTGCCTCACACCCATAATTCCCTATCTCTCTGAATGAAGAGAGTTGTTCCAGCTCTGTTTATTACTCTTTAAAGCACAGTATGCCCCGAAATGATGAAAATGTTTTAAAATATTAAAACTTTTTAAAGTATTTCTATATTCTAAGCAAAAAAAATCAAAAAACCAAAACAATCAAAAAATAACTTTGCATATGTAGACTTTTTAGTCAACTCTATTCCTATTAAAGTGGACGTAGTTAAATCTCCAAATAATGCTTCAGATATAGGGGTGGGGCAGGGCAGGGCAGCTAATCCTACCCCAAACATTAAGAGAAATATTCAGGACTGAAACACAAAACTCATTTTTACAACTTATCTTGGTTATGAATAGCAAATAAGGTGCTATTATCTAACAGCAGCTAGGTGGCGCACTTGATAGAGTGCCACCTGGAGTCAGGAAAACTCATCTTCCTGAGTTCGAATCTGGTTAGCTGTGTTACCCTCAGCAAGTAACCCTGTTGGTCTCAGTTTCCTTACCTGTAAAATTAGGTGAGGAAAGAAACAGCAAACCATTCCAGTATCTCTGCCTTGGCCCCAAATAGGGTCACAAAAAGTAGAAAGACTGAAATGAATGAAGAACGACAACAATATAGTGTTTTAAATTTTAAGTTGCAATTTTTACTCATTAAAAATTTCAATGGACTTATTTCCACCAGATGATCCGATGGTTTCTTGACAAAAGGTAGATACCTTCAAACAAAGAATGGTGTGCCTTGTCTATTGCCTTTTTAATTTTCACAGGATATAGAGCTGTGCTATTTTTCATATTCTATCCATCTATGGGACCAATGAAAATTATATGCCAGGACAGATACTGAGTAATGTCCCAATTTTTCCTTCAAATAGGCAACAGTAAGACAGGTTGGCACAGTATAAAGTAGAGCTTGGGTCCCAGATTTACTACTTAACTAGCTAGGTGGCTTTGAGCTGAGAGCATTTCCTACCTCTTGGCTTTACTTTGCTTGTGTGTAGGATTAGAAGGTTAGACTCTATCTCTAAGGTCTCATTCAGGTCTAAGAGCCCATAAAGTAACTCCTGGAACCTTAGGAAGGGGAAAGAAGAAGCATTTATTAAATGCCTATCTTTTGTGAGGCACTGTAATAAATGCTTTATAAATATTATTTCCTTTGATCCTCCCAAAAACCCTGTGCTATTATTAGCCCCATTTTGAGGTTCAGGAAATAGGGGAGATGGGTTAAGTGACTTGCTTATGGTCATACAAGTAGTATTTGAGGCAGAATTTGAACTTTGGTTTGTTTTTCTGATTTCAGACCCAGAGTTATCCTCCACCTAGCTGCCACATGACAACTGAGAAAAGAATAGAGGGAAATACATCATAACAACTTTAAAGATACTGAAACCTAATACACTATGTATTGGGTTTAAATCTTAACTCTACCACTATCTTGCTGTGTGATAGCAATCAGTCTTTTGATCCAGAACTGTAAGTGATGTCAAAGGTCACCAATACCCTCATTTCCAAGATGAAGAAACCGGGGCCCGGAGAGTTGAAATGAACAAGTAAGTGACACTGTATGGGCTTCATATTTTTATATTCCACAAAAAAAAATCAAAGAATCATGTACATTATCAGAGTGCATTCAGTAGACAGAATAATATAAATGATCAGAGGATCATATGTAGAGTCGGAAGAAACTTATGGGCCCTGAACTCTAACTTCATTTTGGAGATGAGAAAACTGAGGCATAGGAAGATATAGTGACTTTGCCTTGGGAGTGCGAGGCATGACCTATACCTGGGTTTTCATGACTGAATCCAATACTCTATCCACTATTCCCTGATAGCACAAAAATGCAAATATAGTGATTTTTTAAAGGAAAGGGTCCTTTAGAAACCCTTTGTATTATTATTCGACTCAAAAGAAGGTTACTACTTGCTCACAGCTACAATGAAGTTACAACTAAGGGGATTTCCAAAGAGTAGCCTAAGTCTAAATGTGGATTGCAAGAGGGAGAAAAGGACTTGCTGCGAAAATGTATTAGATGTCACAGTAAAGAGAATGGGTAAAAAGGATATGCCCACCTTCTTACTCATAAGGAATGATAGGCTCATAGATGTAGAGCAGCAAGGAACCTTGGTTTGCCATTTAGTCCAAGATCACACTGGTGTTAAAGGTCAGAGCTTGGATTTGAACTCTGGGCTTCTGGACCAAATACATTAAAGCATAATAAGTATTTACTGAATGTCAGTCTCTTTCCTCTTTTCTCCTGTTGTAAAAATAGAAGTGAAAGAATAGAATGGAAGAGAAAAAGAATCGGGGAAAATACCTCCTGACAAATTTGGAGGCACTGGAATTACCCTTATAAACTGATTATTATGCAAATAACAAAGTAAATGGAATTTGCCCCTTAGGCTCTTAGCAAACTGCCAACAAAGTCCAGTAATTACTTACTAGTTCCACATCTAGAATCTAGTAACTGGCTGCTCTAGTGTACTCAAGAGCATCCTTGGAAGCTAAGAAAGCTGATTTCACTTCCAAAATTGGAGGTGAAAAAGCCTAGCAACAACTGCCATGACCCTTCCCCAAAGGCAGAGCCCATCAACCAGATTAGAAGAATGGGTCTTCCTCATGAGAAAGGGATATTTATTTTTCTTAAAAGGCAAATACCTTAATGCAGAACCAAGCAACAAATAATGTTAACTGTATGGATACAAAATTCCAAAGAAAGGCTAGGAGACTATTTTTTCTTTTTAATGAAACATCATGAATATTCACATATAAAGATTATCCTTTTAAGAATCAGTCTGTTGGAAATGAATATGCAACTGTATCGAAGAGAAAAACTGTACTAACTGTAGAAATGGAATTATTTTCATAACTTTCAAATGGATTTCTTTCCTCAACAAAGTCAAGCTTGAACTTTGTTTTAAAAATGCAGTAATTTAGAGTCCTTATAATCTTTATTCTCTGAGGTATAGGAAAAACTATACATAACATATATATATATATATATATATATATGTATTATGCCTATAATATGTATTGTGCATATATTTTGTATCGCATTTCTTCTTCCATAGTTTCACCCACCAATGAAATCATATTGCATAAGGAAAACACTAGATTATACAGAACTCTGTTGTGTATTTACGCTGTATGTGTATTTATATATACATGTGTGTATATGTGTGTGTGTATACACACACACACACACACACACACACACACAGGCATATGGGTATGTGTGTGGAGTCCCAGACTCTGAAAGTCATGCAGCCTAGTCTACAGTCATATAAACATGAATAACATAATCAGAAAGAACATGAATTTTATTGTATCAATACATTTTACATTCCTTTACAAGAAACATACCATATTTATATACATAATGATTTCCAAACCACAGGTGGTGGCGTGCAATTATCTAGACACAGGTAAGCAGCTCAAATGATAGAACTTTAGGCCTGGAGTCAAGGAAGACCTGAGTTCAAATTTGGCCTCAAATATTTACTAGCTGTGTGTCCTAGGGTAAGTTTGCCTCAGTTTCCTCAACTTTTCCACAAGGATAACAGTAGTCCCCACTGCCCAGGATTGCTGACAGGGTTAAACAATATATTTGCAATGTACTTGTCTGGCACATAGTATACACTTACTGATGCCTTCCTCTTTCCTTTCTTCCCTTCCTTCCTGTTCACATAGGTGAAAAATTATTTTGCCATCTATAGGATTTCAGATTTGGCTGTTCTGTGCAAGTAATACCAGTTTAGAAAACTTTTTCATGTTTTAAGTTACTCCTAACCCAAATGAAGCAGTAACAACCAGAAATACAAATAGCTACATTTTCATAGGTATGACAGTGCCAAATTTGCTGAAAACAACGTTAACAGTAAGGTTATGCTGTAAACATTTTTAGAGACAGAACTGTTTTGTAACTAATACTTAATGTAAAATTAATCTTACCAACAAAAACCCAGTGGAGCAAAGGTGAATAATTCCCAAAAAACTAGCAAAGACAAACAGTTCATCATGCTTATGGTTACTTTACTTCAAGGTATGCCTTAAGTACTTACCTACAGGGCTCTCAAATAAACTCCACCTATACTGATGTTTGTACACACTCCTCGTCTATCACCAGTTAAGGGTGGGGAACCTGTAGCCTTCAGGCCACATGTTGCCTTCTAGGTCTTTGGGTGTGGCCTTTGACTGAGTCCAATTTTAAGAACACATCATTTTATTAAGGGGATTTGTTCTGTGAAGTTTGGATTCAGTCAAAGGGATGCACTTGAGGGCCTAGAAGGCCACATATTCAAGTCCACAGGCTTCTCCACCCCTGAGAACAGAAATTTGGAAAGTCCCCATTATATTCCTAAATCACAGATAATAACAGATAAAAATATCTATCTTAAGAATGCATAAAAATAGGTTTTCAAAGTTATATTTAGCTTTGTATCCCCTACACGTTTGTATCCCCTAAAGACTAATGATGAGAACTGACCTAGCAATTATTAGGAGGAGGGTGGGAATGGAAAAACATACCTAGTCTATATTTTAAAAATGCCAAACAAAACAGGCATTCTACACATGAATTATCTATGCATAGCTGATTAAACAAGAAATCCTGTTAATATGCTGTGCACCTTGCCAGTTTGGTCCCTTATTGAAAGATTTTTTTCTATCAATGAAAGAATAAAATTCATAAGGATTTCTATAACACATGTAAAAGAATTTCTCTGTATTTCTTATATTAGGGATGTGGACAGAGGCGTGTGTGTGTGTGTGTGTATGTGTGTGCGTGCATTGGGGGAAATGTAGGGGCAGTGACATAAGAATATCTTATATGAAAGTGTCTACTATTTTCAAAAATCACACCGCTCCCCCAAAAACTGCCTTCACTCACACTTTCTTTTTTTCTACTCATGCCTTCCAATTAGTCTTACAGAGAGTAACTATGAAAAGAAAAAAGCTCTGTTTTTTACAACTACATAGCAGTGTGATCTTGGATAAGTTCCTTAAGCCTTTTTATGTCCATGTTTTCTCATGTGTAAACAGGGAAGGGAAAGAAGGGGGTTCAAAGCATAGATTCTATTCCTCAAAAAACACCAAGTTTCTAAACTAGAAATGACTATTCCATAAGGATCAATATAAACCTTCAGCTTTACTCAATTTTTTAATTCATTATTGATATTGGCCCAGCTTTGCCTTTTTTTTTTAAAGAAAATATAGAAATTCTATAAACTACCTCAAAAAATTACAATAGAACCAAAGAGATATTAGATTCAAAAATAGAAACCCTATCCCAAACAAACCAAGTTCTTACACATTTTGTCTCCAACAATCATGCAAAATCCAAAAAATACTATGCCAATGAATGATCAAGCATACGATACTTGGATTCCAAACAATACCTGTCACCTCTAGCTAGTTTGGCTTTCCTACTTGGTCTTCTGCTGAACCTATTTTGTCAGCATTAACATTCTTTCTTTAATTTTCCTAAGTGAATATTATTTTGACAGGAGGTTAAGCAACACACAAAAAGCAATGAAAAAATATTAACAAATGAACGGTTTTTGCTTCATCCTCTTCAGAACACTCTGCCAAGAGTTGCACATTTTAGACTACAGTCTCAGAAAACAGAGCTGCTCATGGGTACCGCCTGCTCTGCTCTGCATTAAAGCAAACAAATCACTTTGACTATGATCACATGCATTTATCTTTATTTTTAAAATCTCTTCATTGTTGCCAAGGAATAGGAACATTATTATTACTAATCCAGCTATTCTTAATAATAGTATTTAAGTAACACATCATCTTGGGAACATTAGAGACAATAGCTAATTAATTGTCAAGCACTTTAATGTAAGAGGATTCCATAACCTCTAATCCTTGAAAATGGTATTTATTTGTTATTATGGTAAAAATTTTGCCTGACTTGCTTGTTTATGCAAAATATATTTCCCATCATCTCAATTCTAATTTTTAATATCTATTTTGTAAGGGAAATAAAGTATCACACGCAGAAAGACAGGTAAAACACTTCACAAACAGAAATGAATCTCTTGTGATTCTTGTATTCATACTACAATAGCTTGATATTACCATACAGAGAAAAACAAAATAAAACAATCATAGATTATTCCATTGTTTGCAGGATATGCCTGCAATATTCCAATAGGAACAAGAACTTGAAAGAGCAGCATGCCACATCTTAGAACTGTGAGTAAATATGATATTTTGTTGACATCTTGTTTCTACTTTCAAACAACCAGAAATGTTAACTATGAACTGTCAGAATAGCTAAATAAATTTTCCTGTCTAAAACATACCCACATTCATCTTTCAGGGTTTTCATCTGAAGATGAACTGCCTATCTTGGCTTAACAGTGGCAATTTCTTAATCTGTAATATTCATTTGATATCAATAATCAAGTGGTACAAACAGTACTTTAGTCAGCTAACCCTTTTCCATGTGACAATGCAAGTGGCCTGAATTCAGCAGAAAACAGAAAAAAGAGTGGAAGGATAGAGGGACAGATGGAGGAAGGGAGAAAGAGAAACAGGTAGAGAGAGAAGGAAAAGAAAGGAAAAAAGAGAGGAAGGAAGAAAAAAGGCAAGAAGGAAGGCAGGAAGAAAGAAGGAAAGAGAGAGACAGACAGAGAGAGAAGAAGGAAGGAAGGAAGGAAGGAAGGAAGGAAGGAAGGAAGGAAGGAAGGAAGGAAGGAAGGAAGGAAGGAAGAAGGAAAGGAAGAAGGAAAGGAAGGAAGGAAGAAAGGAAGGAAGAAAGGAAGAAGGAAAGAAAGGAAGGAGGGAGATCTTTTCTGGGTCCTTAATGAGGTCTCCAGAGCCAAAGGCAAAGCAATAACAAACTGTACTTTCCACATATATGGGGCGAAGGAAAGGAGGTGGGAAGAGAACCCTGAAGCTTGTCATCTGAAATTAATTGAACTTAGCCATGCCAAGAAAACACTGGTAATAAACCCTCCCCATCTAAATTAAGGGTTTTATACCATGAAAAAAAATCAAAATTTATGGCAGTAATTTCATCTGGGTTTTTCAAGAAGTACTTGCTGATTTTCTTGTACTCAGTTGAAAAATCCCTAAGGAGCAATGCAGACTGCAATAAGGCAGACTTCTAAAAAGATAACATTTAATTTCTCACTCCACCCCTTGCACTATTACCACACTCACTTTCTTTAAGTCAGTGTTAACTCTCTCAACACCCTTTCCCTTTCACTAGCTCTCAATCTGCATATGTTCATCTATTACTCTTGGCAAGCTACAGAGGTTTAGGCAAAGCTACCTAGTACAGTCAAGTAAGTGTATGCATTTTTATCAGAAACTTCCCTCTATAATATGCAGAAATGTTATCTTAAATAAAGGTGACCAAAAGCAAGAAAGTTAAAGAACCCATCAACCAATGAATTAATGAATTAATGAGTGCTTTCTGAATAAGAATAGAATGCAAGAATAAGAATAGAATACAAAGCTTAAACACCAGTAAGGTATCTTCCAAGCATTACAGCATACTGCGGAGGCACACAGGAGGCACTGAATCAATACGTGTTGAGACAAGTTCCCTGGATTCTGTTTGGTGCTTTGATCCTTCCTTCACTGACTCCAGGCTCTAGTATTCTGTTCCCTCAATTCACCTCCTTCTTCCGTTCTCTACATCAATGCACATATGTTGGCACCAAAAGGAGAACTCGTCTTCTGTTCCCTTAAAATGTCTTATCTGGGAGGAAGAAGAGGAGGGAGACTTTGATGACACCAACTCCAACCCATGCCACCTCTACTCTATTAACCCACTTTGTTGCCACAGGAAACTTGGACTCCATACAAGATGCATCCTGAGGATTGAAAATTCATCTCCTTAGCTCTCCCCTTTCTATGTTCCCTTCTGTCATTAGCTTATAAACTCTTTGAGAATGAGGACTGTCTTTCTTGTTTGTATTCAGAACCGCAGTGCTTTAAATATAATTAGGATGAAAAAATGTATAAGAGAGACCAAACAGAGAAGCATGAGAGGTTATGGAAAGAGGGTTTTCCTCCAAGTGGATCAGGGGCAGGGGGAGACCAGGCAAGGGCTCCAGAGATGGGTCTGTGAGGAAGGGAGAGATGGCAAATCAAAGTCAGAGACTGAGGACTGTAGTAAAATGCATGGAGGTAGAAAAAGGCAAGACAGGGCTGGGGAAAAGCTGGCAGATCAGCTAGGCTGAAAATAGAAAGCATGAGAGGAGCAAAGATAACTGAGTAGAGGAAGCAGGGCAGCTCAGTCCTTTCCCACAACTACTCCAAAGATAGATAGATGTGAGTGAAACCCAAGAAGAAAACACAGCAGTCTTCTGAGTCTTCTAAAAGAAGCCTTTCCCAATTTCCCTTGCCTCTGTTGATTATTTCAACTTATCCTCTCTAAAACTCATTTGTATGCTGTTACAGCATTGACTGTGAACTTCTTAATAACAGGGACTACCTTTCTTTGTAACCCCAGAGCTCAACACAATTCCTGGCACAAAGGAGGTGCTAAATTCATGATTAATGATTGCCAGGGAGGCAGCCAGTCTTGTGGACACAGGAGAGAAAGTCCAGCCAGTAAGGCCCACAAACAGCCTTCTAATACCAAATCTGGGTCAGGTCAAAAGGAAGAGGAGAGCAAAGTGTCCTTCTGACCCTGGAGCTGGGCCAGCTTATTGAATCTAGGACCTTCAGCTTAATAACCAGAGCTGGAAAAATGGACCAGGCACAAACCTAAAACTCTGCTGCAAGAAATCTTCACTTTTCCATATAAGTAACAGGGGCTGGAAACAGTAAGATAATGCTCCGATTGGTTTCACTAAATTGCGCTCTCTCTCTCTCTCTCTCTCTCTCTCTCTCTCTCAAAATCTTTGTTACAAGGGCTGGTTCCCACAGCAGGCATTATATCTAGAAATGAACTTGATGTAAAAACAAAAGGAAGGTATCAACAGAAAGGTAGTAGGGAATGGTGGATAGACTGAAGATGTGGGTTCAAATCAACTTTTAATATCTATCACCTATGTCACCCCAGACAAGTCACCTAACCTCTCATGGCCCCCAGATAATTCCAAAGACCAAAAAAGCTGAAGAAAGTTGCTCATACAGATTAACAGAAAGAGGTTTATTCCTACAGCAATGAAATTACAAGTCCAATTTAAAAAAAAAAGAATTGAGATTTGACCTGCGATTAGTTTGAGAATTATAAAACTGTAGTGCTTGAAGGGACCTTAAAATCATCTTTTCCCATTTTACAAATGATGAACACACAGCAAATTATGAAAAGGTCAGGTCTGGTACCCAGGTCTCCTAGTATTCACTGTTCTTAACCCCCATACATACTGGTTGGTTGGTGTCCGTTCTCAACGAGGACCAAAATGACATCATTGAAGTCAAGTTTCAATTTTGTCCAAATTGCTGCTCAGACCATTATGAGCTCAGAATGCTTTGCCACAGATTGGACACAGACAGTCCACGTGAACATTTGGGGTGGATACTCTAAATTTGCACATCCTACATTTCCTTTGAACTGTTTCAATTCTGCTTTGCTCATAGAGCCTTGCACCCATTCTGATGTGGGCACCCCATGCTGAGCGGTCCTGTGCCTTTGTTTCCCATGTCACACAAACAATTTCAAAGTTCTTGAGAGAACTTTAGATTCACTATTCTGAACCCACATACATACAACACTTCTTTAATAAATATGTGCAGTTCAATGTATTGCTAGAATTCTGTGGAAAAACAATGACAAAATTTCATACTCATCCATCCACATGCAAAAATCATAAAGTGCTAAAAATGCAGTTGTGGGAGTTTTTAAGCACAAATTATTGAAGACATAATAAAATTGGAAAAAAAAATTTTTTAAATAATTTTTCATTATGAGTACAGTTAATAAAAATATTGTAAGGGCTACTACTGATTTATCTATGTAAAAAATCCCATTATGAATAGATATAAACATACATACATACAAACAAATATGTGTAGGGGGGGTGTGTGAAAGAGAAGGGAAGAAAGAGGGGGAGAGGGAGAAAAGGAGAGGGACAGTGAAAGACTGTACCTTATAATAATATTAAAACCAAATATCTGACATGGGAATGCTGAACATACAAAATGAACTTAAGCCCCGATCCAGCTATAGTGAGAGGTGGAACTGGGAATAAGAATGCACAATGCCTTCTTACAATTAATTTGTGAAATTACAAGGAGAGATGGGGTTTGGGGAGAGAACCATGCAGAAGTCAATTTTATAACTCAGACATGATGAGGCAAAGATTCTTTGGTGCCTGGCATGTTGTTATTGTTGTACAGTTGTTTCAGTCATGTCTGAATCTTCCTGACCCCTTTTCGAGTTTTCATGGCAAAGATATTGGAGTGGTTTGCCATTGCCTTCTCCTGCTCATTTTAAGGATGAGAAAACTGAGGCAGTTAAGTGACTTCTCCAGGGTCACACAACTAGTAAGCGTTTATCTGAGGCCAGATAGAACAAAGGAAGATGAGACTTCCTGATTCCAGGCTCAGCACTCTATCCACACAGCCAGCTAGCTGCCTAGCCAAGCTTGGCACAGTGTTTAATAAATGCTTACTGATCCACTATTTCCCAACACCTCTACAACCACCTTCTCTTCAACCGTACATTAGTGGCTCTGTTCTAATATTTTAGCATGACTGAAAATGTACTAGAATCAAATATAGTATCTTATTGTCTTTATTTAGTCATGACTATAGAAGTAAGATGCAAAATATCTCAAAAAGAATTACCTCATACTCAGTAAAAGATGGATATTACTATGGCGGCAAAAGAAAATAAAGAGAGTTACATATGCTCTGCTTTCAAATTGGAGAATAGCAACCATGAGAAATAAAGGATTAAATAAAAACAGCATGAAGAAAAACAGCTGTTACCAATAGCTCACTATAACCAGGGTGATAATCCAATGTGGCAAGAGATACCAATTAAACTTGATGGTCTGAAGACTTGTGGAATCTTAGGGCTGACAAGAACCTTAAAGAAACCAACTAATTTCTTATTTTGACTTTATACAGGACCACACAAACCCTTCGAGAGATGAAAATCAATTCTGTATTTAACTTGTTTTGTTAGAATTTTTGGAAAAGCACTGGTTTTTTCTGTTGGTTCTTCTCTTTTCAATTTATAGGTTTTACTTTTCTATCAACTTCCCTCATCAAAGTCCCAAATAAGTCTACACTGGCCAAATCTAACGTGGACTGGTGATTTGTTGCTGATGTTGTTATGAAGCATTATTTTAGAAATGGAGTTCTTAGTAAAACGCAGTAGCAGAGAGCCATTCTTAGGGGTGATCACCTTTTCTTTAATTGGGCAAGTCATTTCCCCTCTCTTGGCCTCAGTTTCTTCCTCTATAAAATGAAAGAGCTAGACTAGATTGATTTCCAGAGTTTCTTCTGGCTCTAAATCTATGATCCAATGACCTCACTCAGAAGTCTTTTGTGGCTCCAGAACACCTCAGCATCCTTGCATAGTTAACCACCCTTTCAGGGAAAGGATGCAATAAGGAAGGAAATGACTGGCCCAAGCTGACAAGAAAAGGACAGAGGGGCACTACATAAATGGATAGAATTGGGGGAAACGCTGGTGTTGTTTTTAATGTATCGGCATGAAGAATTAACTAGAAATTTAGATGGGGAGCTTTACTACCCACCTTGACCTTACTTCAATCTAAAATGGACCATTCAATGGCCAATAAAGGGTTATTCCAACTGGCCTTGGTTTATCCTTCAACACCCCAAGAATTACGCCATAGTGAAATGCAGCTAAGAAGAACATGCTCTTTATTTTTTATGGATTTTATTTCAATTTTCCATATAATTTTTAGTACAACTAATTATGTAGGTATAATTTAATTCAAAAAGCTAAAGTATTTTGGAAATACATTTAGTCCAGTTGTGCCTGAAAAAGGAAAGAAAAGGTAATTTTCCAGTTTTACAGATGCTTCCAGAATTCTGTCTGAAGGATTAATCTGCAGTTACTCAGCTGCAGAATATTACTTCTATTCCACAGACTGTATATGAACTATTAAATCCATTAGATCGATAGCAATTCTTCCCATCTGCTTTTAAGGAACTGATATAATGAGAACATCATTTTCTTATTGAAGAATTTCTTTTTTAAGAGAACACAGTCCTGTATAAACATATCCAACATTTCCTCTTACATCATGACAACTGCACATAAACAGAGTCCTGGAAAGGCCAATGAGGCAAAAAATAGTGTATGGTAAACAAAAAAGTTGCAAATTTATTTAAAAGACACTATATTACAAATCTCAACTAAAAACTGGTTTCAATTAGAAAGAAATTATACTATCAGCCATTTCATCTCCCCCAAAATGTATCATGTTGCCTGAACTGCAGCCATAATCCCCATCCTCCCACCTTCCCTCCTCACCTCCAGGCCCCTCCACCTCTGAAAGCTTATTCTAGAACAGAATTTAGACTCCATTTCACTTCCACACCACTCAACAATCCATCTTTAAGAGCACTCTTTCTGTATTAGAAGATAAGCTCTTGGAGGGCAGGGACTGTCTGGCTAATTTAGAATTTTATCTCTAGTGCTTAATCCAGCACCTAGCACAAAGTTAGTGTTTAATAAATAAATGCTCGTTTTATCTATCTATCATCTATGTATTTATCATAACTATACAGGTATTCATACAAAGTATAAAATACTCCTTACAACAGGGTGAATTTTCGTATTTCTAAGACAATACCATTATAAAAGGATAGAGAATTATGTAAATAAATTTACTTCATTCACACCACCACTGAATGAATAGGAATCAAAAGGTACTAATCTTCAGCTTCTTAGATCTACAAATAAATACAGGTAGAAGCCACAGAGATGAAAATCAGAGATGTTGGTTCAAGTTTCAGAAGGCATTGAGAACTGAAAAGAATCAAGGTTCAGCCAGTCCCTGGACAGCCTCTCCTTAGGGTCTTTATCATGCGAAAAATAAGGAACAAATTATAAAAACTCCCTAAAATATCAAAAGTTTAAAAGTGGAAAAAGAGCGTGAATCACTATAAATCTTTTACATATGCAGCTTTGGAGATAATTGGTAATATTTTTTTCAAAGAAGTTAAAAAACTTCTTTGAAAAAGTTAAATATAGTTACTCTGGGCAGACGGATGGTCTTCAGAATATGTAAATTGTACACTGTAGTTACATGACGCACTAAATCACAGTTATTGACTTAAGAAGATTCTATCTCATAACCAGAGCCCACATGAGGAAAAAAAGCATTCCATATAAGGGAATAAAAAGCATCTCACCTTAAATAAAACGTCAAACAGTTCTATTCTTCAAAGCAAAGTAACAATTGCTATTCAAGTTGGGTAGAAAAGAATGTTAATTCCCTTCCCTGGGCTCCCAGTGTGCCTCCTCAAGAAAGGGTGGGCTGTGATAGAAGAGGTATTAATTTTCAAGATGTAAGTCAAAAAGTTCTTAGATGTCTCAAATAAAACCCTTGGGATTAGACAAGCCAAACTACTCAAAAGCACGTGTTCTTGTAGTAGTACTATTGCTGTTGTTGCATTAATATAGCACTTTAAGATCTGCAAAATGCTTCCCACATTTAATCTCATCTGATCCTCAACAGCCTTGTGTAATAAGTGCTATTGTTATCCCACTTTACAGATGAAGAAACAGCAGCTTAGAAAGGTAAAGTGATGTGCCCAGACTTACAGCTAGTTAAGTATCTGAGGCAGGATTTAACTGGGGTCTTTGTGATTACAAGTTCAGCATTCTAACTACTACACCACCTACGTGTTTTCCAAAAGGTCTAAAGTAGCTTCACCAAGGTAAATTCAACTACTAATGCGATAATTTCAGGTCATCAGATCCAGTATCTAGATTAAAACCAAGGAGAAATTGGCAACAGAAGAAACGGACAATTTCTTTCCAAGGATCCACTGATTAAATTAAATACTGTCACACAATCAACCATACAGAGATAGTGAAATATTGAAGTTTATTATGCTCAGAGTACAAGCATCACTGAACAACAAAAACAACAAAAAATCAGTGAACCCTGTACATCAGTTTTATTATATTATGTAAGTTTTGATTACATAAGCAGGGTGGGTACAAAGGGACTTCAAAAAGCAAATAGGGGAAGATAATGATTTATAGATCAAACAGATGGTAGAAAGGGAAGATCTGTATCTAGTAAAACAGAAAATTAGGGTTAACACCAGACCTTTAGTTGATAAGCCTGATTTTGCATACTGTAGCTAACTAAGTACCTCAGCTCATCTTAAGTAAAAGACAGCAAGTCAGAACTTGTCTTATCACAGTTGCTATCTGTTGACATAGACAAGTAGCCTGCTATATATATCATATACCTGCTACATATACCATACACTTAGGGGCTACCTACTATCTACAAATCAGAAAGAACAATTTGAGTTCTTAGCTGAGAAGAAGCAGGGATATCTAAATATGTCTTTAATTACTATGTAGACAGAAGTAATCTCCTTTAGGCTCATGTGATTCAGTCAATATTCAATTCTGTCTAGCTCATTCTTTTAATCTAAGACATGTCAATATTATTGTTCATAACTATTCATTCCGAAATGCATATTATGCCCATAATATACACAGTAACTTATACTAAATAGAAACAATACAAGAAAATATACAACATACTCCCCAAGAGGGGAAAGACCAAACCCATGAACAAAGGGGCAAGCATATTTGTTCTAATTGTACCATTTCTGTCATCACATAATTCTCACCGTCCATTTTTCTTTATCAGATAGAGGAAGTAAGCTAGTACTACGAGTAATGAAAAGGAGACCAACATTTTGGGCAGAGATTCCTCTCGGCACTACTTTATCTCTTCATGGGGATACCCACTAAGGAAATCAAATTATCTTACCTATCCAATTATCTTATGCCCACCACCTTACTTGAAGATTTGTTATCCTTAATAATTATACCTTCTATTGTTCTGTCAATTTCTAAGGATATGAGTGATAAGAACATTTTCAAGAAACTGGAAATTAACACCAATAGCAAGTCTAAGATCTATAGCTATAGATACAGTAGATATAGAAGACTCCATATGATCCCCAACTTTTGTCAAGCAAAATAATACAGCTCTAGACTGATGTTTATTAACAGCAACAGACAAAGTAGCCTGGAAGGTGCAAATTCAAAACATGATGGCTCTAAATAAAAGCACTAAAGAAACTGTGAATCTAAAAAGTCGAACTAGATGAATAATAGTTATAATTTTAAACCACAGGGCAATCTATGTGTGTGGAGTTTAGAAGAGATAGTCAAGAACTGTTCTCTTATTAGAACTTTAGAAATGATAATGACTTGGTGAAAAAGAAAAGAAAATGGATTTGGGGCCAGTAGGAGAACAACAAGCCCCTCAAAGATGGTCCCTTCAATTCCACCTGACAGACAGGTCAAGAATTTAAATGGGGCAATAGAGGAGACTTAAGAGAAGAAATTGAAACAGAAGTCTAATCTCTGCCCACAAGGAGCCTCTGTAGTCTAGCAGGAGAGAAGAAAGCATTATCACTCACATTTCTATGGCATTTGATGTTTACAAAGCATCTCATCTGATCCTTATATGCCAAAAAAAAAAAAAATCAACCAACACTTTGAGGTTAAGAGTTGACTATCTTCATTTTGCAGATGAGGAAGTAGATACTTATAAAAGTTATGTGGCTTGCCTTGTGTGTCTATATTTATGTAAGCATAACTTTTGGGGGCAGGGAAAGGATCTAGACTTGTGATTTCAATGATATAGAGAACTCCTAATAAGAAAACTCCAACCACCAATCAAGACAAGCAACAGCTATGTCACTGACAATCTTAGAGAAGTGGCTCAGGAACTGAAAAAGTTAAATGACTTGCCCAAGGTTACATAGCCAATGTGTGTCAGAGGTCAAACTTAAATGTAAGAGTAAATGTTGAACAATATAGAAAGAGCCCCTTCTCAAGAATCAAAGGACCTGGATTTAGATCCCAGCTTTGACATTTACAGCTCATATCACTCTGAGGAAGTAACTCCGATGCTCCTTCCTGTTTTCTCTTCCATAAAATGAGGATGACCTTCAAGGCCCCTTTCAATCACAAGATCCCTGGTTCGATGAACAGGAACAACAGTGTTGTGGATAGGAAAATCCAAACGTTGTTGTCATTGTTGTGGAGTTATTTCAGTTGTGTCTGACTCTTTGTGAGCCCATTTAGGGTTTTCTTAGCAAAGATATTGGAGTGGTTTTCTGTTTCCTTCTTCAGCTCATTTTACAAATGAGGAAACTAAGGCTAACAGGGATAAGTGACTTGCCCAAGGTCACACAGGTAGTAGGTGTCAATTTGAACTCAGGAACATGAGTCTTACTGACTTTAGTTCCCACACTCCATTCACTATGCCACCCTGCTGCCTCTAGCAAAGGGCAGACAATTGTCTTTATTCATTCAACAAACATTGGTAAAATATTAAGGGCCAGGCCAGCTTCTATCAGGGGTCAGGAATACCAGGGTTCAGTTTCTGCCTCAGACACATACTAACTATGTGAGCACAAGTAAGTCACTTAGCCTCTCAATGCCTCTTGGCAAGTCTCTAAGCCTATCAACAGTTACTGATGATCTGCATTGGAGGGAGACAGTTCTAAATTAGGAATTCCTTAAACCAATGAAATCATAGCTCAGGATCAAAACAATTTTTTTTCCTTTTAAATCCACTGTGCTAGACTTTAGGAAGACAATAAGTAAGCTGGAAGAAGTATCTCTCCACAAGAAAATTAAAATCTAGAAGACTCATTTCAACCACACAGGACAGCATATAAAATCATAATCTCATAAAATATCAAGGCAAGAATTACTACGTTCAAAAATCTTTAAGTCAAAGTTAGAAGACCAAGAAAATATTCTAGTTCAAAATGCTGATTTTTTTTCTTGGTATCTGAATAAGCTTAAATTTCTTCTGCCCTTGAGAAGTTGGCATTTAAGCAGATTCATAACTGAGTGCCAATAATTAAAGATTTCCAAGTCTCTAAAGCTCCCACATAGTCCATCAATCATGAAAAACTTGGAGAGGCTAGATCATTTGGGGGTGACTATACCCAACCTAACCCACTCATACCATTACCGCTCAAAAGAAGCTCAAGCTAACCCAAATCTCCAGCAACCAATGTGGTCCCCGCTCTTCAAAAGTACTAGATTCTAGGCTCTTTGTCTCACAACAAAATGTTGATGGTGCAACATTTCTCACAATCTGAGACCACTAAGTAACATCAGCAAGTGGATGATTTATTTTCTATAATTAATATTCCTAACGATCACTTGATTCTGAACTACTCCAGTACAAAAAATTCTTCATTCTAAATTATTTCCTAAAGATAATGAGAAACAACAAAAAAGTATAATCCCCAAATATTTTCTACAGAATTAGATGACTAATAGCCCCTAGAATGAAGTATGTAGGTATAAACCCAAGTTTAATGTTCAAAACTTAAGAGATCTGAATAATTGGGAAGGTTGAGTATCACAGAACACAAAAGCAACAACAACAATAAAAAAACCCCAAAAAACCAAGGTTCTCTCAAACAGAAAGGATGCTCCAGAGAACTAACTTTAAAAGAGTATGATTTTTTTTTACTCTCTGGGTTCCACCTCACTAGCACAATAATCATAACCTACTGATACATATCATAATACTATATACCATGTTAGTAATCAACAGATATCATCAATTCTGGTCAAGGTAAATGCAAAACTTCACTTATGCCTGAGATACTTTAGATTCCTGTCCAGAACTTTGTTACCCTCAGAAATTTCTTTCTGATTTTTCCTTGAAATTCATGCCTATACAAGTCAATACAAGTAGGTAGCAGTCAGTAAGTCTGATGAGGCCTTCTTAGGATTTGAAGATGACATCATGGGAAACAAGAGCAGAAAATATCACATACCTAATTACATCAGATGTCTTGCCACAACTTAACTCTGCAGGTAGAAATAGTTGGCCACTACAACTCCTCTCATGGTAAAAGGTTGCAAGAGATTTAAAAATAGGTGGGTAGTGAGCAAATATGGGAAATGACTATAGATTATTAGCCCTAGTAGTTTGTCAGTGAAATGGAAAGGGGGAAGGAGGTGAAAGAAATGTAAAATGAGGTTGGAAAAGCAGGGTGCCTTAAGTGCCAGGAATAAGGCATATGAAATGTATTGAGTAGCTAATAAAGAACATTTAAAATTTACATAATCAGCTCTTTGATACTACTTTTTTTTTGGAGGGAGAGTACCAGGACTTGTGATTCATTGGAATATGGAACTCTTGATGTAGAAACTCCCTAGACCGATGCAGATCTGCAATTTATGGTCAATGAATTATATAGAGGCAGTAAGGTAACGTAGGCAGAAAATAAACCAAAGTTTTCCTGAGTTTCAGACTGGCTCTTTATTCACTATGCCATGCAGCTTCTCTTAAGAACCTCTCTGCATAAAGAAGATGAACTTTACTACAATATTCAGTACTGACTTGAAAGTGGGAAGAGGGAGATACACTGAAATGTGAAAGACATGAGATGGAGTAAGAGCCTGGAGTTTAATGGAACAATTACAAAACTACTGCACTAATCAAGGTGAGAGGCAACAAGGACCTATTTTGATAAGAGCAGATGATAAAACAGATCAGAGTTTGGACCACCAGAAGGCTTTCTGCTGAAGCTTTTCAATGGTCCATGTATTGTTGCCTGTACATCCTCACAACTAACATGAAAACACTTAAAAAATGCACTGAAGGGAAGACAAGAAAGTTCAAAGAGAAATACAGACAAGAAATACAGCTCTGAAAGTAACAATTAAATTAAATTGTATTATATACTTTCAAAAAAGTCAAACTATGTAACAGAATCATAGTTTCACAAATAATTTTTCTATTTTGTATATGGAAATATTCTCTTGGGGAGAGTATGCATTAATTAATAATACATACTTATATGCATGCACACACATTTAACCACAAACACATTCACACATACAAAAACTTACAGTACTAGTTTTCAATTTCAGACCGGGAACCAAATTTGGAGGGCATGGGGTGGAGACAGAGAACAAAAACAAAAATTTCATGAAGCAAGATCCCTAGGCCTGGCAATATTAAAAAATTCTGTACAACCAAAAAGAAATTAAATGAAAGAAAAGGATTGGGGAAAATATGTATGACAAAAATGACATCTAAAACATATATATTTAAATCTGTGAATACGAAGTGTATATTGATGAAAATAATAGGCCTGGATTAAGAATGAGTAGGGAAAATATGTCAGAAGAGGCATGAAGACAAAAGGAATTAGCAAAAACTAAATGAGCATCAGCAAGTTGATTATAATAAAAGCTGGAGATCAGTGAAACAAGGAATAAGGCTATAGAAAGGCATGAAATTAAAAAGATTACAACTCTGGTGTTGTTTATGCTATTTTCTTTTTTGTAGGATAGTGTCTATAGAAACAGAAGAGAGAAATATGAGAAATATTGAAGTAGAGGCTCCTTCTGTGAAGGTTCTGCCCCTGCCCCCAATTTTCTGCATTTCTATGGCCACCCTTCTAGTGCAAAATCAGATATCTAGAGCTAAAAAGGGACTTCAGAGGCTGAGTCCAACCTCTTTATTTTGCAGATGAAAAAACTGAGACACAGGGATGCTGAAGTCACTTCTTGAAGTCATACGGTAAACTTCTGAAAAGGATATGAACCCTGTACTTTTGACTCAATCCTTACTTACTGTTCTTTTCACTCTCCTGCAGTCCTTGCTGCCACCTTTTCGGACTAGTTCCAAGAGTCTCCTAAAAGGTCATTCTCCTTCCTTTCTCTCCCTTCCTCCAAACTATCCTCTATATGACTAACAGAATGATCTTTGGATCAGACCCTTGGACATGATCGCAACTATTATTACCCTTAAAAATCTTCAGTGATGTGCCACCCAACTAATCAAGTGATTATTCAGAAGAATATATGATATTAGTCTTCAGGTATCTGAAGGACTGTCACGTAGAAGTGGAATTCAATTTGTTCTGCATGGTCCAAGACAGCAGGATTAGGAGCACAACAAGGGTGGATACAAACAGAAAAGAGTTCAAAAAGTCAGCTGTCTAACCTAGAATGGGCTGTTTTAGGAAGGAGTGAGTTTCCCATCACTGGAGGTCATCAAGCAGTAGGTGGATGCCATCTATCTAGGATGTTACAGAGGAAATTTAATGTTCAAGGATCAAATGAGCTCTGAGAACTCCTCTAAATCTAAGACTTGGTTAATCCTCTAATTAGAATGAAAGCATTTTGAGAGCAGGGACTGCCCTGACTTTATATTTGTATTCTCAGAATTTGTATACTGCTTGGAACATTCAATAAGAGTTCAATAAATCCTTTTTCCATTCCACTCCAGCAACTGAGGACAGCAGAACAAAGGATGGGAGATGAATGTAATGCAGTGTTACCATACCACGCAAAATGATAAAAAGGAGAGTTTTGGAGAACCATACAAACTAGAATAGATTGAAATAAGAAGAGGAAGCTGATCAACACATACAGTAACAACAACATTGGAAACAAATACAGTTTGGAAACACTTAAAAATTTATGATTGATACAATGACCAAAATGATTCCAAGACTAATGATATTACTCACCTTCTGACAGAGAGGGAATGGTAATTTCATAAACTTTTAAAAAGGCCTACTATACATAATAGAGATTCTGTTTTAATTTGTATACAGAAACGTTCTCTTAGAGGGGTATTCGTTAAATTCACAGAGAACACATACATGAGTGAATGTACATGTACATGTCTGTTTATATGTAAATAAAACCTAAGGGTACTAGTTTCAAATTTCAGACACAGAATCAAATTTGGAGGAGGTGATAAAGGGAGGCAGAAGATCAGATATAAATTTCATGAAGCAAGTACACTAGGCTTGGCAATACAAAAAACATTTTATACAACCAAAAATAAATTACTAAAAGAAAAAAGGGAGAAATATTTATGATAAAAATGACATAACAGACATCTAAAATATAGGAGGATTTTTTTAAATTCATAAAGGTAAAATGCCCAGGCTACAATGAATAAATATTCAAAGGTCATAAAGAAAAAATGTTTCAAAATATTAAGTACAAATGGTTAATAATCACTTAAACAAACGAACCTTACTAATAATTGTAAGTGAAAATTAAAACAACTTTACGGTTTCACCAAACACCCTTCAAACTAGAAAGAAATAATAAAAAGCAACAAAACTGAGTGCTGTACAGACTGCTGTTTCTTGAAGAACTCTGCCATACTCCCTTACTTCACTGCTAGTTCAGTGCCCTCTCAAGAATGAACCACTGCCCTCCTCCTGTCCCACCTCTTTCCAGCCCCCCTTTATGTTTTTTCTTCCTTTATTAGAATATAAGCTCACCGAGTCAGTCATTTAATAAGAATTTATTAAGTGTTAGATAAAGAAAGCTGAGAATAAACTGGAGTTATTAGGCCTGGATTTAAATTTCATTTTTAGAACTTAGTACTTATGTAACCTTGGGCAAGTCATTTCACTATCCTGGGCCTCTTCAACCATACTGGAGGGTAGGAAAGACGAATGTGAAGGCACATAGGAAGCTCTTAATAACTATTTATTGACTGAATAGCCTCTAAAGTCATTTTCAGTTCTAGATCTAAAGTCCTATGACTTGGTAATTCACCCCTAGCCTAGATCAACAGCCAACATCTTGTCTTTCTTTTTGGCTCCTATATCTGGGCTTCAGAATTCAGGTAAAAGAAGTTAGAAAACAGCACAGAGTCCTCTATATATTTTTTTTTCCCACCACTCCTGCTTCTTTCTCCTCCCCACCCCCAAATCATCCATCTATGGCTCATTCCTAGTTTATCTAAAAACCAAAAATCTCCACTTGACTCTGCCATTCCTTCACACAACAATATATACCTTTTCTCTTCCCTTTCACAATTAAACTCCTAGAAAAAGTTTTTTACACTCATTTCCTCACCTCCTTTTCACCTCTCAACCCACTGAAATCTGGCTTTCATCCTTTATACATATCTATATACATATCTACAAAGGCAAAAGATTCTTAATTGCCAACTCCAATGACTTATTCTCAATTCTCATCCTTCTTAACCTCTCTCCAGCAACTGACGCTGACACTTCCTCCACTCCTACACCCAGAAACTTTGAACTCTCTCAGCTTTTATCCCACTGTCAGCTCTCAGTTCTCCTCCTAACCAAGTGACAGCTCCTACCCATTCTCCTTTCCTGGATCATCAGCACTGTCCTCTCTTCCCTCATTGCCTGGGGCATCCTCTGGTCTTAGAACCCCCAGCTGCCATGCCAGCACCTTTTCTCTCATTGGTGAGTTTCTCCCAGCACCTCCATTTTGGAGAGTGCTCTTCACTGTACCTGACTTTCTGGACTCCTATACCATGTCCCCCTGCTCAGGTATCTTTATCTCTCCCCACTCCAATTCCTGCTTTTCAGTTCAGTGTTATCTTCCCCGGTAGGATGTATGCTCCTTGAAAGCAGGCACTATCTTTCTTTTCCTGTATGTGTATCGTCAATGCTTAGCACACAGTGCTTAGCACACAGAAGCACGTAATAAATGTTTGTTATATTACTCTCCTTTCCACATGGCATGGTATACCCCCGAAGTCTATCCTGAGCCTTCTTTTCTCTTCTCTCTCTCTGCCCATCCCATTCTCTCAGTGACCTCATCAGTCCTAAGGGATCAATTCTCATTTTCATTCTAATGGCTCCCAGATCTACCTATCCAGCCCTCAGCTCTCTCCCAAGCAATAATCTCATAATACCAAATGCTAACTAGTTATCTCTACATAAATATTCTACAGACACTTTAAGAAAACTAATTATCCTTCCTCTGAAACCAACCCTCCTAACTTTTTTTATCTTTCTTTAAGAGAAGCTCAATTCTTTCTAGCTACCCAGGTTTACCACCTTGTACTGAACCTCAGCTCTCCCTCACTACCTCAAGTCTTGCTTGTACACACACAAAGCATTGTTCACATCTTTCTCCTCTCCACTCACAGTCACCATTTTAGTTAACCTTTCATCTGAACTATTGCAAATGCCTCCTAACTGGTCTTCCTGCTTTCAGTCTCTTCCTTCTTAAATGTATCCTCTATAAAATTGCCCAATTTATATTCCTAAAGCACAGTGCAGTACAGCTTTGTTGAATGCTTACTATGTGCCAGACATAGACAAACACTGGAAAGACAAAAGCAAAAGTGAATATGGCCCCTGAGTTTAATACATGTGCCATTTTGGTAGGAAGGGAGAGAAGAATGAGAGGATATCATCATCGTCATGTACAGTATATGCAAAAATATAAAGTAAAATAAATACAAAATAATTTTGAGGACAGAAAAGCACTAACAACTAGGGAATCAGATAGTAGAGGTGGCAGCGCTTGGAGTGAGGCTTTTATAGATATATATAGATATATATATATATATATTTTATTTTAAATATATTTAACTTTTTACATTCATTTTCACAAGATTTTGGGTTCCAAAATTT
>CM053770.1:318229107-318302858 GCA_028658325.1 Potorous gilbertii
GGGCAGTTTTCCTTGATAATTTCATGAAAGATAATGTCTAGGCTCCTTTTTTGATCATGACTTTCAGGTAGACCAATAATTTTTAAATTGTCTCTCTTGGATCTATTTTCCAGGTCAGTTGTTTTTCCAATAAGATATTTCACATTATCTTCCATTTTTTGATTCTTTTGGTTTTGTTTTGTAATTTCTTGGTTTCTCATAAAGTCATTAGCTTCCATTTGCTCCATTCTCATTTTTAAAGAACTATTTTCTTCAGTGAGCTTTTGAACCTCCTTTTCCATTTGGCTAATTCTACTTTTTAAAGCATTCTTCTCTTCATTGGCTTTTTGGATCTCTTTTTCCAATTGAGGTAGCCTATTTTTAAAGATGTTATTTTCTTCAGCATTTTTTGGGGTCTCTTTTAGCAAGCTGTTGACTTGTTTTTCATGATTTTTTTGCATGACTCTCATTTCTCTTCCCAATTTTTCCTCCACCTCTCACTTGATTTTCAAAATCCTTTTTGAGCTCTTCCATGGCTTGAGACTACTGCATATTTATTTTGGAGGCTTCTGATGGTAAGCATCATTCTTCTTCATCCGAAAGAATGGAAGGAGATACCTGCTCACCAAGAAAGTAACCTTCTACAGTCTTATTTTTTTCCTTTTTCGGGCATTTTCCCAGCCAGTTACTTGACTTTTGAGTCCTTTGTCAAGAGAAGAGTATACTCTGGGGACCTATAAGTTCTCAGTTCCTCCACAGTGGCACAATCAAAGGAGAGGAGTTTACTCTTCTCCTGGGCTGCTCACTGGTCTGAGAGCAACCAAAAACTTTTCTGCCCAGAGTCTGTGAGAAGTAGAATTCCCTCTCCACAACCACCTCCTGCTCTGCTACAACCCAGGACCATGTTCAGGGCATAGATTCAGATCAGCTGCTCATTTTCCCCAAGAGCTTTAGGAGGAAGGCAGGGTTGCCTCTGAGGGCTGAGACTCAGATCAGCTGCTCAATTCCCCCAGGGGATTTAGGGGGAGGGTTCCAAGAATGGACGCTAGCTGCTGCCTCCACCACTGTTGCTGCCTGGGGCTGGGGCTAGGGGAGGACCCTGCTCTGCTCTCACTGACCTTTGAAGTTGTCTTTGATGTTTGTGGGTTGAAGGATCTGAGAATCTCCACTGCTGCTGGGGATTCTGCCCCCGAGGGCTGTTCTAGTCTTGTTCCTCCAGGTGCCACACAGCCAAGGCTGGGCTGTACTCTGCTCCACCTCTGGGGCAATAGACCTTTCCTGTCAGCCTTGGAGGTTACCTTGGACTAGAAATCTCTTTCACTCTTTCTGTATCTTCTGCTGCTCTAGAATTTGTTGAGTGTCATTTTTTACAGTTATTTTATGGGCTGTGGGGGAAGAGCTAGAGTATGTGCGTCTTTCTACTCTGCCTTCTTGGCTCCACCCCCTAGAGCAGGGATTCTTAACCATTTTTGTGTTGTGGAACCCTTTGGCAGTCTAGTAAAGCCAATGACCTCTTATCAAAATGATGCCTTTAAATGCATAAAATAAAATAGAGGATTACAAAGGGAAACTATTTTGTTTAAATAGTTATGAAAAGGTTAAACAAAGATCAGTTCATGGATTCCACACAAATAAATCTCTATTCTAGAGTAAGACTATATATTGTGTGGGATTGGCTTTCCTGGTACACTACAGCTAAACACAAAAGATCCTTATATCCCAATATACTTTATGGTTAAGATTATAAGTGTTGATGGAAACTGGGTAGACCCCTGGGTAGACCTAAAGCAGCCCTTTTAACAGAACTTATTGTCTGGGGGGGAGGAGAAGACATTAGATATAATAATATACGACAAGTGCTAAGAAAGTACAAAGGTATAAGTAATTAGCAGAAACCAGTTTGAGCAATCAAGGAAGGCTTTGTTTAGGACACGGGAATTGAACTGAACTTCGAAGGAAGGGCAGGACACAAAAGATAGTCTTGAATATATTTTTAGGCAAGGAGTTGCTTTGCATAGTAAGTCATATGCTGCCATCATAATTTGTTAGCAATGCTATCATAGTTTAATAAGAAAAGCATGGTTTCCAGGAATCAGAATGTGATTTTTTGTTGTTGTTTAGTCAGTTTTCAGTCAAGTTCAACTCTTTGTGACCCCATTTGGGGTTTTCTTGGCAAAGATACTGGAGTGGTTGGCCATTTCCTTCTCCAGCTCATTTTACAGATGAGGAAACTGAGGCAAATGGAGTTGAGTGACTTGCCCAAGGTCACCCTGCTAAAAAGTGTCTGAGATTTGAACTCAGAGGAGTCTTCACAACTGGAGTATTATATTCATTTCTAGGCACTGACATTTAGGAAAGATATTAGTAAGCTGAAGAGAGTTAAGAGGAGAGCAACCAGGATGTTTAAGGGACTTGAGTCCAAAGCATATGAAAGTAAGTTTTTTTTAAAAGTGGTTATTATTTTAGCCTGCAGAAAAAGGAAAGGAAAAAAAGAGAACTGGGAGAGTAAGGTAAGGGAGAGACATCATAGCTGTCATCAGTGATTTGAAGGGTTGCTATATGAAAGGATTACTCTTGTTCTGTTAGCCCCAGAGAACAAAACCAGGAATCATGGGTAGAAATTTAACAAGAAGAAACTTTAGTTTTGATGTTAAGAAAAACTTCTGAACAATCAGAACTGTACAAATATGGAATGAGCTGGTTGCCTTGGAAAGTAATGGGTTTCTCCTCAATGGAAGTCTTTGAAGAAGAGGCGAGAAGCCCATTTGCCAGTTTTGATGCAGGAGAGATTCCTTTTCTAGTACAGACTGGACTAGAAGGTCACTTCAAAAGTCCTTTCTGACTCTAAAATTTTGCATTTGATGGGAGATTCCAGAAAGCACACTGCTGTTATATTTGTTTACCAGTAATGTCATCATTGGTATAACCACTGCTATAAATATTTTTAGTAAAAGTTGGACAAAATACAAAGTACAATGCACATAACTTCTAATAAATTTGTATCAATATAGGTTGTAATCACTGGAAAAAAGCATTTTCAACAACTAAAGAAAGGGAAGATATAGCTATTGATCATCTGAATGTTGTCTTAACAAAAATTACTACAGATAACAGAGAAATTCAAACAACAGTGGTGTTTGTAACTAAAGTAACAGACATGAGACACATAAGATAATTCCAAAAATACTAACTCCAATATTCATGCACAGCAAGGAACTACCCACTCAGAATTGATTCAAGATCTGTTACAACTTGGTTCTGCATATCCTAATTCACAATAAAGCACATATAAAGAAACTTTTCATGTAAGACATAATTGTCTGATTTTGTGTGTATATGTGTATAAACATACAAAATCACACACAAACACAGATACATATGTGTGAGACCAAACTATTTTTTTTCTAAACTATGATCTCTCATAAAAAACACAACACACATTTCATGCCAACATTCTTGGTTTTAGTTAGAGATGTATCTAGGGAGCCCAGAAAGCACACATTTCATGCCAACATACTTGGTTTTAGTTAGAGGTATATCTAGGGAGCCCAGAAAGCTCACAAGAAGGTTCCCCTTATGAAAAATCTAAGTCCTAAGGAGTTTAAAAGAAATAATTCCTAGCCACAAACTGTAATATCAACAACAAATTCCATACTTTCAAATGTAAATTATACACTAAACATGGTTAAAACCCTATTTTTGATCATCATCAGTGAGCTATTCCAGATTTGAAATGTTTCCTTGTTAAAAATCTATAATACAGTCCTCTCTGGAAACATATCAAAAACATTTCCAGTTTCTAGTTTCAGCAATGAGTGATAAAATTATTTCAATTTCACTCATTTTCACTCCATCAAAATGGTATAGATTTGCCAGGCTGATACAATTCGTTTCTCTTTCATTTATACACTTACACATATCTCTGAAGGTAACATGAAGTATGTCATAGGAATTATCTCTCTTCACAGCCTGTTTCGTATGCTTTGTAATTTATGGGAAATTGAAATCATCAGTAATCATTTCTTCCTGTTCTCTTGTCTGCTAATGTCCTTTTTTCTTTTTTTTTTCCATTTTTCTACTTAGGTTTTGCCAACACATTTTTTAAAAAGCCATTTTCCCCTCTTCCTTTTTAAATGAAAATGTGCCTACAAGGTTCAATATTTTTAGATAGTAATTTTTAGGCGGTACCTTGGAAAAAAATATATACCATTTTTTAAGCAAAATTTTCCTTTTGCCCAATTCACATGCTTTTCTGTCTCAGAAATATGTCCTTAGAGCTATGTAAATAAAGGGAGAGGCAAGGCCTAAGCTACATATCTAAGAAGAAAATCACACACCAACATTCTTAATTGAAAGCTGACACAGTGATTCAACATCAATATAATGTGCTTCCCCACAAGAGACAAAATCCTTTAAAGGTCAACGTCAACAAGTTTAAACCAACAAGTTTATAACCAGTTTTAAACTGCTATAACTTGATAGAAGAGATAAAAATTTGACATATCCCTTAAAGAGAAGAGGGTAAAAAAAGAAAGAATAAATTTATAAGAAAATGGATATGGCCAGGTAGAAGTTACCCAAAAAGCACCATTCAAAATTTAAAAATGGTCCAAACAGATAACAGAATCCATGGGTACAAAAATTCTGTAAATTCCAAAGGTGTAAGATTTTCCTTTAGAATATCATTGGCTTGTAATATTTTCCCCCAGACTTCAATTTTATTTTAACAAAATAAAGCTACCAACCAGAAGCACTGAACTCTCAAGATGCAAGCCAATGAAATACTCTTTTTAATATTGATGCCTAGATATCCAGAACTAGTAATACACCTGGTACTTTATAAGCACTCATATAAAGAATTCCAAAGGACTATCAGAATTGGAAAGATGAGTATAAGAGTAAGAACTAACACAAATAGAAAACTATAAGAATGAAAGTTCATGTTAATAACCTATTTGAATAGTTCACATGATATTTAAAAACACTGCCATTGAAGTGATTCAAAGCCACTGAAGGAGTCAGATTCCTATTCTATTCTTAATGCCAGAAATATAATCAGTACTCAATAAATATTTGTTGGTTAATTCACTGTCCAAAATGGCAACTCTGTGTGTGTGTATAAAATGTGTGTATATAAAATAAATACACACATGTATACACATGTATATACATGTATGGATGTGTACATATATAAACGCTATGTATAATATACACACGTTATATATAAACACAAAATATTTTATATAAAAAATAAGATGATCCTTTTAATTAGAAACAATTCCATATACTCTAGGTTTTTTCTTGTTACTGTTCTCAGCAGTACATGCAAAGATATATGTCTACCTTACACACACACACACACACACACACACACATACACACATACACACACACGTATATCTTATAAGAAGTAATTCGACAGTCAACAGAAAAGCTAGCTGGCCTTAGAGTCAGGAACTAAGCAAAGGGGTTAACAAATGGGCTGAAGGTGGGGATCTTAAGTGAGAGGAAAAGAGGGCCATTGGGAATGAGATTACCTTAAAAAAGACTGCAATGAAATAACTAAAGAGACATTCAGAAGAAAGGGGAAAATCCTTATTTTGAAAATATATATATATATATTAGAGACAAACAGGAAAATATATACTTAATTTTCTTAACTTCAAATGTGTAAATGGATTAAACAATCCAGTAAAATGAAAAGGAACAAAAATTTTTGCTTATAAGAAAAACAATAAAAAAACAGAGAGAGAATGTACTATGTATTAAATAAACCCTAAAAAGAAAGAGTTGCCATCATGCTATCAAAGTAAAGTAAACATTTACAACATAAAAAAAAACCATGAAAACTACATTTTAAAGAAAGGAAACACAGACAAAACCTCAATAATTTTAAATGTATACCTTCCAAATGTCTCAACATATAAATTCATAAAGGGAAAAATAACTCCAAAAAGATATAAGTGGTAATGCAATAGTTGCAAAAAAATTCAATGTCTCTCTCAGTTTGGGATAAGTCTATAACAAAAATACAAACAAAAGGAAAATAACTGAACAAACTGATGAAGAAACTTGAGGTAAAAGATAGCATCTTCTAAATGGAACTATTTAAGAATATATGTATTTCTCAGCACCACATAGTACTTTTACAAAAATTTATCAGGGCAAGGGATACTATAAACAAATATAAAAGAACAGAAATAGTAAAAACATCCTTTACAGATCACAACACAATAAAAATATTAAATAGCTTAGGGAATACAAACAAAAGAACACAGTCAAATGGAGACTTTGAAATGAAATCCTACATAATGAGTGAATCCAAGGAGAAATCAACTATCAAAATTTCTAGAATGCACCTAAAGCAATCCAAAGGGGGTATATCATATTCACACAAACATCCCTTAATGAAAGTTGTATTCTTATGAACATATTCTTAACAAACTAGAAGAGGAGAGGATTAAGGAATTGAATATACATTTTTAACAGTACAGATAACAAGCCTAAAACAAGCACAAAAGGGATATTAAAAACTAGAAGAGAAAAAGATAAAACTGGTAACAAAACAAACCTATACAAATGATAGAAAAGTAAAAGCTGGTTCTTTGAAAAAAATCTCTAGGCAAACCGATTAAAAAGGACAATGAAGAACACCAAATCAGTAAAACAGTCATGGTGAAATCACAATAGAACTAGAAGAAATAAAAGAACTATCACAAGCTTCCATGCAGAGTTTTATGCTAATAAAACTGAGAATACCAAAGAAATAGAGAAATATCTTCAAAAATATAAACTATCCAAACTAGAAGAAACCAAAGAGAAATCTTAAATAATCTAGAAAAAGAAATAAAACTTGCTGTGAAGGAAGTAACAACAAAAATTTCTTGGTACTGATGAATTCATGGAATTATATCAAACTTTCAACAATTAGTACCCATCCTCTACAAATAATTCTCAAAAATAAAGAAAGCACCCTGCTAAATTTCTGTTGTGGGACAAAGTGAATACTAATATCTAAACCAAAAGTAGAGGAAAACTAAAGTACAATATCAGTGAGGACTATCAATTCAAATATTTTAAAGAAAATCCTATGAAAAAGACTATAGCAATTGAACCAAGAATTCATTCAATATGACCAAAGTGGATTTAAATCAGGGTTGATAGGGTAGTTTAACATTGGGAAAACAAAAAACATGATCATATTAAAAATGGAAATATCCAAAACCACATAACTTCAGAGTAGATGGAGAAAAACCTTTTTTCAAAGTACAACACAAGTCAAAAGACCTGAATAAATTCAATTACAAAATGCTCCATAAAAGAAATAACTCAAATAACCAGAGGAAACATTCAGTGCTCATATTTGAGCTGTACCAATAAAAAAATACTACCGAAGTTTTAATTTACACTACTAATGCTGTACCAATCAGATACTAAAGAGTATCAAAAGTGATAGTCTGTAGAATTGGATAAAATAATAATTCATTTGGAAAAACAAAAGATCTATAATACGAAAGGAAATACTGAAAAGAGATGGAGGAAAAGAGATCAATAGCACTTCCAGTCCTCAAACTGTATTAAAAATCAGTAATCTTCAAAAACATCTGGTTTTGGTTATGAAACAGACAGACAGGATCAATGGAACAGACTGCACAAAGTAGAATAAAAAACAACGGAATTCAATAACCCAGTGTTTGATAAAAAATTGTAAAGTGTTCAAAACCACATGAAGAGATAATCCAAATCACTAATACTAATAAGAGGAATACAAATCAAATCAATCTTGAGGTTTTTATCTCACACCCTGCTGACTGGCAAAGATGATAAAAAAATGGTACTAGACAATGCTGGAGAGACTGTGGGATGACAGGCACACCAACACTGCTGTAAAATGGTATAACCATTTTGAAAAGCAATTTGACATCATGCAAATAAAATGACAAAAATGTCTATACCCTTTGAATAAGAGACAACAACGAGTAGATACTCCAGTAAGAAAAAAGTCCCCATATAATCCAAACAATTCATAAGCAGCACTTTTTGTGATAGCAAATTTTTGGAAGCAAAGTAAGTGCTCATCAGTTGGAGAACAATTAAACAAATTGTGGTACATGAGAGTAATGGAATATAACCGCTGTAAGAAGTGATGTATGTGATGAATACAAAGAAGCCTGAAAAGATCATCTGTACAAACTGATGTAAAGTGAAGTATGCAGAGTCAAGAAGACAATACACACCATGGCTACAATGATATAAATATAAAAGAAACACACACACACAAAATCAAGAGTAAATCTAACAAAATTATAAAGATCAAGCATGACTAGAACGAAGAGGTGTGCAGAAAAGACCCTCTTTCATAAAGATGGGAGGCTCACAGATATTACATATCACACATGTTTTTGGGCTTTTTCCAACTTATTGAATGGTCAAGCAGGGTTTTTTTCCTATTTTTTTAATTCTTTTTTTTTTTGCCTTAAAAATATTCTTTGTTATATGGGATAGCTGTGCGCTAGGGGTGAGAGGAGTAGAGTAGGGAGGAAACATGATAATGTGGAAAAAAAAGACATCAATAAAAATTTATTTTTATACAAAATGTATTCCCTAGTAGAGACAGATATGAAACTACCTGATCGAGCCATCGTTTACATTTTTCTTGGAACAATGCCTAGAGTCAGGGAAACCTAAATTCAAATATGGCTGTGTGACTTCTACTTGCCTCAGTTTCCTCTTCTGTAAAATAGGGATGATAAGAGCATTTACTTCCGAGGGTGGTTGTGAGATCATTAAGAAGCGCTTAGCACAGTGCCTGGCACACACTAAACTCCAAATAACAATTAGTTGTTATTATTCTTATTCATTTTCAGTTTACTTAGTTTTGGAGTACCGGGAACACATACCAGCAAAGAGCAAACGGTTAAGTTGTCAGTGAGAGATTTATACCTCAGAAACTATAAAACAAATCTGCTGATGCCCAGACTTAAGAGGGTGATGGTGAAAACAGTAATAATACAACACACACCAAATACACCACTTACACCCAAATATTTTGTGTATTTTGTGGTTATTTCTAATGGAATCCTCTATTTCTTCCTCCTGGTTTTTGTTACTAAAATATTTTTTAGAAGCTGATCATTTGTATGCCTTTATTTTATATCCTTTTATTTAACTGAATCTACTAATTATTTAAATGAATATCTCTACTTTTCTAAGTAAACCATCACATTATCTGCAAACAGAAATAATTTGGCCTACTCTTTGCATCTAATTATTGCTTCAATTTTCTTGTGTTATTACAATAGAGAAGTATATTTTCTAATCTTATACATACTAACAGTGGAGGCACTAGGATAGCCTTGCTTACCTTTTCATTTGTTTCAGTTGTGTCTGATTCTTTGTAACTCCTCTTTTTGGTTTTCTCGTCACTCTGATCTTAATAAGAAACTGTATGGTGTTTTTTCCATTCTGAACACAGGTTCTTGTATTTAGATAGATACTTTTAGGTTATTTTAAGGAAAGTTCCTTTCATTCCTATGGTTTTATGAGTTTTAACATAAAATAAGAGCTATATTTTGTCAAGGTTTTTTTTTCATTTCTTGATATAATTTTATATATTTTTAAACAATTTTCCTAATGTTAAACTATCCTTGTACTTGTATCCTTGTATAAATCAAACCTGTTCCCAGTGAATAATTTTAAAACTATAAAGTTATAACCTACTTACTAAGTATTTTATTTGATGTTTTTATATCAATATTCTTAAGTGAAATTGGTTGATAGTGTTTTATCTCTCCTGATTTCAATTTTGAAAAGGAAAGGAGGAAAAGAACAGCAGAGGTAGGGTGAAATATCAGGACCATATTGGTCAATGAAGGATTCTGCTAGGGTGACAGTTCTTTCTGTACTTATATAAAGAACTTATACAGCAAAGGGGTTAAATACTCTTTATGTATTTTAATAGTATTTACTTGTAAATTCATCTTGACTCAACATTTTCAAAAATTCCTGTGGGAATTTACTTATGAGTTCTCAATTTTTCTGAGATTAGGTAATTTACATTTTCTATTTCTTATTCTGCTAATATTGTTATTTTATATTTTAGGAAACTTTATCCATTTCTTTTAACGTTTTGGTCTGGTTGATATATAATGGATATAATAGTATGTGATCATTTAAAATAATTTGTTTTCCATTTACTGAATCTGTCATCATTTTAAAAAATTATTTAATTTTCATTTTTTGAACCAAATTAGCTAATGATTTTCTCACTGTATTAGTTTTTTTAAACTAGCAACCAACTGAATTTTTTCATTTTCAAATTTATCCTTGCTTTGATTTTTAGAATTTCTACTTTTGTGCCCTAAGTTGGATTAATTTGTTTTTGTTGTTGTTGTTTGCAAATCATTAATCACCTTTTATTGTTTTATTGATATTTTTGGGAGATAATATTTTCTTCAATTATTATTTCTTTAATTTGTTCTTTGATTGCATTCATTATTTAGAAGTCATTTGGTCTCCATTTCAGTATGAGTCTTTTGTTTGTATTTCCTTTAATTAGAGGCAAAGTGGAATGATGGAGAGTCTGTCACAGGCAAAAATCATGAAGACTTGTGGCTTCAGACTCTACCTCCAACACTGGACCGATGCATAACTGGACAAGTGGCTCCACTTTTTAAGCATGAGTTTTCTCATCATAAAATGTACAGAACAGCAGCAGCCCCACATAGTTGATATAAATCAAAGAAGAAAACAGATGTAAAGCACTCTGCAAATCTTAAAGCACTGTATAAGCATGGATTACTATTACTGCTTACAATTATTGCTGCATTATAATCTGTGAAGCATGTACCTCATAGCTCTGCCTTTCTAAATTTATATACAAGTTCTTTATATCCAAGGAGAAGTGATGCCACTTGAACTTCTGGGACAGAAGACGGCAGAGTGATCTGCAAGTGTTTTGCCCCTCCCTCTGTTGACCTTGAAAAACCCAGAGAATATTTCCCCAGGAAAAATCCTGGAATAATGGGATTAGCCAAAGGGGTAAATACTCTCTTAGCCTGTGAGGCTAGCACAATTGCAAAAGGGGGGTCCCTCTTGCTAACGCTGAAGGGGACCAGTGCAGGACCGAAGCCATCCCAGACAGCCCCACCTCAGCGAACCGGGAGGAGATCCTGAGACCCAGGAGGATGGAGCCTGTAATCACCAACACCAGGACTTCAGGTGTGTGTTAGTACAGCCAGGGTAATAGGGAAGACACTAGAGCAGACAGGGTTCACTAATCACTGAGCCTGCCTGTACTCTAGCTCAGGAGAGGAGACCTCCTGTGGCCAGACCACCCCTGCCCCACACCTCACACTGCAAGCTGCAGGGCTCCAGGGAAACCCAGAAAGACTCCACCTGGCCTCTGCTCTGGCACACCAGCCAGCTCAGCACCAGGTAAACTGCAGCATTCTAGCTTCTAGCTGAAAGAACCAGAGGCCACAATATACAAAGCCTCAAGTTTCAAGCACAAGAACCATGGGTCAGAGTCCCCTGTACCCCAGAAGCAGAGATCCACTTTAAAAGCCAGGAAAAAGGCAATCTTCATGAACAAGAAGCAAGCCAGAAAAGAAAGGACCTCAGAATCTTACTATGGGGACAAGGACCAAAACACAAATACCAGAGATCAGCACTGAGACTATACTACCATCTGAAACTTCAGAAGAAAATAGGAACAGGTCTCAAGCCCAAAGAGTATTCTTGGAAGAACTCAAGAAGAATTTTAAAAGCCAAGGATAAGTTACATTTTTCTTCTAAAAGTGCTATGTAATGATTAAATATAGGCATACTATAGAATTCCCATTTGGGACTATCTGAACATTCATGTTTTCAACAGGCATTGTACAAGCTCTGAGTTGGTGATTTCCAGATGTCATCTGTAGGATCCTTTCTGTGACATCCTGGTAAGGGCCCCATAACCCTGGCTGGCAATGCTTCAAAACACTTAGCACACACTAGTTTCTTATTACTTTGTCTCATCAATTATATTAATCTTTCATTCCAATTAAACTACCTCATCTGCAGAAGTGGGGCCAGATTAGCACCAAGCACAGTCAGTGATTAATAAAATATGGTTAGGATGAAATTTTGGGGTGGAAGGGTTAAGAGGGATGGGAATAAGGATTGAGGTAGTAAGAAGTGAGGCATGGTATCTTGGATGATGATCCCATAGGAGTTCTAAGTCTTAGGGATTTAAAGGACATGACCAGATATGAGAATGTTCATCACTGAATGGCAAGTACCACTCCTCTGCCCTCAAGGAATAGAAATAGCAGAAGTTGCTCTTCTTTGTACCAGGGGTTTTCCACATCCAAGTTGGGAGACTGGCTAGAAGGAGGAATAGAAAATGCCTCATGCCGGTAAAGACAGAAATGGTTGCTTTTGGGCTGACAGAAGATGCCCTTACCTTTAAGTGCTATAGAACCTTCAAATCCTATAAAAATGTGTTGCTGTTACTATTTATTATTAATTACTAGTAGCTTCCATCTATTCAGGAGCAATTCAAGCTTTGCCTCCTCATAACATTCCTTTATCCTACCCTAATGACAATTTCATTTAGCTAATAATATGATAGTTTCAGATACTCTGAATATTGGACATTTTTTTCCTTGTAACAAATAATAAGCCATTTTCCCCTCTATAACTAAGCCATAAGCTTTATCTTCTGTGTATACCTTCTGGTAATCTAGTTTCATCATAAATTTGAAATGATACCAGTGAAACTAATATGAATGAAATGAAATTATATTAGTGAAACTTCTCTACAGGCTTTGGAAGAATTCTTGATCTGAAGTGATGTTTTCTTGGTAAAACGTGTTAATAGTTTTCTGGTAGATGTGTGTATCAGCAAGGACCCCGCATACACAGGAGGGCCTGTTATCACAGGTTCTTTTATCTGCTTTTTTGAAAGGAAAGCAACTTCTGAGGGGTCAACTTCACTTTAACCAAGCATATATATCATTTACTTAATTCAGGGGGAAAAGTCAGCACCCTGAACTTCAGGGAGAATACAGAGGACACAAAGTTCAACAGATTGGACTTCCAACTGTCTGACCATAAGCAGTACATAAATCACAGATCAACAGACAGATCCAACAGTCTGACCATCACATATATATGTAGTTACCAGAGAGAGCAGCACCAACATCTGGGTTTTCAATGCAGGGGGGCTCCTTAGCAGTGGCCCAGAGTCTTGTCTGGCCAAACAAGCACTTCCAATGAGTCAACCCCAAAGTAAAACCTCACCTCAGAGTCTTTATACACCTTCCAGAGCTGGAGAGCAGGACTCTCTGACCCAGTGCCTCAACAGAAATTAACAGAAGGTATTGAGGCCTATTAATAGGAGGGGAAGAGCTTTAATTCTTCTTCTCCCACTCCTCCCACCCACCCCCCAATAACCTTAATTACCATTACAATGTGATATGACTGTTATTCTGAAGATATTCAGTTTGGTCAGAAGATTCACCTGAGACCATATTAAGACAGCCAGTTTCCCAAGTAAATTCTTGATTTGTTTTTTTATTTCTTAGCATCTCAAGTTCATTATTTGTCAGCTTTGTATTCCCAATGTAGATCTTTGGTTATGGACAAAGTGACATATCACGTAATATGAATCAAAAAATAAGCAATAAGTACCTACTTTGCGCAGGGTATTGTGCTAAGCACTGGGGATACAAATAAAAATTTGAAGCAATTTTGCCTTCGCTGAGCTTCCATTCTATTAGAAGTTATGTTCAGAGAAAAGAATACATATTTTAAAATACAAAGGGATTTTACAGGGAAGGGGAAGAAAGATACAAACAACTAGGGAATCAGGAAATATTTTATGTGGAATATCACTTGATCTAAGGGGAGTTGGGGGATCCAAAAGGAGGTGAATAATACTTCCCTAAATAACCAAGAGAGCCTGTCAACAACACACTGTGATGTTAACTTCATTCTAGGTCTGACAAAATCAACACCACAATCAGAACTGCAGAGAAGAATGTACTTCTACACTCATAAACTCTCAGGATTTCGGGGCTGACGAAATTGTCAGAAGTCATTTAGTTCAAACTGGAGCTGAATAAGAGTAAACTCTACAACATGTCTCCATATCATCTATTACATCTGCTTCTTGCTATTCACAATCATCTTTCTAGTTCAGGCCCTCAATACCCCTTTTCTGGACTATTACAATTGGTCTTCTTGCCTCAAATTTCCTCCACCTCACACAACAACCAACAATGAAGTACTTTCCTAAAAGGCAGCTTTGACTATGTCTTACTTCCCTAATCAGTAAACTAAACCCAAGTACATTAATTGCTACTGAACTGTATCTTATAAGATCCAGTCCAGTGCTTTAGCCTGTAAACATCTTTTTGGTTCCTGACTCTCTATAACCAATCCCCATGCAATGGACCTCATAGACACAAATGATGTATTTCTGAAAAGCTATATAGAAGTCATACATTTAAAAATTGAATCATATTTTAATGTACTGTGGTTGTATTAGGATTTTTGTCCTTCACTCTTAAAGAGGATCATGACATCAGGAAGAGGATGTCATGACTTGCAAGTGAATTGAATTTTAGTGAGGGAAGGCAACAAGGAGGGATTGCTATTAAGAGATTCCTATTGTCAAACGACTCAATGAAGACTCTTTGTAGAGTGAGTGATCAGTCCCAAATTCTCTTTTTTTATGCCTATTAGTTTGTCCAACTTCCATTTACTTAAAGCAATAAAACGTGTACCTTAATTTCTTTCCTTAACCAAATATTTGCCATCAAACATACAATGAAAAACCCATAGTAAAAGAGAAATTTAAGAAAAGTATGCCATTAGGTATGCTAGCACACTAATGGGATGCTTCTGTTGCACTGAAAATAAGTCCTATAAAATCAAAGGAAACAATGTTTAGACACAAAATATGTCCTAAAGTTTCCAGTTAAAGAAGAATGTGTAATCAAAATATTTTTTGTCAGCTACTTAATGAAGACCTTAAAGAAGAAAAAACTCAGTATCACTGTATTCTTTTGTTATGTATACAAGATCTGATCTCAATATGCAATTTAACAAAAATGGAGCCTCATCTGTTTCACCCGCACAGAGTGAACTAAGTACTTTAGGGTGAATTAAATACTGTAGTATAATCTATCCATGTATTTCCCCAAAACATGTTTATCCATCCATTTAGAGATAAGGAGAAGCACAAAATGCTTTCTCCATCATTAAATGGATCACAGATGGTAGGAAGTGATCAACAGATCAACAAAAATAAAATAAAATAAAGCAAAGGACTTCCAAATCTTGTCCGGCATTAAAATCTCTTAACTTCTTCCTTTAGAAAAACATCAAACAGTTTTGCATTATAGTTATATAGTTTGCATCACAGCTCCAAAATTATAGTAGGCAATATAAAGGCAGTTTTCAACAAGAAAAAAAAGTTAAATTATCTTTTAGCACAGAATCTCTTTGTATAGTCTTGGAAAAGAGATAACAGAATCTTTGAAGTCCACAGAATACTATAGTTTTATCAGTATCTAATGTGTAAATTAGCTCTTTCTGTAACTGGAAGTTTTAGCTTTCAAAATATATAATTACCGATCATTTTGGTCCACATCACATTTTCTCCTGCAGGATGAAATGAACAGCTGCTATAGTCTTAACAGTTTGAGCGTGCAGAGAATTTCTATGACTCTAAGAAATTAAACCTATGGCTTCCTAACATGCAGACCACATTCATGTGTATAGATATCCCATACTATTTGGAAAACTCATTATGAACTTAGGAAATGATAATTTTAAATAAAATGCAATAAGGCTGCTCCTCAATGAAGTGAGAGTGACCAGTCCTGAATGATGGTTCCTTTTCCCTTTCCTCAGAGCAATAATGAACCTCGAGGTGAAAGGAATCCAAAATGTTCATTCGAGCACCATTGCTTGCAGGGATCAAGCCCTCTATTTTCTTTCTAGAAGATGAATTTTTAAAAGGTGAATCAAGTCTGGCATTCTGCCCAGAATTTCTTGCAAATGACAAGCAATCTGGTTTCACTTTTGGTCTACTCTCCCCTGAGTTAACCTAATGACAGGTTTGTATTCCTTATAATGATTACTAAAAAAAGCTCTGATGATTTTATTGACAATGAGAATTGTTCAAAAATTCATTTCTTAATCAACTGCCTGTAGAAAGACGAATGTAAAACTCCTCTGCCCTCTAGTATCTCCTTCTCACAATGGGGATATAGGTAATACCACAACGATTTTGTAGATACTTTTACTTTACAGAAAGAGTCTGGAGATGAGACAGCAATTTTGAGGGTTTTGAGGGGCTGGGTCTGAAGAAGAAGATAACAAAAGCATGGGAAAAAAACTCAGACATTTTTACATAACAAAGTGATCAAGAGAAGCTCAATATCCATCAACCTACCTGCCTGCTTTCCAATCAATATAAAATTTTTACAAGAACAATCTAATTCCATATCAAGGCTCTCCTTTATAATAGAATTAAAAGAGGTGAGCACTGTAGGGGGTATTCTACAGTAGACCCCATCTGTACTATCACACATCTGACTAAAACAGAATTCAAGATCTTATTGTACTTATTGTTTATTGACTATGAAAAAAATCACTTGATTCACTAGCACAAGATACCAGTTAAAGATTTCCTTCCAACAAAGTATTTTCCATATATACCTCAAAATTATACAAGATTCCTTTAAATATGTAAAGACCCTCTGATTTCTGGTATCATGCAAGGCATAAAACAAGGAAACATGCTCACCAACACAGAGTCCACATCAAAGGATTCCCCCTAAAATGGTGAAGCCTTTCAGGTATTCCTGTTTGCAGATAGTAGTGGGTACTTAAGGCCCTCTTCTCTTCTTCCTCTACACCATTTCATTCGGTGATCTCATCAACTCTGATGGATTCAATTATTATCTCCATGCTAACGATTTTCAAACCTACTTTCCCAGTTCTCACATCTCTGCTTCCCTCCACTCTGACATCTCCAACTGCCTAGGACATCTCAAAATGGGTATCTCTTACACGTACCACATGGAACTCATTATCTTCCCCCATTCCCCTTAGCAAAACTTTCCCTCTTCCTAAATTTTTTTTTTACTACTCTTGAGGATACCACCATTCTTCTACCGATATCCTAGTGATCCAGACTCACATCCTAAATATTACGCAGCTCATAATCTAAGTGTCATCCTCAGTTCCTCACTCTGTCATACCTCCCCACCCCCATATCTAATTTGTCCTTGTGATATCACTCATATATACCCTTTTCTCTCCTTTGACAAATACTATCCATTGAAGGAATCAAAGAATTCTTTACCAGTGAATTATTTCAACATTATCTTTTTCAGAATATAACTGAAGGAAACAGGCCTGGGAAAATGGAATTATGTGGCAGCACTCATCACCACACACCTATACAAATGGAATATATCCTATTGGTTGGTTTACTTTCCTTGAATCTCACCCCACTCCACTTTCATCATCTAAACCACTGTCAAAGTGATCTTCCTAAAACAGGTGTCACCATGTGACCCCAAGTATTCATTCAACTCCAGTGGCTCCCTAGCAATTCCAGGATGAAAAAGAAAATCCCCTTCTTGGTGTTCAAAGCCCTTTATTACCTAGCCATCACTCAAATGAGCTCAGCCGAACCACATGGGAAAAACTAAGTGGCTGAAGAATGTAAATTGTACATACTATATAAGCAGCTTAACCGTGTGTATATGTGTGTGTATGGCAGCCATTGCAAATGCACAATTAAACAGGAAGAGAAGAGACTTTTTAAAAAGTGCAAAGTGGGTTTTTTTTAATGATCCTGAGTTTCTCCTTTAAACCAAGGTACATCTTTTCAACCCCCAAATTTTTCCAGTAATATATAGCTGCAAGGCACACAACCTATAGTCCACAGAAATGAAGCATCACCCAGAGTGCAATGGAAAAGAGTATCGTGCACAAGCTCCCACACACTACAGTCAGGGAATCACACAGGAACAGTAGCATCAAGAACATCATCAAAGCAATGTCTGATTGAGAAACAAAATGGGCTAGTCACACAGACAGAGATAGGGATATCCACAGGGCAGCCTGAATACTCTGCTGCTATCTTCACAGTATCAAGAGAATATAAGGAAGGTCCCCAGAAAGTCAGACAATGCCCCATGGTGAACTTTATGGGCAGAAATGAAAGAGAACTATGCAGAATGGGTAAGCACAGGTGGATTGGGATTCACTCCAGATCAACAAGATCACAAGGCCATTCAAATATTAGGGTCCAGTCATTTGGATCCAGAAATGCTATGTATGACCTGTAAAGCATTTTGTATGCCCTAAGTCCCCAAATGAAAGCCACTTCTAAGCAACATGTAAAATTCAGAAGGAGCTTATAACCTCATTAAGAAACAACTTTAAATAGCATATAATTAAGTGCTAAGAGAGTATGGAGCTCTAGGAGTTCAGAGAGGAGGTCCTATGTGCTTCTCTAACCAGAAAACTTTTGTCTGTGCACCAGTATGGGATGAGGAAAAATGGATGAGGACATATAGATGGCATCTACATTCCCCACTGAAGGAATCAAGGCATTCTTTACCAGTGAATCATTTCAACATTTAAAGTAAACAGGCTAGGTAAAATGCAATTATGATTCATAAAAAGTTTCATTTTTTTGGTCTCTAAGGATTGCTTAGCTAGCTTCTCTCTACTTGGTCTTATAGAAAACAATGACATTAGGGAAACCACATCCCACTTCCTAAAAACAAAGCCCTTATCCTCTGCAGAAAACTGCTTTGATATCTCTGTTTTGGGAATATCTGTTCTCACAATGTTACCTGTGACAACTTTATTTAAATTTTTCTTCAGAGAATCTTTTAATTCTGACCTGGTGACTATCCTTTTTATACCCCTTCTCCTCCTAACTCCCCAGTTATCCTCCCGTAACTCAAAAGTACATCAAGTCCGTTCATCAGATTCCACAGTCAGTGTGCTGGGCCCAGAAACTCACCAACTCTGGATACTTTCCTATTGCTGTTCTCTACTTGCTAGGCTTACAGTCCGAAGACCATAACACTTGCCTAAAGAGCTCAAGGATTCCATGACAATGTTAGGCTTGAAATCTCAGGAAGAAATTTCTAATGAGCATATAAACACTACAGGTGTTTTCTCATACATTCAAAAACTAACTAAAAAAAAAGGCATCTATGGAAAATGTTTCCTAGTCAAACAAATGATTGATGTCACCTTAAGTGAGTTCCTGAATAGACTTTGGCCTAAAGGGGCCAAGGTCTCCTATTGCATCCTGAGTCATCTCCAGTTGTCCTGATGAATATCCGGTCACTGGATTCAGATGGCTTTGAAGGAAAAGTGAGACTGGTGACCTTGCACAGCCCTCCCCTACTCAAACCAAAGTCAAGTACAAGTCATGTAATCATTTCTCTGATGGCATGGTCTTCTCTGGCAACAAAGGACGAACACAAAAATGTCTCATACTCATGGTCAGTGTGCTGGGCCCAGAAACTCACCAACTTTGGATACTTTTCCTGTAAATGCTCTCTGCTTGCTAGGCTTATGGTCCTAAGACCATAAACTTCTTGCCTAAAGAGCTCAAGGATTCCATGACAATATTAGGCTTGAAATCTCAGGAATAACGAAAATATAAACACTATAGTTATTTTTCCATATATTCAAAAACCTAACAAAAAAAGACATCTATGGAAAATATTTCCTAGGCAAACAAATATTTTCCAAAACAAAGCATTTATGCCCTAAAGTTACACTTCTTCTCTAGAAGCCTCTTAATTTTTCTGAAAGAAGTAAAAAGTGAGGTGCCAAGGCTTTAAAACAATCCCAATAAGTGTCTGAAACTTGATATGAATAAGCAAAAAGGGAGATGAGGAGGCACAAAAAGCAACAGTCACCTACTTATTTCTTTAAGCTTAAAAATATAATCAGGAGCTAGGTAAGAAGAACTAGGAGTGGGGACAGAATAACAGTTCATTCTTTTCTTAAACATGTACTGAACAAGGAAAAAAAGTAATGTGGCCTTTGATATCAAGAATAAAATTCTTAAGAAATAAATAACTATATATATGCACACACGTGTGTGTGTGTGTGTGTGTGTGTGTGTGTGTGTGTATTTTTAAGGACCAAAACAATTAAGTAACTCTGAATACTTTGCATATTGTTTTTTCAATTTATGTGTGTCTGTGCACATCTGTGAATAGGGGTCAGAAGTAGTAATTCAATTAAAGGATTTGCAACTTATTCATCCATATCTCTACATGAGCTATATTTACAGCAACAAAACTTGATTAAATACACTTCAAGTAGACTACAGTTTGTTGTGTAAGATGTGATTTTCTTCTCTAATTAATTTTTTCTTAATAATTGCCTATTTAACTTCTCCCTAAATTAGTTTCACTTAATAGTTTATGTTACATGTAGAATATGAATCTGTGTTAAATCTTTTGTTTTCTCCATAACCATTTGTAAATGTTGAGAAACTGAGTTCTGTGATTTCAGTTATTTTAATAAGGAAATAAAAACTCTTAATAAAGAAATATAAAAAGTACATATATGTGAATCCATTAGAAAACACTTAAATAACAGAATCCAAACTATGATTACATAAGATTTCATAGAGAAGAAATCTTGAGCTAAGTTTCAAAGAAAATGTTAGTCATTTATAAATGCCCAGCACTGTGCTCAGTGCTGAGTTCTGAAGATACAAAAAAGATAAAAGTCTTGGAGAAGCTTACATCTAATAAGACCATGTAAAACAATTATGTACAAACAAGTTATCTATGCATGTATGTATGTATTTATGTACGTATGTATGTAGGATAAATAATAATTAAGAGAAGGAAGGCTCTAGAATTAAGAGGGATTGAGAATGACTTCTTACAGAAAGTGGGATTTTAGCTGAGATTTGAAGGAAGCCAGGAGGTGAATATAAGGAGGAACAGCAGGTGAGTTTCTTATTCAATAGAAAGGAAGTCAGTGTTACTGGATCAAAATATGAGGAGATGGGGGGTAGGGCTAGAGGAAGGGTACAAGGTTTAAGAAGAAAACTGGAAAGACTAGGGGAAGGGGAGGCAAGTTCTGAAGGGTAAGTATACCAAAGAAGAAGGAAAATATTTATAGTATTGGAAATATTCTAAATATAGTCACATGGAAGGGAACAGATGGTACTCAAAATATATGATTCCTACTCTGTCCTCTTCCTAACCCCCCCATAACAAAATAGATTTCTTAAAAATAACTATAGATGAGAACTGAGAAATTGAACAGATTAGTTAATTGATAGCACTGAATGTTATGTCAAGGAGTTTAAACTAGCTTTGCCTCTAGTATGTACTTAGAAAAAATACTTAATACATGGTTCAGTTGCACTGCTGAACTAAATAAACCCTATTATACCCTAAAGAGGTATAAGTTCTTAAGAGAGACCAAGAAAGATAATGGAAATTGTGCCTGAGAATCAACTAGAAAAATTTTAGCTAAACTTAAACTGTGACCCAAGTGCTCTAGAGACCTCTCAATATTAGTGTTTGTTTTTGTCCAAGTCCATGATTTTATTATTGCAGGTACTAAGTGTAAGGCCGTAAGGTGTGGAAACTCCTTTGACTGATGAAGACTGGCAACTCTTCTATAAAGTAAGTGTCTGAGAGTTGTCTGGGGTCACTGATAAGTTGAGCATGGAAATTACACATGGTTGCAGAGCTAATATGGGTCATAGGCAGGACTCCAGATTCCTTTTTTAATCCTACGTATTTTATCTTATGCATTTAAAAACATTCTGAGAAGTGATTCAAATGTTCTTACCAGAGTGACAAAGAAGATAGTAAATTTTTTAAAAAGCCGCAAAAATCTCTTAAGATTTTTTCTCAAGTCTCTCCCCACTCCAGCCTATCCTTCCACTCAGCCTTCAAAGTGATCTTCCAGTGATTCCCTACTACCTCCACAGAGTTAAATAAGAATTAAACATAAACTACTTTGGCTTTTAAAGCCCTTTGTAACCTGACCCATTCCTTACTGACACTCTTCTTATACCTTTCTCTCCATTTACTCAAATGACACTGGTCTATTTGTTTCTTGAACAAGATCCTTCACCTCCTGACTCCAGACATTTTCCCAGGCATGTTTCCCCTACCAGAATTTTATCCCTCTTCATCACCATTCTCATGCTTTATCAGTTGTCTTTAAGTCTAAGCTAAAATTCCTCTTTCTGCAAGAAATCTTACCCAGTTTTCCTTAATGTTAGTGCCTCCCTTTTGAGATTGTCACATTCATCCTAAACCTACCTTTTTTTGGGTACATATTTGTTTGCATGCTGATTCTCCCCATTAGACTATGAGTTCCTTAAAGGCAGTGACTGTTTTTAGCTTTATGGCATGTATCACCAATGCTTACCATGATATCTAGCACACAGCAAGTGCTTAATAAATGCTTGTTATTTTGACTATTATTAGCCCAACATGGAGAAAATTCCAGAAATTCCCTGATTAATCAAACATAGGAAGAAAAAAAACCCTAAAAAACGATTAGTTAAGAACATTTGCTTCACCCACAAAGTTGAGTCACATGTATTCCTTTGGGTCAACAATGACAAGAGAATCCTCAATAGTAGTTTATAATGACTATGGAGGTTCACAGACAAAGGTCTTTTGACTTAAGCCTTCCTAGAATAAAGGGACAGATCACATTTGTCTTCCACGAGTCTTAGGAAATTCTGACAAATTAAATTCTCCTGTAGAGCCTAACAAACCAGTCAATGGTATTATACTTATTTCTGGTCCAAGAAGTGATCAGTCTGTGATTAGGATTATTACATCAAACCTGAGAGAAATTTCTTTCCCAAAAATTTCTTTCCCATCAAAACTAAACCAATGACTTTAGGAAACATCTCTTACTGTATACATATATGTGTACACACACATATATATATATACACACACATATATATGTATATCATATTGGAAATTAAAACTCATAAATTTGAAAAGATATCTAGCTCACTTAGAAATAACTAATAAACCCACAACAGGTTAACATAAGTAACATATTTTTATGAAAAATAACTATAATTTCCAAAACAAAAACAATCTAATGTATGGCACCGTTTTACATGTTTTTATAAATCTCAACATCTGGCATAATAGAAGACAATGAGTCTTTTGTAGTTTCATAAATTACAATATGTTGTTCTGGCTGAAGTATATGAAGAAAATCCAGCCTCACCAGATTGTAGCTGGAAAATGGAACCATATTTTAAGAGGCAAATAGCATATTAGCATCACTATCAAAATAGTTTTGACCTCATGGACCTCCTGAAAGGGTCTTGGGGACTTCCAGGGGGTCCAGATCACATTTTAAGAATTGCTTCTATATCCAAATATCTCTGGTTTCCAAGGCTGGATCATGTTGAAATGTTCTATCAAGAATCTCAGTTATTTATATAATATTACAAGATCTTCAAAGGAAAAAATATATAATCATTTTACAAGTTTACTTTGAATTTCCCCATTTCTTTATTGTTCTCTAAATTCAAAAGCAAGAAGGCTAAAAAGGGAGTAATTTTTACAAACCTACACAAAGGCAACATGAAAGGCCATATTTGCTATATTTTGTAGATGACATAGGCCAAGAGCTGATACTAGCATATCAGCAAGAACATCCAACACAATTAATGCTCTACAGTGGAAATTGTTTAAATAGTATAAATAGTTTAATATGTGATTTCACAAGTCACAGATTTCAGTACAATTTACATTTAAATGTGGTGAAAAAGCAATCTCATATTTTACTTGGTTCCAGAGAAAACTAACATTACAGCTTAGTGACACCATGTGGCTTCATTTTGTGTTGCACTCTTCTAAGACTATCCTTCATTTGCATGATTATTTGTTAGTAAAAATAAAGGCAGGTAAGTGAGAGGAACAGGATTTAAGTTTACAATCCAAACTAATCATCAACTTAAAAAATTAATTTAAGGGAACAATGATACTATTTTCTATTTCCCAGGGCTCCAGCAGAGTTTTCTTTGACACTTGAAACTCACTAAATTAACAAGTGAAAACACAGCATGATTATGTGAAGCAGCAAGAACAGAGCTTAATCAACTGCTAAATAATTGTGAAAGTGCCCACTTATGAAAAAAAGAGAAAGAAGCTATACAGTGATACAATGTTACTCAAAAAGAAACAATAATTTTCATAAAAGTTAGCATTACTTCTTTGTTTCATGTCTGCTGTAACAAAAGAACTAAATATTGTTGTAATCTGGTGAAGATAAGTAAAAAAAACCTATACAACATCTAACAACCAGAAAAAAATGAAACAGGTAAGTAGTAGAGAATCAAGGAAGCACTTTGTATGGCTCTCTGCCACACAAGAGCATCTCATGATTAATCTTGTATTTCTGAAGCCCACTCAAGTCATGTCACCCTGCCCTGCTCGATCAGACACATTTCTATATGGAGATGAGGGGACTGCATTTAGATAAGGTATTGTGTTAAATGTTCAATAACTTGTGAGTGCCTCATTTCATCACAATACCGAAACTGAATTAAGAAGATGTTGGCACTGGAGCTGAGTCTCCAACATTTTACTATACAAGTGAGACTGAATATCCAAAACAATAATTTATTTTCTCTTGAAACAAGAGGGGGAAAAAAGTCCTACATTTCTGTATTCTCCTTTCTTCTTCTCTAGGTATAGAAGACAAACCCAAATACCTTATGGTAACTTCAAGCATAAACCACAGTGTAGAGAATGGCTTTCTATTATGGCCTCATTTTCCTCATCTGTAAAATAGGGAAAATAATCACACTATCTTATACTTCAACTGGTTGTGAAAAAAACACTGTGTAAATGACAAAGAGCTACATACATACGAGCCATTATTACCTGTGGTTATTATATAATCATGTAGTCAATAGAAAGAGCTAGCAGAAAGACTTCTTTACACTCAAGTTAATTACATAAGGCAATGTATTAGTAAATCTGTATGTTTTTTTCAGAAAATTCGCCATAAATTAGCTCTACTAGTCCCCCACAAACTAAGTATCATGGATGAATTGGCAATCACATTGAACACCTTCTCTAGGCTTAGACACAAGACAGTGATTTCCATGCTTGTTTTTCTCTAATCTATTGGCTTGACTTCTTCAGCACTTCATTAGCAGCTCCCTGACCACTTTATGTCCTCATCAAGGAGTTCTCAAAGGTTCTGTACATAATCTCCCTCTACTTCTTTTAACCCCCAAGTGCCAATGAAATTAGGAATTCTAGTTTTCAGGTACCACCTAGATGCATATGATACTCAAACCTCCCTCTCTACTCTTCAAGTTTCTCCCTCTATGTATTCTTAAATTCCAACAGTACAATGCTGCTACTTCAACAGTAAGCATTGTACTGAGATACATACAGCATAAAAGAAGGATTAACCTCTTGGCCCTCAAAGTGAGAAGTGGAACTTAACAAGCTGAGTTACAAAATGCAAGATTTTATATAATGAAGAACTTAATAATTACAGGTGTTTAAATGTGAAATGAGAGACAACTAGGTGGCATGGTGGATAATGTGGGGTCTACAGTCAAGAAAACCTGAGTTCAAATCCAGCCTCAGACACCTATTAGCTGTGTGACCCTGGGTAAGTCACTTAACCCTGTTTGCCTCAATTTCCTCATGTGTAAAATCAACTGTAGAAGAAAATGGCAAGTCACCCCAGTATCTTTGCCAAGAAAATCCCAATGGGGTCAAGAATAATCAGACACAACTGAACAACAATAAACACGAAATAGGCTGCCTCAAAGGATAGTTAATTTCTGAGAACTTTCTGGAAAAAGTTTAGCATTGTAATTATTTTCCCCAGAGAAGGGGTTATGATAACACTAGTCTTCTAGCACATGAAGAATTCTACCACATATAATAATCAGTTTTTTCTCATTTCTGTAGAAAACAGAATAAGAGGAATGGAGTTTAAGCTAGAAAATGAAGACTGTTGGCTAAATTCAGGCAACTTCCCTCATCCCTAAATTCCCTCATCACTCTGATGGGAACTCTCACCATTCCCCTTAGGTGGTGTTCTTTTCATCCTGGAATGCCTGGAATAGCCTGCTTTTCCAGTTTTCATTAAGCATGTACCCTACATTTTAAGAACAAATCCAAAATCAAGTTTCCTTTCCTTACACTCCCCAAAATCCTCTTCTAAAAGAGAATAACTTACAATATCATATAATTCTCCAGAGCTGGTGTACACCAACCAAAAGTTGCTATTTAAATCACCATATGTTAATGTTAAATCAACCCAAATCTTTTCTACTATACAGTAAGATCCCTGAGACCCTGAATCTTGTTTGTCAACATCTGAGTAGCCATGGTGTGCAGAGCCATGTTAGGTGTTGTGGAGGATAAATAAAATTAGACTACTTACTCCCTATCTTGAAAGAGTTTACACTCTTGTTAGAGATACAGAACGCATAAGAAAAAGACTGCAGAGTAATGGTAACATACAAATAAGTATTAATTAATACTGTGCATAAGTCCTTAAGTGCTAAGACATACAATAAAAAAATAAGATGTATAAGAATCATCAGAGAAAATGAAAGAGGTAAATTCAAAACATGGCCTTCATTAAAAACGTTTGTGAGATCACCATGATGATAAAAAGTCAAGTGTAAGAATACTATTTGGATTACAGACTGATATTTAGCTATTATTTCTGAATATTTCAGATGCTGTTAAATTATTTCCTAGCTATTATGAAAGGTCAAGCATATCAAGTAAGCAATATCAATAATTTAGCCTCGTAGGCAATTTAGCTTTCTTGTGTACTTCAACACTTTGATAAATCTGTGATCTCAATGGTGCAGATACTCCTTCCACTTGCACAGTTTCCAATTCATCACGCTCTTCGTACAGTGGAATTTGGGTTCACGTATTTTTGCATATCCTCTACAGATTATCTACTCAGTGTACTGGTGTACAGGTTCTTTTAATATTTATCAGTACAGCACTCAGGCTAGTATGCATCTACTCTTTCTTCAAGACTGGTTCATCTCCTTTTCCAATCCAACATGAAAGTCACTGTTGATAACATTCTGCACAATCTGCTTATGGCTACCATTTTTAATGTTAATACTGATAGCTCATATCTGTATGGTACTTTGGAGTTTTCAAAGTACTTTACATACTACCTCATTTGATCCTCACCACAACCCTATGAGATAGGTGCCATTATTATTCATACTTTATAGATGAGGAACTGAAGCTGGAAGGTTAAATGACTTGCCAAAGTCACAGAGTTAGTGTCTAAAGCAAACTTGGGTCTTTCTGACTCCACTATACCACCTGGCTACTTTATAATACCATGTCAAGAACTTTTCCTTGTCTTTTATATTTTTTTTATTAGACTTTATATACTAAATAGGCCAGAAATGAATGCTTGCTACACAATGACAAAAGATAGTATTATATTAACGAAGACTGAAGAAATAGAGAGAAAGCCACAAAGATGAGAAAGAATGGGGGGAAAAGGACCTAAATGATAACGATGATAAAAATGGTAGATGAAGGAAAAGTGTAGCATTATTTTGCATACCAATGCTTGTCTCACTAACAAAGAACTGTCATTTCCTAGCAGACAAACACTACAACCCAGGGCCTATCCTGGCATCAGCACCACCACCTCAAAACTGGAGATGGTTTGATTCAATTCAACCAATATTTATTTAGTGCCTACTATGTGTCAGACTATTGTCCCAAATTTAATACAAACATAAATCTATCCATCAGTACTAGAGAGTTTGGCTGCTACTATGATTGCCTTTTTTTAAAAAATCCACTCAAAGTGTAATAACCCTAGTCAATGCAAACTAAATCTTATTCTCTCTTTCAATCCCCTTTTGTCACTCACAAAGCATCCCTAGGCAGTTCTGATGTACATAATCGTCACTCAAATTTCTAGTCTTTCATTTTAATCCATTCAAAATTCCTTTGACAAAAGAATAACTGCCAGTCCAAAGACACTTTAGTCCCTCTTTAGAGAAATAAAATTGATGTTTTTCATTTTTACACAAGGACCTTATCTAACAGCACTACGTCCAAGCATACCCATAATAAAAGACATGTAGGCAGAAACTTTTAATGTATCAGATGTTGAACAGTGTAATAGTAGTCCCTGATAAAGTTCCAAGTAAGGGCTTACTCTTGCGCACTACAGGATAAGCCTAAGTGGATAAGGATCATGTCATATCTAAGCAATCAATACTCTAGGAGGCCTCCCATGAAGAAACCAGATATAGTGATTGAGAAAGGTTCCAGGACAGATATCAAAGAAGAAACCACTAAGGTGGCTGTCTTTCTGTACCTCCCCTTGCCCTGCTTTTTTTTTTCCCTACAAAGCCCCATCGTTCTCATCTTCTATCTCCTCTGACTTCAGGAAAACAAGAATATTGGAGAAGATTCTGCCCAGTGCTCTTCTGGGAGCTGTTCTACTGATGGCAATAGAAGCAGTAGGGCGAAGGGGCAAGAAGGATATTATCCACATCCATAACATCTCTTCTATTATATGAAAAAGTACATAAGGGAAATAAGTTGAAGTACTCTCAACCAACAGAAACAAGTAATAAAAATATTTGTCAGGACCCAAATCTTTTACCTCTCAAAAAAACCTAAGATAGTATTTTAAGGCTATGCCGCCTCTTTTACCTATAACCTTACTACTTTTTATGAGTTTTGCAGCATTACAGGAGTTTTGGAAAACGAATTACATCCAAAGAAACATAAAAGCCCAGAATGAAAATTGAGGCAGTATTTGATTTTCCTTTCCCTCTCTTGGAAATTCTTGTGAAGTCACTTTCTGAACATAGAGCTGTCCTATGATTTTCAATGAAATGCACATTCCACTTATCACATACCTATGATTTTATGATCTAGGATGGGATTTGGAAAGGTTTTTTTGTTAGCTGTCATTTAATGTGGAGTATAAAGCTTTCTGAATAACTCTTTATCACATTCCAAACCTGTAGTCACATCTCTATGTTCATTAGTTTTCCACTTTTTCCAAAGAAGTCTTCCTGTTAATGAAGCTTGATAGTTCGTTCCATGAAAAAATTTTCTTTTCATAATAAGAAGGAAAGATGAAATCTACTTCTCACAACTAAGTGTGATTGGAAAGGCAATGTTTATACATGTTTTTAAGTTTACCTGGACTGAATCAATACATGTAAAATTTCAATCACACAGTTAATCTATGTGAACTAACCTGCAGACCCGGGCAGGGAAATACAGCTTTTGCCAAGAACGACAGAGGTATTTTGAGTGATCAATTACTCTGATCCAATCTAGTTCATCCATGGACACTTCAATGTAGTAGGAATAAGACCTTTGGAAGGGAGGGGGGGAAAGCATAAGGAAATCACAGCATAAATATCAAAGAAAACAAGTTATTCACTACATTTTTTTCACATATCAATGAAAGTTCATTTCAAATTTTTTGCTTCTTCTGTAAACAGAACTTGGTTTCCTTCATACTTCCAAAATAAATTCCAAGGTCTAAATTATCAGATTAGCACAGTCACACAAAAACAAGGGCACAAGATACAGGGAGGGAGGGATGTCTTTTTCTTCTACTTTCCCTTAGCTTGCTAGCTAATCCTACCCTTTCAGGAGTAGAGCCAATGCAAAATGGCTTCCCATCACAGCTTTAGGCTTGAATTTTTTTCCCTACAGCCTCCCACTCTTCCAGATCCCTAACACCCTCCATATCTAAACAAGACAGAAGTAACTGATACTACTGAAAAAAATAATACAAGTGCATTTTGAGGACAATCTGAAATTTGTAAGCTAATAATTCTCAGTAATGTTTAACAGACTAGTAAGCTACCAGGGACTCTACTGCTCACCCATACCAAACAAAACTGACTGGTACCTCTTCCTTAAGGTAAATTTAAATGTGAGGCACTGTTATTTTTACAGCAATATCAATGAGGCTGATCTCAGAAAGATTTAACTGATTGTAAATGTCAGACTGTAGCCAAAAGTCGTGACTACGAAAGGTCAGCTTATTTTGTGACAGAATTCTCTCATTTTTTTGTTGTCCCTTCACTCCCATTCACTTTATCATTCAGCAACAAACTGGTTATAACCTTTCCTTGAACCTCTCTGGATTATCAGCAATTCAGGCTGTAATTCTACAATATGTGCTAAGAGGTTTTCTTGGCTCTGGATACTGAATATTTTACCTTTGGTCAGAAATACAACCGCTCCTGTGACAGAGGAACTAGATGACTATACATAGCAAACCTAAGTCCCCTCTGAACAAAAATAGTTTTTCTACAAAATAAAGTGTTTTATAAATTATAAAAATAAATTTTCTACAAAATAAAGTATTTTGACAGGCCACAAAGATAATAAATTCTTTCTCAAGGTTTCAGTAGTTCATGTTCACTCAAAAACATGCCCCATTTAATCAATTAACATTAAATTACATTTAACAAGAAAGGGACTCGGAAACACTTAATATGTTCAGAAGAAAATGAGAAGGGGACAAGCTGGGGATCTCACATACATAAGCACCAAGAAGCTAGTGTAGCCCTAATTTTATATAAGCCTCCCTTCTAGAATGTAATAGCAAGCCATGTCTTTCCCTCTCCCAGTTAGGAAGAACCCCTTATCACTGCCATAAGATGCAAACACCACATGTTCAGAGCCAGGAAGGCACACTAACTATCTGGCATGAAAACCCTGATGCCACACCATGCAGTACTGGCAGAAATGGCACTTCATGTGCCCCTTGGCACTATGGTCTCCCTAAAGTAAAAAAGCCAAGTTTTTGCTGGGTTTTGGGTAATTTTTTTTTGGTTTTGGATGGGGAGCACTACATTGAGGCATGGTCTTTCAATTCAGTGTTCCAGTGGTTGGAGACCCTAATTTCACCCAATTCTTTTATGTACTTGTTTGTCTATCATCTATCTTGAAAAGCTTCCTCTTCTGCAAGACAGACTGATAAATAAAATCCCTTTAAATAAGCAGAATAAACTGTTAGGTGAGTGAACTATGCCTTTCAATTCCATCCTAGGGGTTTCAACAGAAATGTTAATGAGATATGAAGTTTTAAAATTCTAAAAAGTTATAGGAAATCTAAGCATAACAAAGTATAACTTTAAGTCATTAACAGATTAAGTCATTTCCACTATTATCACTTACCGGCTATCACGATCCCACAGGAGTATTCGTATATGATTGATAATCGATGGCTGGCCTAATTTAATCTCAATGCCAGAACGGCAGTCATCATCAATTGGATGCCTAGAAAATCCATGATCTAAATCATAATTTTGTGTATCACCATCAAGTAAGGCAGATTTCAGCTCCCCTTTCACTACCTGGGCTCCATACTTCATAGTTGCAATGTTCTCTTCTGGTACTACAGTTAGAAATAGAAAAGATAACATGAACGGTTGCTTGTTAAAAGATTCTCCTACAGCAAACAAGAAATACATACTAAAAGCTATGAGAAAGACAGACTTGAAGATGACTATACAACCAATGTCCAATATTTGAGACATAGATCAAGTTTCACATTTACATTTTTCCAGTCTGTTTCAGTTTTTACAATTAGTCTAAAGGTCAGGAACATCTACTGTGAAGGAGTAGATGGAAGACCTAGAAGATAAATGGATTACTTAATATTAAGTACTTCTTAAATGGTTAGTGTAGTATTAGGGGTTATGGTGAAGGGCACACTCCTTAAAGAAAGTAAGATCTCCACTAAGGAAGTACAAACCTACTATACTTAGACCATTTTATATCACTAGTTGCTATTTAATACCAAGTATCACATATAATACTAATAAGTGACACTTACATAGTACTTTATGATTATATTCTCTCTATCTCTCTAATTATTTCCCTTGCTGGTTCCCTATCCTCTTCCCAATTAGTTGAAGAGGATATTCTGCAAGGTTCTATTCCTGATTGGCTTCTTTTCCCCCTCCTCTTTAACAATCTTATTCACTCCAGTCCCTCATGTGGATCCTTCTTAAATCTATTATCCCCAATTCTTAAATGTCTTCCAGGCTCACTCTCACATTCAAAACTGGACTCATCTTTCATTTACCTTGCATATTCAGTTACCAACTACCAAACATTTCAGCTCCACAACATGTTGATACTGTCCTCTCCACTCTATTCCCACACTTGCCCCACATTCACAAAGGCCCTCACTATTACTTCTCTAAAACTAGTTTAATAATCCCCTAAGAAGTCTTAATTCTCCCTCTCTTTCCTTCCTTCATACCAGGGGTTCTTAATCTTTTTTTGTTATCATAAACTAAAGTCTATGTGCCCTTTCTCAAAATAATGTTTTTAAATATCTAAAATAAAACACATAGATTACCAAGGAAACCAATTAAATTGAAAGGCAGTTATCAAAATATTAACATATTAAAATAATTTTTTTAAAAGGTCATGGTCCCCCCCCCAGTTAAGAACCTCATCATCCCTTCACACCATTTGTCACTCTATTCAAAAATATTCAGTAGCTTACTATTGTCAACTGAATAAATTTCAAACACTTACTAGGCATTTAAGGGCCTCCACAACTTATTTGCCACCCAACTTTTCCTTATGTCATATTACTCCTTTCTATGAACATAGCTTCAATTACAAGCTGGACTACTCTCTGACCCTCAAATACATCCCTACATTCTCTCCTGATTCTATATTTTTGATTAAGTGGGTACCTAAACCTGCTATTTCCCACCTCCATCCCTCTAATGTCTACTGAATTCCTACCCATCCTTTAAAAACCACATCATCCATAAGATCTCCCCGTCTTTCTAGATGTTGCTTGGCATTTTGTTTTCTGTAACTATTTGTTTTGCAATGAATCTAAAGGTTAAAAAGTCAAGCCTGTCTATAGAGAAGGAATGGACAGAAGACCTATGAGGACAAAAGTATTAGTTGCCTTCATTAATCTTAAATACTCACAAAATTCCCAACACAGAATTAGGGTTATGAAAAAGGCTATGTTCCATAAACACACTTTCCCATCCTCCCTTTCTAATCTTCTTACACATTACTCCCCTTCTGACAGTCTGACATGAAGCTATCGTGGCCCAAGCTGACACTGCTCCTGTATGATGCTCCACATCCAATCTCTGTGCCTTTACACCAGCTACTTCTCATCTCTGCCTCCTAAAATCCCTGATCTCGTTTAAGTTTCAGCTCAGGCACCACTCTCTACATAATATCTTTCCTTTTCTCTAAAATGCTAGTGAATTATCTTTTAAATCTACCTTGAATTCATTTATACTTATATATAAATTACTTATTTAAATTACATAAATGTATCCACTGTATGTGGTAGGTAAAACTCGTAATAAGGTATTTGTAACATATAATTTAAGTATATACAATATGTGAACATGTTATGTATACTTACATATGTACAGGTTATAGCTCCTATTAGAAGGTAAGTTTCTTAAAGCTGGGACATTTTCGTTCTTATTTTTGTATCTCCAGTTTTGAGCTTAGTGCCTGGTACTTAGTAATAAGCACATAAGACCTTACTGATTGACTGTCATGTAATGGTGTAGATTATGGTCATCGGTATTTTCTTCTTCTAATAAACTCAGAACTTCCTGAGGATGTGATTTTGTCTCATTTAAACTTTATATTCTTCCTCATTCCCCCCCAGTACTTAGCTTTCTGTAAAGTAAGTACATAAATGTTTGTTGAGTGAATGAATACGAAGCAATGTACGAAGTGTAAGTATCATTATTGCCATCAGTGCAATGTACGTGGTACAAGTATTAGTATTACCATTTTTAGAGACGAAAAAAACAGAAAGAAATGAAGTGAACCAAAAAACAAAAACAAAAACCAAGAGGCATTTGCCTGAGTTCACATTTCTTAACTAACCTACGACTTCTGATTGCTAACCCAACAGAGGAGAAATAAAGGTTCCCATATAATCTTGAGTTCTGGATGGTACTGTTAAAATCAATTAAAAAGAAGGTATGCACATTTTCCTTTGCATGAGAAATTTTAAAAAGATCTGTCATGAATGTTAATATCATGGTTATTAATGAATATTCCCTCATTATCTTTATCAAATGGCATTTGCTACATGTCTACCTTGTTCTAACACTCCTATAATCTATGGAAAGCAAATTACAAAGATATGGATGGACCCTGTCCTCTAAGAGCTCACAACCAAAAACAAATGACTTCAGTGAAGAAGATCATGTATAAGGCTATAACAATACACACAAAACCTTATGAACGTAAAAAATGACATAAATACAGTAAAATCAATGGCTTATAAACAGGAAACATTTTGCATGTATTTCAAGTATGTTGCTGAAGCAGAGGAGAGGACAGTTACTTACCACATTTTAAGGTGGAAGAAAACTAAGAAATTATCTTCTGTTTGAGAATCAACATGGAGTTTCCTGAAAAGATAACTGCCTGGCTCCCTCACACCTATTATAAGGAAATCCTGAAGTTTGGACAGATAGAATAATGGTGAAAAAGTCCAATAAGAAACTACAGTAAGTGACTTTTCCCACCTCAGAATTGCATAAAAAGTCAGAACAATAGGAAAGAGGACCCCTCAAACAAAGTGAACACAAATGCAATGGAACAGGAAGTCTGCAAGTCCCTGTGTCCAGAAGCAGCAACAACAGTGTTCCTCCTAAGAAAGCCCCTGAGGGGCGTAGTGATACTAGAACCCTCAGACAAGGAAATGTCCATGCCCAGGGATGTCGTGATCTCTACCACCATGTCCTGAAATGCCCAGGAGGGCCATGAAGAACCAGTTATGAAATCTCAAGGATCCAGAGGGACCTAACCTTGAGAGATAGAGGTTAATGCAAGAACTTAGGACCAAATAAAGCTGGGTTGACTACCTCACCCAAAAGTACAGCATGGGGCAGAGCCTAGCTCTGGTGCAAAGCTGGGGAGATGAGTAAATAAAATAAAACACAAACAAGCATCAAAAAATACTGCAAATCTAATTCCAAGAAATGGAAACTCTAAAAACTGGAAGAGTTCAAACAAAAATCAATGCCATGAAAGAGCATGCAAAACTAAAAGCAAATATGATTATAAAAATATAAGATAATCTGTGATATCAATATAAAAAACTGACCGGGAAAACAAATCAAGAAGAGATCATTTAAGAGTCACTGATGCCTTGAAAACCACAAATTAAAAAAAGTTGGATGCTTACATTTCAAGAAATCATAAATGAAAGCTGCCCAGATCTATTAGAACCAAAGAATAAAAAAAATTAAGAAAAAAGAATCCACCAATTACCTCCTAAAAGAAACTCCAAAAATAAAGGTCCCAGAAATGTCATGACCAAAAACCAAAATTCAGAATACCAAGAAAAAATACCCAGAAATAAGGAGTTCAAGTATCAAAAATCGGCAACCAGACATATACCAGACAGCATATACCAGAAATGAGAGGACATCTTTGAATAAAACACTATAAAAGGGAAAAGCTTATACCCAAGAATACCTTATCCTATAAATCTGAGTACAATTCTATGTGGGGGGAAGGGAATTTAATGGAGTAAGAGACTTCTCAAGCATTTCTAATGAAAAGTGCAAAACTGAACAGGAACTTTGAAATACAAAGAACTAAGTTCAGAGAAACCTAGAAAAATAAATTTATTTGAGCAATCTGAGGGAGATAAATGATGCAGCAATGCTAACATTCTAATGGGAGTGAAGAAAAAAGTGTCTTTTCAGAACTCTAATGTCTTTAAAGAGTACTGAGGAAGTTAAATAAGAAAAACAGAGGTTCTAATGGCAGACTGGTTCTGTTCTGAGGGTTTGAACAGGGCAAAGAAAAAGGAGGAATATCCTAATGAAGAAAGAAAGAAGAGTAAACAACTCGTTATTTCTCAAAGTGTACAAACAAAAGGAGAAAGGGTTTAGGGAAGTGGGCCTCAGAATTGTATTCTTATCTGAGGCAGATAAAGGAGGGTAGAATACACACACAAACAAGACTATGTTGCAAATGCATTAGAACAAGAGGGAATAAAGGCAGGGCAAGGGTGAAAAGGAAGATAATACTAAGACGGGGACCGTTCCAAACAAAACAAAATTTCCTTTTCCTGAAGGAAGAATTAAAACACAGGATAAAAGAAAGAGGAAAAAACCTAGAACTTATGATCTAAAAGAGTGCCTTGGACTGGCTCTTGGATAGCTAGGGAATGGCTGAACAAATTATGGCATATAAATGTAATGGAATATCACTGTGTTGTAAGAAATAGCAAAGAAGATGATTTCAGAGAATCTTGAGTGGTATGAATTGACAGAATAAAGTGAGAAGAAACGGAAGAACAATTTATAATAAGATAACAACGTTGCAAATAAAACCAACTTGGAAAGACTTAATAACTCTGATCAAAGCAATAACTAACAAATATCTCCAAAGGTCCTGTGATGAAATGCATTATCCAGACAAAAAGATATTCGATGCTAGGTATAGACACACATTTTTGGACATGGCCACTGAGTGGAATCATTTTGCTCAATCTATACTAATTTTTACAAGGTTGTATGATTTCCCTGCCCTCCCTTCACTCTTTCTCAATTAATTGGGGGAAAGATAAATCAGGGGTTTGGAGAAGTTAGCAATCATAATACAAAAGGAGGGGAGAGAGGAGAAGGAAGGGGAGAGGAGGGGAGAGATGGGGAGGGGAGGAGAGCAGAAGAGAGAAAAAACAGTCAATGAACCATTTTTAGAAATGCATAGAAAACTGATGGTAGTTTAGAAGGATGCATAGACAAGCAAAGTACCTTTAACAGTAACACACAGAATTTATTATATATAGTTTAAAGCAAATTACATGAAATGGAAATTTACAATTTCTCATAAAATACTCTTTTGTGTACTGCTTTATGTACGGAAATGTTCATGTTGTGTTTTGTTGCACAAAAATAGAAAGGTGGGCGTAAAGAAGAAAGTTAGCTAGACAAAGTTGGGGGTAACTAGTGTATCAAAGTCTTTATCCAAGACATAGGAAATTTAATTCCCGATCACCAGAAGGCTGGAGAGTATAGAGGAGGGGGAAGAGAACATTTCTGACTTTCAGAATTAGAGCCCTTCAAATATTTGAAAGCAGGCAGTATAGTGCTGGCCTTAGAGTCACATGACCTGGGTTCAACTCCTGGCCCAGAGCAAGTGTCACCTAACCTTTTTGGACCCAGTTTCTTCAACTGCAAATTGGGGAAGAGAGAGAATGAAGAAGGAAGGAATGAGGAGGAGAAAGAATGAAGAGAAGGAAGGGAGGGAGGAGAGGAGAAGACAGGAGGGAAAAGGAAGGAAGAGAGGGGGAAGGGAAGAGGGAGGGATGAAGGAGAAGAAGACTCAAAAGGAAAGAGGGAAAGAAAAGAGAGATTTGGTTTTGTTGTAAAGAAAACCTAACTCAGGAAGTAGTGGAGTCCCCCTCACAAGAGAGCTGCAAAAAAAGTTTGGGATGTTAAAGAGGATATTCCTATTCAGGTACAGGTTGGACTATGCAACTTTGGTGGGCTCTTCCACCTCTGTGGTTCTGTAATCCTATAAAGTTACCCTTGATATGAAGACCCTTTTGTTCTATTTATGGTGGAATCACCACTCTACCTTATAATTTATTTGGTTGCTTTCTACTAGACTATGACTACAGCCTCAAATCCATGCTGTTCACACTGAGAGTTGCTTTCCATCTTTCTATATACACATGTAATTTTTCCCTGAGGTATTAATCACTCTCCATGCTAAAATATTACAACATCCACCCGTTCATTCTCAGTTTCCAAATAATTCATGATTTCTTTATCTTCTCTATTGAAATTTTTCCCTAGACAGAGAATGGATATCTTTTCACTTAACCATTACACTCCAAACTAACACAGGAGTGACTAGACAGGAGAATTAGAGGTATTTTAAAGATGTTTGTGAACTTATCATCTAGCAGTCAAACAGCATTAATTAAGCACCTACTATGTGTCAGCTGGCACATTGTGTGATAAATACTCAAGACAAAAAGAGGGAAAAAATAGTTGCTGCTCTCCAGAAGCACAGTCTAATGAGGGAGACTACATGCAAATAACTGGGTATACATAAGATAAATTGGGATAATCTCAAAGGGAAGATACCAATAAGGAGAGGGAAAGGGTTCGTGCAAAAGGTGGAACTTTAGCTAAGACTTGGAGAAACTCAAGGAAGCCAAGAGGTAAAAATAAGGAAGGAGATTACTAGCAGTTGGGAGGAGAGGAAATCAGTGAAAAAACTCATAGAGACAGGGTGTGTTAGAGAGGAACTTGACACACAAAAAAAGGTATCATGAAAAGTTTATTAAAAATGGAGCTGAGAGGGGGATTGCAGAAGTTTCTCCCCATGAAGGAACAGGTACCTTCCAGCATGACCAGGTCAGGATGAGGTAGAACTCTTATAGAATTCCAAACTTTGGATCTCCCTCTATACTGTCCTCTGGCCATGTGACTTCATGTATTCCTCTGATCGGCTTTCCCTCAAACAACTTATTGAGAATGCGCAGTAGTTTTCTCACCACCTCACTGTACTAGATCACCCCTCCTTGTCATCACCCGGAAGTGTGGTAATAAAACTTACTTCCTGTTTCCCACAGGGTGTGTTGTGCAAAGAAAGGCAAAGAGGTCAATGTTACTGAATTGCAGAGTGTGTGGAAGTGAGTAAAAGTGTAAGGGTAGAAAGGTAAGAAAGGGCCATCTTATAAATGGCTTTAAAATCTAAACGGAAACTGATATTTGATCCAGGAGGCAACAGAGAGCCACTAGAGTTGAATGAATGGGGCTAGGGTGAGGGTGGAGGATGGGGGAAGGTGTCATAGTCATATCTGTGCTTTAGAGGATGATGGAGCCTGCAGGCTACTGAAAGAGTCTGGGCATGAGAGGGAAGAAGGGAGGGGAGAGAGGGAACAAGCATTTAAGAGCATACTATGAGAAGGAACTGTGTCATTTGATCTTCACAAGAATCCTGTCACATGATTAGGGACTGCATGAGAGGGTGGGAGTGTCAGAGAGAAGGGAGCATATTTAAGAAATGCTACAAAAGAAGAAAAGTCAGAACTGAGCAACTGACCAGATATTGGGAGCGGGGGTGGAGATGAAGAGTTGGAGAAGACACCTATGTTGCAAGCCTGGGTGACTGGAAGGAAGGTGGTACACTCAACGTTAGTAGGAAGTCAGGAAAGGAGGAAGGTTTGGGAGGAAATATAATGAGTTCAGTTTTAGATATGTTGAACTGGAGACACATCAGACTAGAGGTTGGAAGAGTGCTTAGGGTTAGACAAGTAGATCTGAGTATCATCTGTATAGAAATAATAATTGAAACCACAGGAGCTGATGAAATCAGAAATAGTATAGAGCAGGAGTGGGGAACCTGAGACCTCAAGGTTACATATGGCCCTCAAGTGCTGCCTTTGATTGAGTCCAAATTTTACAGAATAAATCTTTTTATTAAGGGAATTTGTTCTGTGAAGTTTGGATTCAGTCAAAGGCCACACCTGAGGACCTAGACGGCCACATGTGGCCTTGAGGCTGCAGGTACCCCATCCCCAACACAGAGAGAAGAGAAGATGAACCAGGACAGAAGGTTGAGGGATACCCATAGTTTGTGCTGGTTAAAGATCCAGCAAAGTTAAAGAAGGAACAGTTAGATGGTGAGGAGAGCCAGGAGAGAACAGTGTCACGAAAATATAAGAGTCTGACTGACAGTGTTAGACTCTGCAGAAAGATCATAACGAATTAGGGTTGAGAAAATGTAATTAATTTGGTAATTAAGAGAGCACTGGTAACTTTGGTGAGAACAATTTCCAGGAAACAATCCGGCAATGGATTGGAAAAAGCACTGGGTTTGGGAGTCAGGATGGCTAGTTCTAGTTTGATCTAGACCACTGACTCATTTTGTCTGAGGAGATATCCCTTCTCCTACCTCCTGAACTAGACTAAAAGGTAAGTGGGAAATGTTTAAATAAATACAAATACAATACCACATAGATACTTTTAATTCCTATTCTATTTGGGTTTGACATCAAAAATCCAGGGATGAATAAAGATGGTGACTAGGAGACCAGAGAAATGTTATGGAGAAGCACATTGGTGACTGATTAACCAGGATATGGAAGAGTGAGTAGTCAAGAATAACACAAGTTTACAAAGTTGGGAGAAGGATACTACCTAAATTATCGTTTTATAGGGAGAAATATTAGAATAAACAATTGTAACCAACTCATTCCCTCCCCCAATCCAACAAGATATAAAGTTTTTTATTTAAAAAAGACTTCCCAAAACTAAAATATGAGAATTTAAGAATGAGCTGATAGAGAAAAATTGTTCAGTTGGAAAGAACAGGTTAGAAAAAAAAAAGCAAGTGGGAAAAGGTAAGAGAGTAAGAAAAAGCTGAAAATGATGAAATTCCTCCTCCAAACTCTTCTTCCCCTCAAAAAACCATCAAGGGCAGGGAACAAAGTTCAGTGAAATACAAAGAGATGATCTTGAATTGGAACACCAGCAAAGAGCTGGATGGTAAGCCCCATGATCTAGAGCTACACCCTGAGAAGATGCCCAGTGCAGCAGATAGAGCTGACCTGGAATCAGGAATCCCAAGGTTCAGGTGCTGAAAGCATAAATACTCTGCTCTGTGAGAGCTACTGAGCCTCTCTAAGCCTTGGGCCTCCCTCGAAACCTAAAAGGGCACTCCCCAAAAAAGGCACTGTCACAAGCAATGGAGGCCACTCTCTGCACTGCTAAGATCACAGGGATATCACCAGTCCACTCTCACCCATGTAGCACCAAGGACCCCTGTATCCAAAACAAGGTTTAGATGGCTTTCTCTAATGCCCTCAGTTTGACACCCCACACTCCAATCTTCCCTCTGTACCCCAAGATTGTTAGCTGACAGTCAAACTTAGTTTTTAGAAAGGAATATTTATTAAGTGATACAGTTGGCACATCTGTGTAAATATTTGTGACACTTTCCCACAAATATATAGAATCCAGGGAAAAATGAATTCAAGCTTAGAGAACACATGTGCCAAAGTAGGTAATTCAAAACTCCTAGGAGATGGAAGGCATTTTCTCTCATTCAGGGGATGCTCAAGAAGTTCCCCTTAAGCATGGTGAATTTGTACCCAGTTTGTCTTTGGCACTCAATGCAGCTTCTGCTCTCTAATAGAGGGATGTCATTTAGGGTGCTGATGGGAAGTTCCACATCTAAAGATCCTTTAAAGATAAAAATTCCTCTTCTAGTCAAAAACAGAGGAGAAGGAGGGAAGAAGGGAAAGAAGGAGGGAGAAGGCCTCATTTGGCTCTGCCATTGGTCAGGTCTCTTTCCCAAGTTCCTAGTTCTTTCCTAGTGATGTGCTGGAAAGCAACACACTCCAATTTCTGGAATTCAATTCTTTGATAATTTGTAGAAAAGTCATGAGGCACAGCCAAGGTTCTTCCCTCTGAAACAATTCTCATGTGACTTCATTCTAGCTGAAGGCCTTCTCACTTACTCTAAAGCTCTTTTGATTAAATAATGATAGAGACACGATTTTACCTAGTTAAGGTAGGAGTGTGTTTGACTTTGTGTGTGTATGTATGTTCGCATTCTTGTAGATATACATAATGTCTCCCCAGATTGAATGCATGCTTCTTGAAAGCAGGGCTCATTTTATTTTGTCTTAGTACTCCCAGGACCAAGAAGAGTATCTGGAACAAAGTTAAATGTTAACAGATGCTTGTTAGCTGAATGATTACACTATTATACTACTACTGAGTGTCCTACCCCTTGGCCTATTCCTCTCATCTTGCTCTCCTACTATTAGTGTTGTACAATGCCCCAGACTCTTGCAAAACTTATACAATCTAATAGATTCAGTTATTACCTCTATACCCAACACTCCCAAATCTGTATTTCCAGGCCTGACCTCTCACCTATATTTAAGTTAAACACTCTTACCGCCTGTTACAAATTTCTACTTCATTCCAAGTCTTTACTCCTTAAAAAACATTCAAACTTAACACCTCTAAAACCAAACCAAATCACCTCTCCCCCTAGGGGGAGCTACCTTATTTTGGTTAATTATGCCACTTTGCAATGTTACATAGGCTCCTTTCCTCTATACCCTACATTCTTTCCGTTCTTCAGAACTCCATACTTGTAACATCAATGTATTGCTTCTTATTTCTGCTAACATTATTCTGGTTAGGCTCTTATTACTTCATCCCTGGATTATTGCAATTTTTTTCTGATTCTCCTAATCTTTCTTCTTCCTTTCAAAATATCCTATACAACATAGCATATTAATACTCCCCCAAACACTCTTTTAATTGTAACTATCTTATAATGCAACAGTGAGCCACTCCAAGTTTTTGATCAGGGTGAAGTCCATACTCTTAGCCCAGCCTTCAGCAGGTGTTCCAACCTGCTCTACTTTGCCCTTACAATCTTTTCTAATAACTGTATGAATCAGATACTTCTGCTCCCTCACTCTCAAACATTACTGTCTCTACTATGTCTCAAATTCTTCACGCTCATGTGCAATGTCTGCTCTTTTCATGCCTATCTACATCGTCAAGGCCTATCTACTTTGTAAGACCCAACTTTCCCTTTCTACCCTTCAAGATCCACATTTCTCACATAGTCTTTCTCACACACACTATGTAACAATGATCTGAACTTTTATTTTCTATACCATTCATCAATGGTCTTATCTCCCCAGGGAGACTTTTAAGTTCAAATGCAGAGAACCCCTCTCAGACTTCTTTTGCAACTTTCCAACCTCCTTAATATCTATCATGTTATTGTGCACACAGTAAGTACATAATACACACTTAGGGAACTATGTACCTTCACATGTAAAAAAAAAAAATCTTAAGCAGGATTGGCATTCTGGGAAAGAGGTAAACAATTTTCCCAGAAAGAACAATGCTTTTTGGTTAGTGACAAGAGATTTTGTAGTATGGCTTGGACTTAATTCAAATCCTATCCTTCTTAACCTCTCTGGAGATAAAACTGGCCATCTCTCATTTCAGTAACCTTGTCTCAAGGCATATGGCAAACACCCTAATTCAGGCCCTCAACACTCTCTCCAATCTATTTTCCACAAAGCTACCAAAGTGATGTTCTTATGGCACAGAGTTGACAGTGTCATTCTTCTACTCAAGAAGCTTCAGTGGCTCCCTATCACCTCTAGGATAAATATAAAATACTCTGTCTGGTATTTAAAGCCCTTCAAAAAGAGGCTTCAATATACAATTTCTAGCCTTATTATGTATTCCTTTCTTTTAGTCACTCTTCAGCCCAGATAAATTAGCTTTCTGGCTGCTCCTCAAACAGGACATTCAAGCTCCCATCCTGGAGACTTTGCATAAGCTATCCTTCATGCCTGAAAGACTCTCTCTTTCCACCTCTGCTTCTTAGAATCTCTAGTTTTTTTCTAGGTTCAACTCAAGTGTTAACTCTTACATGATGCCTTTCCTGTTCTCCCCAACTACTGGTACTATACCTCCAAAAATTATCATGTGTGTGTTTATACATACATACTGTATATTTATCATTATATTTATACATATATCATATAGATTTATACATATATATTATTTTCTCCAAAAGAATCTAACTTCCTTAAGGGTAGAGATGGTTTCATTTGTGTCTTGGTAACTTTATTGCTGAATATGGTGCTTGGCACATCCCAGGAGCTTAACACATGCTTGCTGAATGACTGAAGAAGGTATATTATGAGGTGTAAGAAGTAAAGTTCTATATATCAGAACTAATAAACACTATCTACACAACATATAAACAAAACACTATCTAAACAGCTACAGGTTTTGTGAAAGGTGACAAAAGCTTCATGAGTAAAGCTTTCAGAAAACTTCTCCACTACATACATTTAGGAGAAACAGGTACTCACTGAGCATGCCCCGATAATTGAGATCCATGTCCCGACTTTCAGAGCGAACTTTAATTGCATCCAAGATGGCGTCAGGAGACAATAACGTAGAAGGTCTAACAACATTCAAGAGCTCAGTGAGACTCATCAGGGGCAAGCGAACTGCCTGCATGATTTCAGCATGATCCTCTTTTGGATTGTGCTTACACCAATTCAACAAGGCTTGAAAAATATCCTTTTCAGGAGCTGCAAATGAATCTCTTAATACGATATTGAGAAGTGCTGCCTAAGAGGAAAAGGATAAAAAGGAAAATTCTAGTTAAAAATAGAGCCCAGCAAAGCAGATCAGTAAAGGATTATATGATCTGATTTGAACTCTCCCCTTCCCAGTTTAGCTCTCCATTGCCCTGACCTTCTCCCTCAGCCTGTACGTTCCCATCTACCATTCTCACTTCTACTGCCTATCTTATCCATTTATTTAACCCCTCTCTACACTTAACTCAATCTCTTCTTTAAGCTGTAGAATTAAAAACTTAATGAAAACTAGTAAAACATTTAAAACTGGTTTTACATATGTAAAGTTAGTCCTTTGCATGTAATAAGACAAACACTACCCCCATCTTTATCTGCTTTAGGTAGCAAGCTCCATTTGTGATATGTTTTCCAATAGTTACAAACAGAACATTATTCATAGCTGGATCAATCTTTTTATAATTTATAATACCAGGTGCTGAAAAAGTTGGGGAGAATACATTATTAAAAATGGCAATGATAATAACTAACATTTATACAGTACTTTAGATTTTAGTCCTGAAAGTGTAGAATAAACTGAATTTATTTAGCCTTAACTGCAGCATATAGATATACTGGCAAATAAGAGTGTGTATGTGTATATGTGAGTGTGAGTGTGTGTGTGTGGGGTGTATCTGTATATAAATATACAGGTATAACTATATCAACAACCTTATTTGTTTTATAAGCCAAGAAAAAATAAGGAGAGATTTTAGGTGGGTCAATGGGAAGATTTTTCCTGACTCTAAAATTTATAAATTATCAAGAAAGATTTTGAAGTTCCACTCTGTGAAATATTTTGTTTTTTTAAGAGCCAGATTAGATTTCTTTCTCACGGGATTTGTGTGCTGTCTTAGCTAATGCCCAATGTACTGCATATAAATGAATACAGTAAGCAAGCAAGGAATAGACTACCTGATCTATTAATGTCCTTTCCATCCTAAGTATTCTAATGTTAAACTATCCATATATTTAGTACTTTACTACATAGCCAATTCATAGGTAAGAGTTCCTACAGAGTAGAAATTATTATTCTATTCAGCTGTGGGCCCAACAGGACCTGGAAAATCATTTTGCGTTTATTTAGGCCACAGGATCATGTACACCCTTCTGCTTATCTATTTTCTCAATTTTAGTACCTGTACCTCATCCCTTTGTGAACAAAGGGAAGAAGTCAAAATACAGTGTGTGTCAGAAACAAGACTAGGATCCAAGTCACCCTGACTTTAAGGCCAGCTCTTTACCCAGTAATCTGTGCTGTCTTGTTTTTTGAAAAATTGTTACTAAATGGAGCTATCAGAACTTGCTATTTTTTTCTCTATGTTACACAGAGAGACAAGAGCAGTCAGAATTGACAATTCATCTTTATGGGAGCAACAACTGAGTATCCTGTCTAGCTAACTAAAGCCTAAGTTTTGTAAATGCAGTAAACTTAGAGAATCATGGGATTATAAACTTAAAATTATGCAAAGGGTTGTTAGAAATGAACCAGTAAAAATCTTTAACTTTAAAAAACAAGAAAATAAAGGTTCTGAGATGATAAATTACCTATCCAAGATCACAGAATGTGTAAGAGGCAAAGCAAAGACTTCTGATTACAACACTAGTGTTCTTTTCAATGCACCATGCTACCTCCCATTTAATTAATACTATTTAATGCTCTTTGATTATTTTCCCTTTTAATTCAAAATTATTTCTTCTTCTGGGGAATTATTTAATATCTGTTTATGTGACTAAATAATCAGTTCAAATCTATTCCTTTAGACTGGCAGAAAACAAAGAAGAGGGGCATTGAAAAGGCAAAGAATTTACAACCATGATTTTGTTCCTTTTTTACTAAGTCTATTATTGTAATTCCATTTCACAATTAAACAATGCACAACAATGAAAGTACTTATATACAATGACACACCTTAGAAAGAGAGAGAAAACCTTCACTGGAAAGAACCTCCTGAGCATTTCTGTCCATAAACATACAGCACATACATGTGAGCTTTGGAAGCAAGTAGAGACTAGCAACATCAAAAGTCATGCAGACATTCTGAATGTTAAGTATGGTGCAGAGATACTCAGAGGTTGAATCCTCCAGCTCAGGGAATCCATATTTATGAGCCAGGCTTAGGAAGTCCAGCAGCACCTCCTCCTTCTCATCTGTCAGTGTCGCCCGTCCCGTGTAGATGTATTTAAGTAACATGGTAAATGCCTCTGCAGTGGTATCTTGGAGAGGGATTTCTGCTTCAGGCTGAGACTCTCGCATTCCACCATATAATAATGCTCTGCACATAGAGAGAACAAATGCAGAAGGAAATTATACTCCAATGGAATTTGCTACAAACTATTCAAAATAATTTGTGATATTCCACAAATACAAAAGACAACCATCCAGAAAAAAGTTCAAACAATATATTAAAATAATTCTACAAAGAGGGTATTGTAAGACAATAGGGTAACTAGAGGGAATTACAATTTCTGAGTTATTCTGACAGTTTAACCCAAATAATGGACAATTAAGTACATAGCTGAAGCAGTTTCCCACAAGAGGAATAGGTAAACACGCTAAAGGTCAGTAAAACACCTAAACTCTAAACTACAGTTTGCCCCTTTAAAAATTTATAATTAGAACATCAAAGATGGCCAAAGAATCTGTATTTCCACAGACTAAGAGCATCAGGATAAAATAATGTTATTATTTTAGATAGGATCAAAAAAGATCAGCAATGGCTACTTTATGCAAAGAAAAATACTGCAGCTAAGTACTGCCAATTCTCTTTTAACCATCATCAGATAAAATGCTGACCTAAGCACTGTTATAATCTCAGGACTCCAAAGCAGGACAGCATGCCCAAGATCATCAACGAACCCTACATAGAACGAGGGGGCAGAGAGATAAAAGTCATTGCCTCCGTTATTTGTCCTCACCTAACTCTACCCTGTTTTCTTGCATCCTCTTGGCCAGGCAACAAGGTTTGCCCCAGGAAAATGTGGCACAAGATTTCAGAGTCAATATCCAATCTTTCTTTTTATAAGAATGTCCAATCAAGTACTTGCTGATCTCATCATTCCTGCTCTGATCTTACTTTTTTCTTTCTCAGTCTCTTCCATATGGTGTATCCATTCAATTCTACAATGCTCTACACTCTCTTTTCTCTAGGGGATGGGGGGCAGCCCCTTTTCCCTGGGTCTAACTGATGCTGGTGCTTGCCAAACTCCAATCCTGGATTACTCCTACCACTTACCTACTTCTTCAGCTTCTACTCAACTGCTACTGAATGAAACTACAAGGAAAACACAACTGAATCAACTATGTCCACTACGGATGTATGTTAACTAATCTCAGCTGGGCTCTCACGGCAGCAAAGTAATTTTTTTTATTTTTCCTATGTCTCATCCTTACCTATTCACTCTCTCTCGCCTTCCCCCCACATCCAAGCTGTTGCCAAGGTCTGTTGATTTCATCTTTGTAACATCTCTCATTCAAATAGGTCCCCTTCTCTCCTCTGACACTGCCACCACTCTAGTTCAGGCCCTCCTTACCTCACACCTGGTCCACTGCAATACTCTGCTACTGGGTTGGCTTGCCTCAGGAATATCCCCACTTCAATAATCCATACTCCATTCAGCCACTAAAGGGACTTTCCTACAGCACAAGTGTGATCATGTCACTCCCCCCATGGCTCCCTATCACCTGCAGGAGCAAATACAAAATGTTCTGCTGGGCATTCAAAGCTCTTCATAACCTACCTGCCTCCTCTCTTTTCCAGTCTTCTTACTCCTTCCTCCCTGACACACACTCTTCAATACGGTGACCCTGACCTCCCAGTTGTTTCAGGAACAAAATACTCCATCTCTTGTCTCTAGGCATTTTCCTCTGCTCGTCCCCCATGCTTGAGACATTCTTGCTCCTCAGCTCTGCCTACTGACTTCCCCCGCTTCCTTTTTGTCCTGGTTGTCTCCTCCATTAAAGTGTTAACTTTCTGAGGGCAGGGAATATTTTTTGCTTCTTTTTGTATGCCCAGCACTTAACACTTAACATGGCACAGAGTAGGTTAGGTACTTAATATGTTTAATGACTGACAAACTGATTCTCTAGCCCACCAACCTATTCCATACTTTCTCTTTTCTCAAGTCTCTCTGCCCTCTCAGTTGAAGAATTCACCTCACACTTTACTGAGAACATATAAAACTGATGTTAACTATTCTTTCTCTTCTTCAATTCAAAACTACCTAATAAATAAATTAAATAAAGAAATGACACTTCTCTATGTGTATGGGGTAGTAAGGGTTAAGTTCAGAATAAAAAATAAAAATTAAAGAAAGATATGACCCTTTTCCCTGCTAAATCTAATTAATTTCTCTTTCTCTTTCTTTCTCCCTCCCTCCCCACTCTAATCTTCCATAGCAGACCACTCACTCAATCATCCTCCCAAACTTCACTCTTCTTCCTACCTATTGGTTCCTTCCCTGCTTCTACAAACACACTTAAGTTTCCCCAACAATGAAAACCCTCACTACACTCCATCATGCCCTCCCTTGCTTTCTCCACCTCTCCTTGCACTATTTATAATATAGCTTGTTCCTCTTCATTCAACTGAATATGTTCTCTTTAATACTAACAATGATCTTTTATCTGTCTGATCTGATGGCCTTTTCTCAACCTTTATTCTTCTCTCTGCAGCATCTAGCCCTGATGCATTTCCTCTCCCCCTGGATATTCTTTCTTCAGCACATCTTTGTGGTGTTCCCCAAAGCCTTCTCCTGGGCTCTCTTCTTATTTCTCTCTACTGTCTAGTGTAGTGACCTCATCAATTCCATTAGTTTTAACTATAGTCTCTATGCAGATGACTCATAAATCTATACATCTAACCCTTGTCTCTACCAAGTCCTAGTCCCACACATCCCCAAATGCCTATTTTAAATTAGATTTTCTATGGCTGTCTCAAACTCAGCATGTCCAAAACTGAACTCATTTCTCCCTCCAGATCTACCTCTTGCCCAAGTTCTCAAGCTTAGCATTACTCTCCCCACACAAAGCTGATCAGTTCACAAATCTTTCCATTTCTGCTTCCACAACTCTCACATCAGCCCCCTTTTCTTTATTCACACCCATCCCTTTCTCCTCACACAGACACTTGGTTCAGGTCCTTATGATCTCTAATACTCAAACTAATGCAATCGACTCCAAATTGATTCCTCTGCCTCAAGGCTCTGACCTCTCCAATCCATCCTACACAAAGCTAACAAAGTACAGATCTGACAATGTGTCATTCCACTACCCAAAGAACTCTAATAGTATTTTATTGCCTCTAGGATCAAATAGAAGCTCCTCCAGCTGGTTTTTAAAACTTTTCACAACCTGGCCCCAAACTACTTTATACATGACTTCCCCTCCCAAGTTACCATCTAATGAAAATGGCCTTTTTGCTACCCCTCAAAAAAAATACTCTTTGTTTCTTTGCCAGGCCCAGAATATACTTCCTTTCCTTACTGCCCTCTCTTAGAATACCTTGTTTCCTTTAAAATTCTGCTCAAGTAATACCTTCTATATATGAAACCTTTTCCGATCCCATTAGGTGTTAGTGCTCTCCCCCAAAAACTTTTACTTTATATTTATTCCGTGTATATTCATCTACATACATCTCTCCTGATAGTATGTAAGCTCCCTGAGAGTAGAGACTGTTTCATTTTTTCTTTGTATTCCCCAGTGTCTATCATGGTGCCTGGCACAGGACAAACACCTAAACGCTTACTGATTAACTGATTGAACCCTCCCTACTACAGTTTGCACATGTTTGTAAAAAGAAGAACATGTTTTAAAACAAAAATACATGTGGTATTTCTTCTCATTTTCAAAAATGACAATTTTCCCTGATAATTCCTTCTCTGACTTAGAATAAACCCTGAAGGGTCTCAACTAGTACAAAAGATGTCTAGTCTAAAAATATATATAAAAATGCTACTTGTGAAAACAAAGTTCATATTCATATCTAATAAATCCTGGCCACAGCTCTGATTAATAACCTGGCCCTTCCTCATACTATATATTCTTTGACATACTCCTGGCTTCCTTTCTATTCCTCCCACACAACCCTCCATTTCCCTGCTCCACATTTTAGATATATCCATGTTGTAGGCCAGGATACTGTAAAACTGGGAGGAGTGAGCTACCATTCCACCCCTCCTCTCCGCACTACTGAGGACTGTTCCAAGCAAGGAAGTCATGCTACAGACCTGGAGCTGTTGGGGTTAACCTTGCCCCCAGGTATATTAATCTGGGCCCCAGTTGTGGGGACGTGCAGCAAGAAGGCATAAAAATAGTTTTGACAGTTTTGGTGAGGAGCACCTACACTTTCAGAAAACCTCTTGCTAACTCCCTTTTAACTTTCTTGCCTGTGGCTTTTATTGGTTCTGCCAATAGGACTTATATTTAACTGCCTTAAAAATTAATTCTACTTGAGGATATTAGAATATGTTTTAGTAAAAGAATTGTTTCTTTTAGCCCTTGAGCTCTAAGTGATCCACTGTACCCTACCTGTCGCCCTATAATCTCTGCTTCTTACTTTCTCTGGCTTCCTTCAAGTCATATGTATAGCTATCAGACTTGAGTCCATCATAGCTGATGAGATCACCAACAAGAGTTTTGAGAGAAAAAAAAAGGACTTATTGGAACCCTAATGGTGCCACTATTCATGGGGTGAGGCAAGGATGATGACCTGGCTAAGAAGACTGAGAAGAAGCTATCCCTCAGCCAGGTTAAAAGAAAACGTGGAAACAGCAGTGTCACAAAAACCCAGGAAGAAAAGAGTAACCAGGAAAAGGGGGGAAGGAGGACCGCAAGAGAGATATTTGAAGCAGTGGACAACAACGTCAAATGCTAAGTATAAGAAGTGAAAAAAGGTCATAGAATCTGGTAATTCAGAAACTATTAGTACTACAGAATAGTTTCAGTTGAGCAGTGGGGATGGTAGTAAGGCTGCAAGGGGTAAAAAAGTGACTGGAAGGGGTGAGAAAGTGAAGGCAATAAGTACAGAAAATTTTTTCTAGGAATATGGCTGAGAAATGGACCATAGCTACAAAATTCAAGTTCAAAGGATGGCAGGATCACGTGACAGTTTGTGGTTGTCATTGTTGCTCCTGCTGTTGCTGTTTAAAGGACTGAGGAGATGTGAACATGTTTATTGTGGTTTGTCCTTCCTTACTGAAGAGGAAAGTGACACCATGACATACAAATGAACTGGATTTAAGTGAGGAAGGCTGTGCAAAGTTACCAGCCTCACTTTCTCCTCCAGAGCCATCTGAGTCTAGTGGCCAGATATAGATCAGGACAACTAGAGATGGCAGGAAGTAAGGAAGCCACCAGTGGATAAAGAGATTAGGAAAGAAAAGGGGATGACCAAAGGTGCAAGTTTCCAAGTAAGACTGGAAGTAAGAATGATCTTTACTCAAGCTTAATCTGTACAAGATTAAATTTTCATGTTTAAATGTACTAACTTATTTTCTCAAAAGGTTTAAAAAAATACATCAAATAGTTATTTTCACAAACTGAAAGATAAAATGCTGCAAATATCTTCTTATAAAATCTATTAAAATGTTTATATCCAAAAAATTAAAACCAGCAAATCTGCCCTAACTGGCATTCAACTTTTGCATGTTATCTTGACAGAAATCAGCTGCCTCACCTCTTGCAAGCACTCATATGGAGAAGATGAAACTTTCTGAAAATATGGTAAGGCATTATTGGAATTATACTTTAAGAAGAAGAAGCAACAGGAAAAACAATTACTTGGTCAGAGAAACCTTTGATGAAAGTATCTAAATAATTATAAGCATAGCTAGGTAAATGAATGGAAAGAGACTCCTACTGTATTGCTGACTCATAATTAAGAATGATTCAAAAACATCAAGCTGCAGTTTCCACAGGAGGGTATCTGAAATTTTATTTAAGCTATCAATACATTCAAATTTAGATAATGATCTTTCCTGACCAACACAATAATCTCTCTAGACACTCTTTAATCTTCCCTTACATTAAAGATAAAGTGAATAATCAAGGGCAAGTTATAATAATGTCAATTTTTTTCAGTGATGTTCTCTTCTAAGTATTACTGGTCAGTCATAAGTACAGGGAAATTTACATATAAAACCAAAAATTAGGACTTAGAAATCACATACCCAAAGAGTACACAAGAACATAAGTAAAAATTTAATTCTATTTCAATAGACTGGATAAACTCTGGCAAATTCATGGAAACAGATTAGCCATGTAAAGAAGTTAGTCTGATTGTTTTTTGGTCAGATCTCAGTCAACAAGGAGTTCTCTTCAATTAAGAGTTGTAGGACTATCTCTGAATTCACTGCACTAATGTAAAGGGGTATGATAAATTGCATAATGTTTTTCTGTGTTTGAAACATATGTATATATGACACAACCCAACTTCCAGGCTCTAGCAAATAAGGAAATCAATCAATATCCCTCAAAATACAGAGAGTTAATTAACCAATCTATTATGGAAATAAGTTCTGGTCAATGAATATACAAGGCACAAAAGTAGAATTTGCCTTTCTACCCCACTCCACCCCACCCCATTTTTAAAAACCTGACATTCATCAAGTTCGGACAGTTTAGGAGTACTCTGGTTTGTACACTAAGTCAGTTCTAATAGGATATGCCAGTAACATGATTCTGAGACCACTCCAGTAGGAAGGATACCATTTGGTTGTCAGAGTCCATGGATTTGGGGGTATATTTATATACATATTCAATGAAACAGCAAGTACTAGTATTTTCTAAAGTTCATTTTAATTCTGTAGAAAATATTAAACACTTACCGAAAATAGTGGCACCTGGCAGCTAGAATCACTCTGTGGGCTGGAAAACGTGTCTTTTCCACAATAAATGTGACATCGCCATATTCTTCCCCATTTAACAAGGCACCAATATTTTCAGACAAGATGTGCACATGATCAATTTCTCCCACAGCAGTGTAGGGACGGAGAGGATGGTTGTTGCTCATTTTGTGGAACAGATAGTATTCGCTGATCTATTTTACAAAGAATGGGTAAGAATTAATAAAAAATTCCACTCTAAAAGAAAACACATCCAAGTCACAAATATAGAACTTTTCCCACAAATTACATGAATGAAAGATTTCATAATTGATCAAAATGTCAATAGCTCTTTTATCCTGTGAATCAACTAAGCTTTACTTTTGAAAGGCAGTTCTATTAGTTCTGATTTGGAGCAATTTCAACAATTCAACAAACACTATTAAGTATCTGTTTTGTGCATGAATAGTATGACAGAAGGAGTGGATATACAAAGATGAGAAATCACAGTCCTTGTCTTAAACATATCCACCATCTAAAATGGGATAATTACACAAACTGAAATAATAAGCACATATGAAATCAATCAACAAGCTCTTATTAAGGATTTATTATGCCCACTATATACCAGTACTATGCTAGGCACTGAGAATACAAATATGTAAAAGAAGCAAGGCACTGAGAATACAAATATATAAAAGAACCAGTCCTTAACCTCAAGAAGCTTACATTCATTGAAAACAGACAACACATACATACACATGTATGTACGTATGTATACAGTATGTATGTATGTATGTATGTAAAAAAATAAATATAGATTGACAGTAGAAATTACAAGCAGCTAAGCAGAGAAAAACCTCAGGGAAGATAATACATAAGCTGAACTTTGAAGGGAGCTAGGCATTCTAAGTGGTACAAATAAAGGGAAAATGTATGCCAGACACTGAGGACAGTTAGGGCAAAAAAAAAAAAATATCTCCTGTCTTTATATAGACAGGAGATATACTGATGAAAAGAAAAAAGGTCATCTTGACAGGACTCCTCAGACATCTCATTTTTTACCCAGCTGCACTCATTTTGGACCCCTTTGGCTTCTCTATCATCCCTCCACTAAACACATCACTCGGGAATCATAGTAAGATCCAATCAATCTGGTTACATCTCATGAGTGCTCTCCAGCCTTCTGACTGAAAAGTGAAGCCATAAACTCTTCTACTTAAGAAGGGAAACAGGACTGACATCTCAGACATGTCCTCATTTCCCACCCAGCTGCACTCATTTTGGACTTCTTTGACTGGCTTCTCCACCATGGCATATACCCCACACCCATTTCAACTTTTTTGTGTGTGTCATCTTCCCCCATTAGATAGAGCAAGGACCATATTTTTCATATTTGTATCCACAGCACTTAACATCAGTGCCTCACACATGGTAGGCACTTAATAACTTAGTTTAATTAGTTTATATATAATAATAATAAATTAGTTTAATAACTAATTAAAGAATATATGAAAGAGAAAACTATTATAAGTCTTGAAAAGTAGACTGCAATATGGTTACAAAGGGCTCTAAAAGACAAACATAAGGGTTTACATTTTATTTTAAAGGTAACAGCAGTCACTGAAGATTCTGATCAAATCTGTGCTTCAGGAATATCATTTTAGCAGCTCTTTAGGGGACGGATTGAAAACAAGGAAAAGTTGAGACACGGAGGCCAAGGAGGCTACTGTAATAGTCCAGGTGACTAAGTTAATGAATGTTTGAACCATGTTGGTGGTTTTGTGAGTGGAAAGGAACAGACTGATGCAAGATTTTAGGGAGTTAAAAAAAACACAAAACAAATAGTTTGGCCACTTGGCCACTGTCAAGAGCTAGGGTTCTAGGGCCTCTGACTATAAATTCTTCATTTCACAGTAGCTGGTTGGTGGCCTTTATATCCATTATGAGATATATAAGGGTAGATTTATTCCTTATATGTTTGAAATTACAAATACATATATATGTTATACATATCTACAACAGTAATGGCCTTTTCCTCTACTGGAAGTTTAGCAAAAAACATCTCCAAAAGACCTTTGATTCTCACTTTGCCAGAAAAATTCAAGGCCACCACTGGCCAGGCAATTTAAAACAAAATTCTCTGGGAAGTATCATAGCAATGTTGACTGGCTTCTACCTTATATGCCAATGTCATTTTAACTGCTTCTTGTTTCCTTTTGTTTTCATCTCTGATCCAGTCAATAAATTTTGCCCCCATTTTCCCAATTAGATCTTCATAGAAGCATGTCTGTCCACTTGGGCCTATATAATTTCATAGTAGTTTGGATCACAATTAAGTCCTTCAACATCCCCCTTGTTAGCCAACCTTGAGTAAATTGGGAAACATTCAAATCCCATATTCTCACCGTACTCAAACCAGTAACAGTGCCTAAAGATCCAGAAACTTAGACCTAAAGGAGAGGTATCAGATATTATCTTGTTTCCACCAATTACCATCCTGAAATGAATGAACACATACACACACACACACACACACACACACACACACACACTCACAAATATTGAAGCCATCTTCAGAGCTGCCACATAACCCAATTTAGAAATAAATTTGGAGATCTGCAGCACCCCCCTTCTGTATCTAACCAGATATAAAGACTATCCTTTAATAAATCTCTTCTCAACACATACCTTCTGCATGTTTCCTCCTCCTCTTCCCTAGTACAAACAATAAGTTGCTATATAACCTCTCAATTGAAGAGGTATTTATACTGCCAAATGAAGGCACTGAAATGGAAAGAAAAAACTGATCATCTTGTTTTCATTTTTAAACTGACAATTCAGATAGCTCTCATTCCACCTGCTGCAGTGAGTGGCGATACCTAAATGGTGAGGGAGTATACTGTGTTTGTCCTTCATTCTCAAAGAGGACCATGACATCATCATCTTGATGATGATATGACTTGCAGTTGACTATCACTTGAATAAGGGAGGGCTATGCAAGGTCACCAACCTCACTTTCTTCTCCTGAGCCATCAAGGTCCAGTGGCCTGATATTCATCAGGATGACTGGAGATGGCCCCGGATGCAATGTGAGACACTGGTCCTTTCAAACTAAGGTCTTATCACATTTTCACTTTGAGTGAGATACACTCATTCAATGAAACGAGGGAGTGTAAGAAGTTGAAAATAAGTTCAACTTTGCAAACCTGCATGACTAGACTGGGGGAAGGGACAGTATTAGATAATGAGTCTTGCTTTAGATAGATTGAATCTGAGATGACAATGGGCCATTCTGTTTGAAACAATCCACAAACAGGTGATGATGCAGGACAGGGAGCAAGAGGAGTACCTATATATCTAGGAGTCATCTGCACAAAAATGATCACTGAATCCATCTGTGGTAGAAGTATATTATCTCCCAGACGTCCCTCCTGTGCGGGCTAGGTGAATTTTTCCAAGGAAGCTGTCCCCAAGACTTACTTGGTCCAGTTGAGAAAGGCTCAATTAAACCTTAGACCAGACTTCCTCATCACCTAAAGGCATAAAAAGAGGTCAGCCCCCATTAAACAGTCTTGGCAATGTCTCACAGCTATTAAGAGTCATCCCATCCTGCTGGCCAGTTTCTGTCTGGAAATGAAGAGACCTGGATCAGCCTGAACAAGTGTATCCTTGTTCAGTATCCTTTCCATGCTATGATTACATAAAACTTTTGTTGTTTCATAGTCCATAAGTATCTTATTTCATTCCATTTCAAACCTAAACTACCAGACTAGTCAGGCATGACCAACAACACCACGGGAGTTGTTGAGGTCATCAAGAAAGAAAACAGTGAAAGAACAGAGGGATCGGGAGAGATATTTGAGATACAATCACATTTAGGAGACAGAACATAGTGATTCAACAAAGGACTCTGAGCAAGAGTGAGCAACCAGAGAAAGAAAAACTGAGAGAGAACATTGTCACAAAAACCCAGAAAGGAGAAAGTATACAGGAGGAAAGGGTGGTCAATAGCATCAAATGTAGCAGACAAATAAAGAAGGATAAGAACTGAGAAAAGATCCATCAGAGTTGTTAATTAAGTTAATTCAGCTCATTGGTAAATTTGGAAAGAACAATTTCAGTTGAGAGGAATGAGAAGAGAGAAAGTTGAGATGTTTTTCTAGGCACTTGGCTGTGATAGAGAGGAAGAACTACAGAGTAAGAGCTTGAAAGGACAAGAAGGAGTCAGCGAGGGTTATTGTCTTTTGGGTTTGTTTTTTTTAGGAAGGGGGAGACACTGACATGGTTCAGACAAGAGGGAACGAGTATAGGCAGTGGGAAGATTAAAGATTAGAGAGAGAAGGTAGAGATGATTGTGGAGGCAATTTGCTGCAGGAGAGAGGAAGGGATGGAATTAAAAGTACAAAGAAGCTGGTCTTGGTAAAGAAAAGGGTCACTTCTTATAATGAGTCTTGCTTTAGATATGTTGAATCTGAGATGACAATGGGCCATTCTGTTTGAAACAATCCACAAACAGGTGATGATGCAGGATAAGAGAAAAGAGATATGATCCAAGGGATATATTCAGGGGAGAAAAAGGAGTTGGTGGTAAATGCCTTTATGTTGTACATAAAGTATAAAGAGAGGGGCAACTAGATGGCTCCATGAATAGAACACTGGGACTGGAGTCTCAAGATCTGAGTTCAAATCTGGCCTAGCTGTGTGACCCTGGGCAAGTCATTTAACCTCTATTTACCTTAATCCACTGGAGAAGGAAAGGACAAACCCCTCCAGTTATCTTTGCCAAGAAAACTACATGGACAGTATGGCCCACAGGGTCATGAAAAGTCAAACACAACTAAATGACTCTAAGACTTGTAGAGAGGGTGCAGGAAAAGGGGTGAATGGCTGTCCTTCAGAGAGCAGAAAACAGCCAGAACAGCTGCTGTTGGAGAATATGATAATCAAAGTGGGAAAAAGTAAAATGAATGTCTTGCTGCATCAAAGGCACAGCTAAAATTAGGTAACAAATCTGCAGTGAACCCAATGACTTCCTTGGAGTGACTTCCTTGAAAACTACATAGGGTATGCATGCACAAATGTAAGGAGGCTAAAGATTTCAAAATAATATTCCAGAAAAGGCTTTCAACCAATTTGGTAGATATATGAGTAGATGGAGATTAGTAATATAAAAGAAGGTTAGAGAAAAATTCTGAAGAGACTTGAATCTTAGGCTGAAGAGGTTTGGTTTGGTTTTGTTTTTAATTCTATAAGCACTGCAGAGCCATTTAATGGTTATGAACAAAGTAATTATGTGATCTGACCTAAGGATACTTTGTCAGTAGCATGAAGGAATCACAAGAAAGGAGCTAGACCTGTCAATAGGCAATTAAAATAGCTTAGGTAAAGAGTAAAGAAGGCATGAACCAGACTAGTGGAGTGGAAAGTGAAATGAGAAAGGTGTGAAGAAATAATGTTGCTACAATCACCAGCAATTGATTTAGGGGTGATAGGGATAAGAGGGAAGAAAGGTTGGTCAAAGGAGATAAATAATATGCACTAAGAAGGGCCCCAAGTTCAAATCTTATTTCTTCTGCTGCTTGCTATGTAACCTTAGACAAGTCACTTAATCTCCCTGGGTTTCAGTTTCCTATTCTGTAAAATGAGGGGGTTAGACTATAATGTCCCCAGAGATCCCTTCTAGTTCCAGAGCTATGATACTAAAACTTGGTTTTTTGAACCCAGAGAACCGATATCATTAACAGAAATAGGAGAAAGAGTACGGCTTAAGTGAAGAAGAATGAAATGTAATCCAAATATTTTGGACATATTAAGTTTGTGGTGCTAGCAAATCATCCAAGAAGACCTATCTAGTAGAGTCAACAAGAAATTACAACTTCACAAAACCTACATGAAGACTAGATTTATTACAAGAGAAATGAACATGCACATGCAATCCAAAAATCACAATCCATACAGAAGTTTGCCTATTTATAACAGTAGGACAAAGGAAGGAGAAAATACAAATCTCTACCTAAAGGGGCATGGCACTGGAGGGGGAAAGGTGCAGTAAAGATGAGGAAAGGACAAAATCCCTCCAGAAGGGAGAAACAAAGACATGGCAAAAGCACATTCTTTTTCCTTGGGAAATGCTAGACCATGAAGTTAGGAGAGTCCATTTATCTACGAAGGTCCCAGATGTACAAGCAGTTTCTCAGCCTAGTGCAGCCTGTCCTGACTCCTAAGGACACACAGGGAGTCCAGCTTGGGATGCAAACAACACATTATGTCAGCTCAGACAGGGCTTCATCTTTGACACATTTGGGGCTTCCTGGGTAATCTGAGTTTGGTGTTTCTGGAAAATATGGCAACTCAAAAAGACAAGTTCAAGAGACCCATTAACATTAATCAATAGCAGGCAACTTTTAAGAGTTCAAGAAAAAGGTGAGGGGTAGAGATGTAAAGTTGGGAGTGATCTATATAGAGGTAGTAATTAAAACTATGGAGTATTTGAAATTCTCAAGGAAGAAAATACAGAGAAAAAAGGGAAGAAGACTAAGGACAGGTGCTTAGGGGGAATACCCACATTTAGGACATGAAAGGAAGAAAAACTCATGCAAAAAATGAGCTAATATAATAAGCATAATAATTCTACCTATTCAATAAATTCGATAAACATAAATTCTACCTAAATTTATTCACTTATTCAGTGCCATACAAATCAAACTACCAAAGGATTACCTTACAGAATTAGAAAAAAAAATAACAAAATTCAACTGCAAAAACAAAAGGAAAGCAATACGCATATGAACTTAATCAAGATGGAGTACTGAAGTCTTCCCCATTTGGTGTTTAATGTCTCTCTCTTCCATCCACTAGTTGATTCCATCTCAGGCAAAATGGATAAATTTGCATTTGCAAAATGGAAGTGGTAACATAATAATACCTGACAAGAGAAATAATGAAAAAAGTGGAAAGGAACCAGTACATAGCAGTAATCATCTAAACAATTTAGTGCTGGTTAAAAAAAGAGAGAGAAAGGAAGAGCAGATTAAGCACACAAAAAAACAAACCCTAGTATGTGATAAACCCAAAGACCCCAGCTACTAGGGTAAGGGCTCATCATTTGACAAAAACTTCTGGGAAAACTGTATAAAAGCCTGGCAGAAATTAGCTCAGACCAACACTTCACCCTGTAAACCAAAATAAGCTCCAAAGGGATACATGACGTAGATATTTTAAAATTGCACCATAAAAAGTAGGAGGAATAAGAGAGAAATTACCTCCTATATCTATGAATAGAGTTCATGATCAAACAAGGGATGAAGATTACAAAAAATAAAAAATAAAGTACTGACTACATAAAAGTTTTTGCTTAAACATATCCAATGTAGCTAAGATTACAAGGGAACTAGCTAACTGGGGGGAGGTAGGAACTTTTCCAATAAGTTGCTCTGATCAAGTTCTTATTTCCAAAACCTGTAAGTAACTGAATTAATAAAACTGTAAGAATAAAATCCATTCCCTAACTGATGAATGGTCAATTATGAATAGGCAGTTTTATAAGGAAGAAAGCCAAGATACCTACAGCCAAATGAAAAAAAATGATCCATATCACTAGTCACTGGAGAAAAATGATGAAAATTAATGCAATTTCCACTTCAAAACTATCAGACTAGCATGCTGACCAAGCAGAAAATGTCAAATATTGGAAAGACTATGAGAAAATAGGGACATTTGGTGGAGCTATGAACTGGTAAAGTTATTCTAGAAATCAGTTTGGAATTATGTTCAAAAAGTTATTAAACTATGAATACCCTTTAACTGAGTAATACCATTACTAGTACCACGCCCCAAATCCCATCCAGAAAGAGATCAAAGAAGTAAGAAAATATGCACAAAAATGTTTTTTTGTACTGTAGGTTTGGGTTTTGTTTTGTTTTGTTTTTTTAAACTAAGGGAGTACCTATTAATTAGGGAATGACTGAACAAATTTGGGTAAATGAATGTAATAGGATACTACTGTGCTAAATGATGAAAGAGATGGTTGCTGAGAAACCTAGAAAGACTTGGACAAACTGATGTACATTAAGTCTAGCAGAACCAGAAAAACAATATATACTATAAAAACAGCACTGTAAATACAATTTTCTCAAGGGGGAAGGTAAATGGGAAGGAAAAAAAATAATATATTTTTTTCATTTTAATTTTTTAAAGGTCTCATCTTTGACAAAAAGTAGGTTGTGTCACCACAGAAAGGGCCACTTAAACTCTTAGTGCCCTAGGCAACTCTCTAAAGGTAGAAGCTGAAGAATAGTTGACTCTTTTGCCTAAGTAGAAGTCTGCTACTTATATATAATGTTTTCATTATTTCCCAATATTGCCAAATAAAATCACAGGTCTAGAATGAAAAACGGCAGTTCATACTTTTATAAAACACTAAGTAATTTTGCATTTATTATTTCATTTGAGCCACACTGAACCCTGTGAGGGAGATACTATTATTATCCCCGGGTCTTGCTGATTCTAGTCCAGATTTTGATTCACTGAAGCCATTCATTCAGAAAGCATTTATTAAGCACCTACTTGTGCTAAGCATCATACCCTAGGACGTTTTTGTAGCATTCAACATTGTCAGTCACTCTCTTCTCTAAGGAGAAGATTGCTTCTGTGTTTTCATGGCTTCTCTTAGGATCTTCATTGAGATCATACCCACTAACCAGGAGCATCCCCCAACGCTCTGTCCTGGGCCCTCTTCTCCTTCTATACTATTTCACTTGGTGGGGCAGCTCGATGGTGCAGTGGATAGAGCACCAGTGCAGGAGTCAGGAAGACCTGAGTTCAAATCTCACCTCTGACTTCATACTCACAAGTGACCTTGGGGAAGTCACTTAACCCCAACTGCCTTATCCTGGGTCATCTCCAGTCATCCTAATGAATATCTGGTCACTGGGATTCAGATGGCTTTGGAGGAGAAGTGAGGCTGGTGACCTGCACAGCCCTCCCTCCCCTCACTCAAAAAAAAAACAAAAGTCAAGTGCAAGTCATATCATTACTTCTCTGATGGCATGGTCTTCTTCAGCAACAAAGGATGAACACGAATGAACACACACACACACACACACACACACACACACACACACACACACACACACCCCACCCAGGACAAAGCAAAAACTTGAAACCAGAAGAGGTATGAACACGAACACAAATAAGTACAACACACATACACACAGAGGAATGGGGGGAGAGGGAGAGATTAATCAAATCAGCAAACATTTATTCAACAAGCACTTAAAATGTGCAAGGCCTCTGTGCTACGTACTGGGTAGACATCAGGATAGGCCTTTTATGAGAAGTAGAACTAAAGTACAACCTTGAAAAAAAGCTACAAATAGCAAGAGGAAGAGGTAAGAAAAAATAATTCAAAGCAGGAAGGATCTCTTTGACAAAAACACCAAGAAAGATGGAAGATGGAGCAGGTGAATTTGAATGGAAACCAGTTTATCAGTTAATCAAACCAGCAAGAAGTATGAATTAAGTAAGTAAGTAACCAGTGTTGGTTGAAAATTAGTTGCCTGTTGTCCTTCATTCTAAGAGGACCAAAATGACATTACTATGCTAGAATCAAGTTACAGTGTGTCTGACACTGGCTGATCAGACCAATATGAACTCTGAATGTTCTACCACAGGTCAGGCACAAGTAGTCTATGTGAACATTTGGGGTAGATTCTCTAAATCTATGCATCCCACACATTTCTTTTAAACTACTTCAATTCTGTTTTGCTCACAGAGCACCTTCTCTGATTTGGGCAAGCAACACTGAGTGGTCCTACACCAGTGTCAAAATGTATTAATGTATGCATTGTGCACACAAAATGAGAGTCCCTAGACTCAAGGAGTTTACACCCTAAACAGGAAAGATGTACATACACCAGAGTATATTAATTGACACAAGGTGATTTGGGAGGAATACCGCAGCATTAAGATTTCATATACAAAGAAGGTATCACTTGAGGCTACCTTTGGGAGAAATCAGGGGCTTTTAAAGGCAGAAGTGAAGGAATGCATTCCAGGGATAAAGGTCAACTACTATGAGAAACAGGGAGGCCCAGTCTGTCTGAAACATAATGTAGTTAAAGGCGAGTCAATCAACAAGCATTTATTAAACACTTACTATATATCTGATACTGTATTAAATAGCAATGTTACAAAGAAAGACAATACACAGTCACTGCCCAGAAGAAGCTCACATTTTCCTAGGGGATAGTAACATTTGCTTTTCCTTACGCATTCTGAGAAAATAAGACTCCACTGGCAAATTAGATAACTATGTCAGAAATTCCATAACTGGCAAAACAATGTTTCTGCTCAAAGTTCAATGGTATAGGTATGCACCTGTGATTGGTATAGATAATTCAGAAACAAAAGATACCACAAAACTTTTATTTTGGTTCTTATGTGTAAAAAATTATATGTGAGCTAACATTTCTTTATGTTTAATTATTTTTATTTTATTTTTAATTTATGAAATAAAACAAGTATTTTCACAGCATAGCTCAATAAAAAAGATGATTATACATGAAACTGTAAGTCTACTGTGCACAACTTGCTATTCCTTTCAAATATACAACTAAATTATCACGTAAATTTCTTTTTTTCTTCCTCCATCCTCTTTCCTAGAGATAGCTACCATCAGATACAAATAGTTGTGGGCATACGTGTATGTATATGTGTGTGGGTGTGCACAAATATATATAAAATAAAATTATTCTATACATACTTTTATCAGTTCTTCTCTGGATGCAAATGGCATCTTTTTCATATGTCCTCAATTTGAGTAATTTGTTAACTTGGGTATTTATAATAATCAAAATAACATTCATTCAGAATTGTTCTTAAGACAGTATTGCTGCTACTACACACAATGTTCTCCCGTTTCTGCTCATTTTCCTCTTCATTACCTTGTGCAAGTCTTTCCTTATTTTTCTAAAGTCCACTTGCTCATCATTTCTTACAGCACAGTAATATTCTATCATAATCATATAACACTTGTTCAGTCATTACCCAAATGATGAGTATCCCTGAAATTTCAATTTCTTTGCCACCATAGAGAGACAGCTGCTATAAACATTTTAGAACATATAGGTTCTTTCTTTTTCCCCTAATTATCTTCAGAAATAGACCTAGCATTGCTGGTCAAAGTACAGGTAGTTTAATAACTCTTAGGGCATAATTCCAGATTGCTCTCCAAAACGGTTAGATCAATTCACAATTTCATCAACAATGAATCATTGTCCCAATTTTTCCACATCCCCTCCAACATTTGTCATTTTCCCCTTCTCTCATTTTAGCCAATCTGGCAGTTATAAAATGAGATCTCAAGGTTATTTTAATTTGCATTTCTCTAATCAATAATGACTTGGAGCATTTTTTCATATGACTATAAACTGTCGTGATTTCTTCACTGGAAAATTGCCTGTTCATATCTTTTGACTATTTATCAATTGGGGAATGACTCTTATTCTTATAAATTTGAAAAAAGTTCTTTATGTATTTTAGATATGAAACCTTTATCCAATAAACTATAAATTTCCCCCCCAATTTTCTGTTTTCCTTTGGATCTTGGTTACTCAAACCCAGTTTTGCCCAACCCAAATAAAAGATACTTTCATCAACCAAGCAAAAGCAGCATATATAATATCACAATGTACTTATGTCATAATTTTTTCAAAAAATGCAAAAAGGATCTAAATTCATTTCCATTAAGATTGATCAGGCAAGTAGGGTTTATGGACTATACCTAAATAAAGGCTTGGTATATTTTCAGAATACAAATGCCTTCTTTGGTTTTAGCAGAAAACACTCCAAGAGCAAAGTTCTACAAGGTAGAGATGCCAGTAAGTCCTTGAAAGATGCACAAAATTCCCCAAGGAAGCCATCTCTACTTAGACTATTTCCTGACTGAAGAGCCTTTATGGGAAAAAAGACCTTCTGCTCTTTAACTGCAGAATATAAATGATCTTTCTCTAGAGGAAAGAGATGGCATTTACAACCATATGGTTTTGCAATTTCTCTGCTCGTTACCCATGTGGTGTATAATTTAACAAAGTATTCCTTAAACTTTAAATTACTATCACTTGGGGAGATAAATGATGTCCTGTTTTCATCTTAAACATGCACACGCAAAAAATCACCTTCTACTTTCTTCAAGGGAAAGATACCTCTCTTGCTCCGCTCATACATACTTCTTGGCATGCACAAGCTGAAATATGCAGGTGTAAACTGACCACATTGAAAAGTATGCGACCTTGATTCTGGTAACCTAGCCACCATTCAATTCTGAAATTTATTGAGAAGTAGCATCACAACTAGAATAAAGAGACAGCTATAGTGAGGAACACTGAAGTCTACCACCAGAATTCAGGAAGCAAGATTTAGGTCTTTTCAATCTATCAGAACTGCTAAATGAAATCTTTCTCCACGGAGACCACATGAAGCTACATAGGTAGTCTGACTAAGAGACCTATCACCAGATTTCCTCTCTTCAGAAAAGAAAATTGAAAAGTTGAAGTATGAGAAAGAATAGTGTATCTATTGCTGGCTCTCAAATTCATCATGATTTTTCTTTTAATTGAAAGGTATGCTTCTTTACCCAACAATGATATATTTATAAAGAAAAGTTTGTGGATATTAATTTTTAAATACTGGTAGAATTCTGTTTTAATGATCTTGATAGAACATAAAAAAAACTCAACAGAAATACAAAATTCCTTTTCAACTCTACATAACTCCTATTTACCAATAACCTCAATGAATCTTTTGCCTCTTTCACAGGCTAGAGTCACCTTTCTCTAACATGAGGTACTGTTGTGTTTGTCCTTCGTTTTAGAAGACCATGACATCAGAGAAATGATGACATGACTTGGACTTGACTGTTTTGAGGGAGGGAGGGCTGTGCAAGGATCTGCAAAATACATATAGGCATGTTAAAATGTTTTTCTCTTAAGATACACAATGCAAAGTAAGACAGAAGTAGTAATAGTGGCCTAAAGGAAAAGGGATGGAGGGAGTGAAGGAGTTACTTTTTTCTGTTAAGATTCCCCCCAAATAGAAAACCTAATCCAAGTTAAGCTGCCAAATGCCCTGCAGCACTTCCCAATTCATTTAATCTTGCCCTCCTGCTTTCTCCTGAACGATCTACAATCCCCATAAACATTTAACTCAGACACCCTAATTGTTTGACCTACTTGCCAGACTCCAAATACCTTGAACACAAGACATTTTATAGATTGCCAATAAGAGAGTGACAGTGACGTTTGCAATCATATTAAGGTTAGGGTTTTTCAGAGTCAGATTTATATAACCTGATTAGTTCCTCCAGCTACTACACCTTCAATTTGGGTAGCTGCTAATTTATGACTTGGGGGTAGCAGATAGTTAGCTCTTTTTTTTTCCAGTCATCTCTGAGAGCACTTAGTAAATGAATCAGATAATTATGGCTTTTCTTTTTTAAAAAAATACATTTTATTAATATCTATATGAATATTTAAATTGATTACCAAAATTTACCATAATAAATTTAAAAGAAAATATAAGCTAGTACAAGACTTGAAGAAACAGTAAAACATGAAATTTCTCCATCTCTAAACTTATTCAGAAACCATTATACACCTTATCAAAAACGCCCTTGTTTTATTCATATGTTTATGAATGTTCTGCAAATAATTTTTATTCCATATATTAAATTCTTACCAGGAGGACTACCTCTAGGTTAGCTGAGATGTAACCATTGTAATACAATCTAATTTAATTCTACTCATTTATTTAAGTTTACAATGAGTTACAAAGTATTGTTATATAAATAGTGAACTTCAAAGGAGGAACTGATATTGAAATATTTATCTGCTTAACCTTTTGCTTATACAGCAAATAACAAACCTAAGAACATAGGAGTTCTTACTCCCAAAAAGGGGAGCAGAGAAAGGGAGAGGTGGAAAAGGCAAGGATAGTGATCTCCATAGGATACTCAGAAGTGCTAACAGGGAAAATGAATACATTTTTACTATTAAGAAGCTTCAAATAATTAAATGTTGGGTTCAGGCTTCCACAACAGGTTCAAGCAATGCAGCAGAAGGAAAACTGCTCAGAAATTTTACTCCTAATTTGTTGTTGTTCGATCAAGATGGACTCTTCAGGATCCCATTTGGGGTTTTCTTGGCAAAGATATTAATTGAGTGGTTTGCCATTTCTTTCTTCAGCTCACTCTGCAGATGAGAAAACTGAGGCAAAGAAGGTTAAATGACCTGCCCAGGTCACTTAAATGACACAGTTAGTATTAAATGACACAGCTAGTAAGTGTCTGAAGCTGGATTTGATCATAGGAAGATGAGTCTTTCTGACTCTAGGCCTGGCTCCATCCACTGTACCACCTAGTTACAGGGGATTGGAATTCAGGAGAAAGATTAGGATTGTATATATATATTTGGAAACTGTCTGCAGAGACATAACTGAACCCATAGTAGGACTGCAGTTTCCTGAAGCAGTTCCCTTTATCCTGATACAGCTCTCTTCCCACAAACAACTCTCCCACCCATAACCTCCTTCGACCTCATCTTCCCTAGGGTTTTCCCCTCACAAAACCTGATTGGCTCTACCTTCTCTGATGCTACTTCATGGCCTAGAGTCAATAAGAAGCCTGAGCCAGGCAGGCTACTTACCTCTCAGACTTGGTGGGTGCCCAAGACCATGTAAGTTACGACACCTAATGTGTAATGACTAAATGAGGCCCCATCCAGAGTTGCTAAGCACCACTGTATCCTAGTTGTATACATATCCTTGTTGTGTGTGGGCAAACTAAACCTCCTCCTCTGCCAAATATTCAATGACTCAAAGGCGCCTCATTTTCATCCCAACACTGAACCTCAACGAAGATGACTACAACAACATGAGATCCCCAAATGAGAGTACATAGGAAAAGCGAATCCATCTTGGGAGACACATGGCTCCAATCAAAAAACCTACAAAACCAGGTAAAAGGAAAACCTGAAAGAGGAGATGTCTACCAATATCAAAAGCTCCAGAAAGATCAACAAAGATAAGAATCAAAGAAAGGCAATGTATTTAGTAATTAGTAGATAACTGGTTATCATGGAGAAAGAAGTTCCAGTTTAGTGGCAGATTCAGAAATCATACTACAAGGGACTGATAAGAAAAAGATAATGAAAAGGTGGCAGCAAATGGTACAAGTTCTTTCCTAATTAGAAATTTCATTGAGAAAAGAAAAAGAGATAACTTATTCTAATTAGTTCTGCTGGGAACGAATAAAGAAAAAGTGAATAATAGTTAAATAGATAAAGCACACCAGAGTCAAATGAAAGTATTTTAGGAAAAGGATAGACATAAGCATATTTATAGGTAATGGGGAAGAAGGCAGTAGATACCCAACAGATTGATGATCGAAGGGGCAAGCAAGCTCCAGGAGGAGAAAAGAGGGGAGGGGATGTATGCACAGAGGAGACAGGTTTGACCAGGAGAAGAAGTATCATTTCTTCAAAGACTTACATAGAGGAGGAAAGAATGGGGAATTATGTGAAGAAATTTACGGATACAGAATAAGTGGGCCAAGGGAAATGAATGAAGATGCAGCCAGTACTGGAAAGAGTGGCCAGGGAGGCTAAGTCATCAGGGAGAGGTCAGGTTTCAGTAACAGCTAGTAGATGGAAGGATTAGGAGAGAAAAAGATTTAGGAAGAAGGGATATTTGCTGTCTATGGAATAAACACTTCACAGGACACAGGAAGGACAGGATGATATTTGATTGAAATTTTGGGATGGAAAGGTTAATGTGGATGGGAATTAGAAATTGGATGATGGAGGTGGGGGGATTGGGGAATACTACAGTGGTTCAGAATCACTGGGATGTGCAGGGCATGACTAGGTGTCACTCATCACTGAGCACTGAGCACCACCTTCTTTTCCCACATGAGGTTGGAGAATTGGTTGGAGACAAGTGCAGCATGTGATGAAAGGAATGATAGTCAAAGGAATGATGGTCAAAGGACAGTCAAAGGATGACAGTCAAAGAGGAGGTCCCATTTCACTATTCCTCTTCCCTTTTAAGGGTAGAGATTAAGCAGAAAAGAACATAGTAGGAAACAGAAGTCAAAACTTCACAGCAGAATAAGGAAGTTCTATTCCCCACTGACTTTCCTCTACCTCTTCCCTCAAGTGACATCACAGGAAATCCAAGGCCTGACATTAAAGGGAAGATTACTCCTCTGCATAGGAGGGAGATTCTCCACATTGCAATTGGCTGATTCAACAGATCACTTCAGTTGGAAGTAAGAGATAGGCACTACCTTGTGCTGGCACCGAAGTATGTCAGCCTGGTCCTATCCCTTGCCACCTTCCTCCAGGGGATACACAACAGGAAATGAAATAGCCTTGCCAGAGGAAGGTCTGGTTACTCTTCTCATTTGAGACTGGAGATTAGGTACAGTAAGAAATGGGACTCCCCGGGGTGGCAGGGGAGGGGAGGAAGTTGCTTTGGAGCACATGGAAATCACCCTTCTGGAAGTCAACTTGGTTGATTTTGCTCAGGGAAATCTGGGAGGTCAAAGGGAGGTCTGGTTTCTCTTCTCAAATAGAAATTCCATCCTCTGATGTCTATTAGAGATGCTTCTAAACAGGGAAAACGGTAAAATTTATTGGTTGGATTCAGGGATGAAAATGATAGGAAGAAGCAATTAAAACTACACTGGCATATACGATAGTGGTCAGTTAATATGGCCACAACACATCTTATATTGTTTTGCTTTAAACTGCCTGGCTAGTGCTAGAAGAGTAGCAGTGAATAGCAGAATGAAAATCAAAAGTCTTCTAAAGGTGTTCACTACTTTGTTCTCTTAGAATTCTACTTAAAAATATTAAATCAGATTCTGTGAGGGAGGAGGAATAAATTTCCAAAACACAAAAATCCTAACAGAGAGGAAAAAGTCTTAATTATTCATATAGTTATGTATAAATAGATGCATGTATATGTACATTTTTCAATGAATCTATTTTTCCCAGGGGAAGAATAACAGTTGCAGGTACACAACTGTATGAAACAAACATTTCCTCAAGATATAAGAAACGTCACAAACTAGATTCTATGAAATGAATCCTAGCGGTAATAATGCAATGGATCCTACAACAGGACTGCAATAAAGAAAAAGACTGGGAACCAGCTATGAATTCCTTAAGAAAGGAGGGCCAATAAATAAAAAACCATTGGATTACTGAAACAAGGATCTGAAAACAGGGAAATAGAGAGAGTATACTTAAAAGGAGAGGCTGCTGTGACAGAAAGGAGTGGTAAAGAAGAGGTAAAGAAGGGGCAAGAATATATCTCCTCCTTGTCCTGGGTCAATGTGTATATGTAGGGGTGAGGGTGAGATAGAATAAAACACCCTATAATGGAAAAGAAACACCCTGTAATAGGGAGGATGACCAAAGATGGTTGAGGTGAAAAATTTATAAATAAGGAATTAACTTGCCCTTATGTAACGGAGGAGTTCTTATCGCAGATGGATTTCAAAGGCTATGAGAACATGGATGTTTTGCGGGGGGGTGGAGGGGGATGACATTTTTATTTCTGCTAATCTCAAAATAGAACAGATAATTTCCTTTAACGATAAAGGTTGGCAACAAATCACTGGGGTTATTTTGCAATATCTGTAACTTTGTCACCAACAGAAACCACGTATACTTTTGTATCACACTACTGTTATCACTGATATGTAATTAATAGATCTGCCACTACTGAAATGCTGAAAAGGAAGTACGATGAAGACTATTTTAATATGGATTCACTTGCATCAACATATATGACAGGACCCAAAAGCCAGTGATTTTTGTGACCCACCCCCACCCCAGACCCCCACCCTTAGGCCAAATAGCAGTACACAGAAAAAACTAAGAAAACTTCATATTTATCCTAAAAATGCTTCTATAGATATGCACTTTTTTCATGGGAAGAAATGTCATATAGAAAAAAGGTGGAATACTTTCAAAACCTGGATTTGTCATTTCACTTAAACTTTTTCTTGAATATTCTCTAAAGATGCTTCCCAGATTGCCCTAAAAAAAAAAAAAAACCAGCAAAAATATTCCACACAATTGCCAAGAATTAGGATAGTCAGACTGATCTGAGATCCAGAAATATAAGAAAAACCTGAAAACCATACCAATATCAATTGATGCAATACATTCTAGAAAAGTTAATATTTCTTTCAACATTTTGAAAACATCCTTAAGAAATTTGCAGCCTTGACATTCCCTATCAGTCTGCAACTGAATGAAACTACAGACAATGTAATACTGCCTGTAATACTTACATGCATTTTGTGGAACCTTTTTGGAAAGTCTATTGACATTTGGCAATTGTAAAAAGTTTTTTTGCTAAAAAAGCTGGGAAAAAACGTCATACTCTCCAGGGATACAGCTCTTATGATGCTTGGTAATATTATATATCTGGGCTTGCTAGTTTAGTGGAAAAGGGAGCTCCTCATATTATTGTGATGCTTTTCGTGCTACAAAGAAATGCACTGGCCACAAAAAAAATTTTGTCAACATCCATAAAAGTCACCAATTTTTCAGAAACAAGTCTATGAATCATCGTAGATTTAAAAGATGTCAAGCAACAGGAACAAAATATCAAGTCTTTCCATACTACACAGAAGTTTGGGGGATTTCAAGAAAACAAATCTTGAAATGCTTGTTTGAATGAAGGAAAGAAGTTTCACTTTTTTTGAAAGATAAAAAAGCCTAGTCTTGGAACACTTTGAAAGAAAGGGCTTTATCCATCAGTTGGCTTACCTAGCAGATATTTTTAACCATATGAATGAGAAAAATCTTTTGACTCAAAGTCTTAAAAGTCACTATTATGGATGCTATTAAAAAAATTTACAACATTCTTGGCAAAACTGCCAACATGATAGTAAAAATTAGAGGCATAAATTTTTGAAACTTTAAAATGATGAAGGAAGTGCTTTATCAAGATGTAGATGAGACAGAAAATTCCCTGTCAATTTCATTGAAAAAGCAAAATCTGAAAATACCTGGAAACATTTTAGAACTCTTTCAAAAGTTATTTGTATTTTGGTGTCATTAAAGGTAAACCACAATTCTTTCCTTCCTGATATGAACTGTATCAAAGATGATATACTACCCAAAGTCAAATTCATTGATCATTGGACAAAAACTTACTATAACTCGAGTTTAATACAAAAAGCCTTGTAGAATTCTGTTGTTTCGTGATAGAAGTTTGTCTTCAACTCAGAAAACAAACTACTGAGAAAGCTTCCATCTGAAATATATCTTTACAAATCACAATTTTTTAAACCCAGTTAACCACAAAAACAAAATATTGTCAAAGAATACAATTTATTGTTCTTATTGAAGCTAAGCAAAAATAGCTATTATAAAAAAATAAATTTAACTTTGACATCTATATTTAAATGCATTATCTAATGCATTAATAAAAACATTACATGAATACAAATTAGTTTTTAATATTTTATTACTATTTCAATACAACTTGCTTCTTTTGCAATTCTACGTATTTTATTTTGTGCACTAAAAAATATTCTTAGGAGAAGGGGTTCAGATGCCTCACCACGCTCCTAAACAGACCCATGACATCAAAGAGTTTTTAAAAAACCCTGCTCTTCAGGACTGGTCTTACAAATTCTAACCCATTAGGTAATAAAATGGTTCCAAAAAGCACCAGAGGTCCTGTCCAGTTTCCAGGGAATGCATTGCTTCTGCCTATTTTCAACACTGTCTTTTATCTTCTTTATCACTTCTTATCAGGAAGTTTCAAATATCTTCTCAGTTGTCCTAATTAGGGGGACGGGAAGAGAATAATTTTATTTTAAGAGCACCTACTATGTTCCAGGCACCATCCTTAGAACTTTGCAAATATTATCTCACTTGATCATTTAATTAAACTCTAAAAATTCTGACCTTGCTAATTCATATAATCTCAACCTAGAGTCATCTAATCCAACCTATCCTTGAATATAATTTTCTCTACAGCACTCTTGACAAAAAGTTATCCATCCCCTTAAAGACTTTCAGTGATTGGAAACTCATTATCTCCTAAAGTAACTCAGTTCATTTTGTACTGTCATCGATAGAAGGTTTTCCCTTTCATGGTGCCAAATTTGTCTCTCTGTAACTTTTATCAGCTATATTCTGCTTTATGGTAAGATAGTTTTCTACCCCATTGCCTCTGTGTCTTATTTCCCAGTTATGGGAAGCCCAAGAAAAACAAGTCTATTTCCTCTTCTGTATGACAGCCCTTGAAAAATATGCCTCTCCCCTTTCACTTTTCCATGTAAAACATCCTGAGTTCTTTGTTAAGATCCTCAAGTGATATATACTAAGACAGGCATTCTTAACCTGGGACTCACAGACTTCTTGGAGGTCCATGAAGAGATTTCAGAAGATCTGTGAGCTTAAATGAGAGGGGGAAAAAAATCACATCTTAATTATAATATAACTGGTTTCCTTTATAATCCTGTGTAAAAATTATGGGACTACCTGAAAGCCAGGATCAAAAAAAGAGCCTAGACATCATCCTTCATGAAATTGTCAAGGAGAATTGCCCTGATATTCTAGAGCCAGAGGGCAAAATAAGTATTCAAGGAGTCTATCGATCACCAC
>CM053770.1:318309237-318330150 GCA_028658325.1 Potorous gilbertii
GAAAACTGCCCTGATATTCTAGAACCAGAGGGCAAAATAAATATTGAAAGAATCCACTGATCACCTCCTGAAAGAGATCCAAAAAGAGAAACTCCTAGGAACATGGTGGGCAAATTTCAGAGTGCCCAGGTCAAGAAGAAATATTGCAAGCAGCTAGAAAGAACCAATGCAAGTACTTTGGAAATATAATCAGGATAACACAAGATCTGGCAGCTTCAACATTAAGGAACTGAAGGGCGTGGAATAGGATATTCCAGAAGTCAAAGGAACTAGGTCTAAAACCAAGAATCACCTACCCAGCAAAACTGAGTATAATATTTCAGGGGAAAAAAATGATCTTTTAATGAAATAGAGAACTTTCAAGCATTCTTGATGAAAAGACCAGAGCTGAAAAGAAAATTTGACCTTCAAACACAAGAATCAAGAGAAGCATGAAAGGTAAACAGCAAAACGAAGTCATAAGGGACTTACTAAAATTGAACTGTTTACATTCCTACAGGGAAAGACAGTATTTGTAACTCTTGAAACTTTTTCTGTATCTGGGTAGTTGGTGGGATTACATACGCGCGCGCACACACACACACACACACACACACACACACCAACAGAGAGACAGAGAGCACAGGGTGAACTGAATAGGATGGGATCATATCTTTAAAAAAATGAAATTAAGGGGTGAGAGAGAAATATATGGGGAGGAGAAAGGGAGAAATGGAATGGGGCAAATTATCTCTCATAAAAAAGGCAAGTAAAAGATTTTTCAGTGGAGGGAAAAAAGAGGGAAGGTAAGAGAAAAAACATGAAGCTTACTCTCATCACATTTGACTAAAGGAAGGAATAAAATGTACACTCATTTTGGTATGAAAATCTATCTTACAATACAGGAGAGTGGGGGAGCAGGGGATAAGCAGGGTGGGGGGATGATGGAAGGGAGGGCAGTGGGAGGAGGGAACAATTTGAAGTCCCTCTTGGGGAGGGACAGGATCAAAAGAGAGAACAGAGAATAGAAGCAATGGGGGGCAGGATAGGATGGAAGGAATTATACTTAGTCTTACACAACATGACTATTATGGAAGTCATTTGCAAAACTACACAGATATGGCCTATATGGAATTTCCTGCCTTCCCAAAGGAATGGGTAGGGAGGGAGGGATGGGGAGAAGTTTGAACTCAAAGGTTTAGGAACAACTGTTGAGTATTGTTCTTGCAACTAGGAAATAGAAATACAGATAATGGGGTATAGAAAGTTATCTTGCCCTACAGGACAAAAGAGATGAGGATAAGGGAAGGGAGGGATGTTAGAAGAGAGGGCAGATTGGTGATAGGGGCAATTAGAATGCTCAGAGTTTTAGGGTGGGGTGAGGGAAATGGGGAGAAAATTTGGAACTCAAAATTTTGTGAAATGAATGTTGAAAACAAATAAATAAATTTTAAAAAAAACTTTAAAAAAATGTTCAAGTGATATGACCAGATGAGGCTATGGATAGCCATTAAAGAGCTCCCTATCCTGTTCCCTACCATGCCTTGAAAACCCAGATGCTGGTGCTTCTCTCTCTGGTAACAATGTATGTATGCAATGGTCAGATAGCTGGATCTGTCTGTTGGTCTGTGATATATGTATTGCTTATGGTCAGACAGTTAGAAGCCCTGTCTACTGGTCTTTATTTCCTCTGCTTGTATTTTCTCTGTTGGTGAATGCAATTAAAGAAGATTGTCAACCCCTCAAAAATTGCTTTCTCTTTAGGAAAGCACATCTAAGAACCTATGCCAGCAGGTCTTCTTGGATATGTGTCAGAGTGCTTGCTGCTACAGTTACACCAAGCACATTTTCAGACTTTTTCAATATATTACTCATGTTATGCCCACTTTTTTTACCCTCTCTAAAAAGTACTATTTTCCACATAGCATAGCTCTCTGGGAAGGGAAGGGTGGGGAATACGTGGAATAACTGCAGTGATTTAAGAAACAGAAAAATCAATAAAATTTATTTTTTTTAAATCAACTGCATTTCTAAATAGAATCCAAGAAGCAATAGTAGAAAGGAAATCTCATTCTAAGTAACTACAAAATGCACAAAATATGTGGCAATCAATCTACTAAAACACACAAAGGTCTTAAAATTCAATTACAAAGTATTCCTTAAAGAAATAACAAACAACTTAAATTGTTGGAGAAAGAGTCAGTGAGGTGGAGAAGCGGAACACTGACATGACAAGTGCAGACAAGGCAAGACAAGTGCAAGTTATATTTGGGGGTCAGCACGTAGTCTGCTTAAGCTACAGGGGTTGTTGTTGTGTTCATCCTTCGTTTTTGAAGAGGATCATGCCATCAGAGAAATGATGACATGACTTGCACTTGACTGAGTTTGTTTTGAGTGAGAGAGGGCTGTGCAGGTCACCAGCTTCATTTCTCCTCCTGAGCCATCTGAATCCAGTGACCAGATATTCATCAGGATGACGAGAGATGACCCAGGATGAGGCAACTGGGGTTAAGTGACTTGCCCAAGGTCACAATAACTAGTGAGTGTCAATTGTCTGAGATGAGATTTGAACTCAGGTCCTCCTGACTCCTGCACTGGTGCTCTATCCACTGCACCACCTACCTGCCCCTAGCAAAAAGTATGATAATGTAAAAAGCAGCAATCATCAATAAAAACTTATTTTAAATGAAAAAAATGTAACTTCTTTGAGGCCTGACTTTCTTTTTGCTCTTATTGCCCAGTCTTTAGCACAGCACCTGGAACATCTTAAGTGCTTCATAAATGCTTAAGAAATTGACTTGATACTACCCTCCCCACAAAAAAACAACAACAACAAAGACACAAACAGAAAGAATCCAGAAAACAAAAGTATACTAAAAATTCTACGTTTTCTTAGTCACCAACTGAAACCAAAAGTCAAAAGTCTGAAGAAATTCAAAGTGTGAAAGTAGTACAAGAACCACCAACAATTCCATTTCAAAAGTCTTACTCCAAAGGCTTGAAGAGTAAAGAAATGAGGGGCCAGAATACCAGAAATAAAAGGTAGACAATTCGTTGTTCATACAGTCAAAAGAAGTTCAACAGAATGGAAATATAAATTGGATTAAACAAGAATCAAAGAATATTGCACTGTTAATATAATGAACGCTAGGAACAATATGTTCAGGGAAGAGTTTAAAATCTATCTTTTAACTCAATTCCATAATAATAGCTTAGGAAAAGATATAAAAAAAGATATTCATCTTAGTGAAAATAAAAGAGTATGTGATATCCACATGGTAAATTCTTCTCTGTTTAAAACATGCCACCAACTTAGCAATGTCAAGAACTGAAATCAAACATGGCTTCATCCATATGAGTAGCCTCCACCCCTTTTGTATCCAGTATTCAATTCATTGACTTTTTTTCCTAAATAGAATTGAGCAGAAATTCGACATTAAAGAGGCAGTTGTACCATAATATTTCATGAAACACTTTATGTACGTAGGTGACATCACATTATATAGCTCCAATGACAAACAGATGAAACAGATTCTAAATCTCATGTAATCTTTCTCCAATTATGTAAAAATATCATTTGTGACATTCAACAAGTGAAAAGTATAAAATTCTTAAATATATGTCAATGAAAGAAACTGAAAGCCTAAAGTCTGAATTTGGGGCTCAACAGATTAAGATATTTTAAAATACCTTAGTCCCCTACAAGCAAAAAATATTACACATTTACAATATATCAACAAGGTGAGATTTCATTTCCCATTCAATATTTTTCCAACATTTGGAAACTATGACAAAAGACGCTGAAAGGATTTTGGAAAGAAAGGAAGATTAACACATTGTACATGAGTAAATTAATAGAACCATTTTAGAAAGCAATTTAGAACGCTGAAAATAAATTAGAATTAAGCAAAGAGAATAATTGGGGAAAATAACAAAAATAAAAATGCCCATACCCTTTAGCACAGAGATTCTATTGCTAGGCATATATCTACAAAGATATATTACTTACATATTATGTTACTAATAAAAAATGCACCAAATATTTATAGCAGCCTTGTTTTGTAGTAGTAAAGAACTAGAAACAATGACAATGACCACTGAGTGGGAAATAGCTAGATAGACTCATACATGAATATAACAGAATATTAATAATGTAGTAGGAAATGAAAAATATGACTAATATAAAGAAGCATGAAAGACTTATGTAAACTGAAGCAAAGTGAAGTAAGCAGAACCATGAAAATATACACAATTACAACAATGGAAATGGAAATAACAACCCTAACCACAGTGCCTATCAATGGTAGCTCTTAATAAATGCTTACTGATTGAAATAACAACCCCAACACAATTTAAGAAATGAATGCTGAAAAATTACACACACACACACAAAAAGGCTGGACTCCTGTCCAGAAAAAAAAAAAAAAAGATCTAAGTAGACATTTCCCCTATTCTTTTGCAAACAGACTTCACAGGTATGAAACAATATATATAATGTTAGGGTTTTTTCAATATATTGATTGGTTTTGCTTAATTATTTTTTTCTTATTCTTTTAAAAGTGTTTTTCTTACTTAGGGCAATTCAAGGGAATGGAAAAAACATAGGTGACAAAAACAAGGAATCAATAAAAAATTATTTTAAAATAAGATACTGAGGAGAAAGTTTAGCTATATAAAAAATTACTGGTTTTGTAAAAATCAAAGCACACAATAACTAGATTAAAAATTTACAAAAATTCTTTTAGAACAAGCAGATATCACTTCACCAAGTAAAGTAAAATGACAATTCCAATCCCTAACAATAAGTACGTGTCTCCACATCTGCTGAATATAACCATACGGAGCTTATCTACAGATAGACCAAATGAAAAGTAAAGATCCAAGAGGGGAATCCAAAGGTCCTCTGCGGGCAACAATCCACAAGAACTTAATCAACAATGTGTTAACAAAGAGGCACTGGTTGAGTAGTGAATTTGTTTCTAGAAATGGAAAGGTTTATAATGGCAATTCAGGATTAGATCATCTCCAAAAGAAACTAAAAATGAGTTATCTTTCAGGAAACCAGATATATTGATCCATACAGGTAATAAAAAGAATGAGCAGAAATAATAAAACAGGTTGCAAAAATTTAGCACCTATCAAATTCTTAAGAAGTATTAACATCCCCTATAGCTAACATTATCGAAGTCCATGACTTTGGTTGGTTTTCGATGATTCAACATCCAAACTAGTATGATTTTCCTAACAGAAATGACTTTAAAGAAGATGCAATTAGCATCTGCTTCACTATTATACTCTAAAAACTACAGAGCCTTAAAATTTAACTTGTAGCTGAAACCTCCTATTATGAAGTCTACCTCTAACATTAGCCTGTTATCTGTCGGTAGAAGCACATACACATGTCCATTGCTGACACAAAATGAAATCACATGAAAATCTCTACTTTCCCAAGTAATTAAATTTTTTTTAAAGTTCAGAGACCTTAAGTTTAGAAACCATGTACAAGCAGATTGCTCAAAAAAGTTTTATTATAATTTTTTGAACTCAGGGCAAAAACTGAAATTTTTCTTGATGGGAACCACTGCTATGAAGCAAATTAGCCATTGCTGTGATGAAAATTTTTATACTAAGCAAGACACTTCAGACTCCAATACTTAAGACTGGAAAATTATCATTTTTACTGATAAAAGTCACTTTTCATTTGGGACAAAAACATTTTCAGAAGTAGTCCAGGTGAACCTATAAGATCTGAACATCTTCCACACACTGCAAAGCACTCACCCTAAAACAAGTCTTTGGGATATTTTTTACTTCCAGTAGACCTAGAATTTTTGTCCCCGTTAAGGGAATGATGAATTCTGATGAATAGATTTGATGTATCAAGACATAGTGCTGTCCCAGAATTACAGAAATTTCCAAATGGAGATGGAATATGGCAACACGACCCTGCATCATGCCACATGCCATGAGACATTAAGAAATGTCTTTAAGAGAGAGATACATACTTCAATGACTCAGGAATTTATCTGATTTAAACCTCATTAAAAATATGGGCATTCAAAATCAAGGAAAATTTTAGGCAATGTCAAACCAAAAACTATTAATAAAGATTTTTTAAAAGGTAAAACTTGAAAGATTATGGTGTTCTTTAATCCATAACATTTTTTCCCCATCATCTTCAAATTTGAAGGACCTTTTTCCTTTGTCATCATATTTCTGAAGTTTGATGATAAAGTACCTAGGGGCAAATCAAAATTTCTATTTTTCCTTATAAAGATCTGACAGCTCTGGAACATTTCTCATACTATTTTCTGAAACAGTTTCTCTTCAATATTTCCCAAGATCCTAATAATTCAGATTCTAGTAATTTCTCTCCTTGACTTGTCTGTTCTCCTACTCACTTTAACCAGCCACTGCTTCCAAATAAATCTTTAGTTATTTTCTGAGCTTTTTAAAAAAAATTTAGCATAATTATCTTTGAAGTGTCTCCTACTATGAAGCTCATTCAGTTCTTCCTTTACTTCCTTTTGGTTTTCTTTTTTAGCTTCTATCAATTCTTTTAATTGTTTTCATGATTCTTTGAGAGGGGAAAAGGCTAATTTATTTTCCTCTTTTAATTTTTTCATTGTCATTATATTATACATAGAAACTTTTAGTAACTTCTCAGCTTGGCATCCAAGTGGTACAATGGATAGAGCTCTGGCCAGAGTCAAGAAGACCCTGGGCAAGTCACAACCTCTGCCTACCTCAGTTTTCTCAACTATAAAATGGGAGTCATGATAGCATCTTACTCACAGGGTTGTTGCAAGGTCGAATGAGATAATATTTGTAAAGTGTTTACCGCAGTGTCTGGTGCATAGCAGATACTCTATAGATACTTATAAATTTCTTTCTTCATTTCTTCCTTCCTTACTGCTACTGAATGAAGTCCAAAATCCTTAGCCTGTCACTCAAGCCCTTCCAAAAATGGTATCAATCTACCTCTCCAGCACCACTACACAGTGTTCTACCTTACCCTGGGACTCCTACCTAGGTCTGTGACCCTGATGTGAGTATAGGCAAAGCAACAGAGTCCTGCCTCAGTATTAATAGAGACCCCTGTGATCTTCTTCTGGACAGTTGTTCAACCCCATCTGCAAGAAGTGAGATCCAGAAGCAGCTTCAGCCACTGCTGATTCAGTGGTTCCCAAGTCCTCCACCTCGTTTTCTGGGGCCAAGGCTGTGCTGGCATAGCCTACGCTGAACTGTGCTCCACTCTCACCCAAGTGCAATAGACTTTCCTGCTGACCTTCTAAGTTGTCTTTGTTGTCCATGGGCTGAGAGGTCTGGAAACTGCCACCGATTCAGTTGGCCCAAAGCCTGCTCCTGGTTTGTTGGGGCCCAGTCTATGTAAGTGCTGCCTGTGCTGAATTGTGCTCTTCTCACCCTGGTGCAACAGACTTTTCCTACCAACTTTCTAAGTTGTCTTAAGCTGGAAAAATGATTTACTCCCATCTTTTTGTGGATTCTGCTGCTCGAGAATTTATCTTGAGTCATTATTTAAAGGTATAGAGGGGAGAGCTCAGACAAGTCCCTGCCTTTCCTCCACCATCTTGTCTCCACCCCATCATAACTAATTTAGCATTAGTATGTTAGTAACAGCGTATGGAATACTGTTTGATAAGTATGTACATCTTTAATATCATCATAACTTTAGAACTATTTCTACACATAATTAGAAGAGAACTATTTTTGGCAAAAATGATGCAGAACTATTTAGTAGTATGTATTGTTAATGGAATGGGAAGATTTTTTCCATTCCATTAATAAGCCTATGTGATCTACTTAAGTCACATGGAAGCCTGAGTTACATAAGTTTAAGTCACATGGAGCAGGAAGGGTGGAGCACAGCTGAGATGGAATGAGACAGAGCAGGCAGGCAGAGTTGGGAAGAGAGGAAGTAAGTAGTTAGCTGTAAGAAAGGGAGTGATTTTGCTTCAGGGAGCTGGCTTGTGTATAATGTGTATAGACTTCTTCGTTACTATGATTGATTTCTTTGTTATAATGATGGATTTGGTTTTTTTGGTGTTTGAATAAATGTCTTGGTTCAACGTCTCTTCAATGAAGAGGGTCCGTTATATTGTGTGATTCAAACCTGGAAATATGCTGACATACTCATAGCTGCCACTGTGGGTATTGCCTTGGCAATATAGGGTAGGGTAAGGATGGAATAGGAACTGGAACTATGATTTCACTATTATATGTAACTCCCAGGTAAAGAAACACCCTCTACTAATGTAGAGCAGCAGCACCTCTGCAATTTAATAGTGAGAGAGTTGGCCAGGTGACCTGCCCAAGGTCATAGCACCAATATGTATTAGAGACAGAATCATGTCAAAGTTCTCCTTGATTAGATGCCAGCATTCTATCTACTCCTAAATGTTTTGCTATTCTAAACTCCAGTCAGATCAAAACAAAGCAGTCCAACATAAATCTTACGAAGTGGCACTTGACATTTTCATTTAAATCTTATATCCAAAACAAAATATTAACCTATGATAACAGATTCATTGATTTTGAATACCACAGGTAAAGTGACCTACTTGCTTAAAACCTCAGGTTTAAGATCTATATTGATGTACTCTCAACCAGGCACTGTGGCTGTTCTCTAAAATCACAGCAATTAGCAGTGACCCCAATATGTTGCTTTAACAGCTGCTACTGAGCAGAAAAACTCATGTTAGCTCCCCAACTTTTACAGAGGAATCACAGAGAGGAGGAAGGGATAAGTGTTAGCATTCACTTATCGTCCACCATGAGGAACTCTGTGACCAATAACCAGTGCTACAATCTAAAAGTGTTGCTATTTGGCAATGAGATGTATAATACAACCACTTCTGAAGAATTATGGCACCGAAAAAGCTAAAGTTAAATAAGCTGGTTGTAACATGTAAGAAATGATCAACTCTGAAGAAAAGAAGTAAAAGACATCATCAAAGAACTGTATGATAGGAAGAAAGTCTGGTCATCATGGAGCAAGAGGAAAGGATTAATAAGTAAACTGCCAGAGTGATCCACTGGTACCCTTGCAATGTCGGGATAAAGTAAGTAAGATTGACATGGGATAGGTAAATATGGATGAATTGTAATATGCACTGTTGAAGGAAACTCCCTAATTAAAATGATCAGAGGTTTAGTTAAATATTTAGGTGCCACACTTTAATTTGATGTATCACAATCACAATATAGATTAATACTACTTCTTTTGACATTTTTAATCCTGGTATTGTAATTAAACTTGAAACTGTCTCTGACTCTAACCCTAATTTATTCTTTCCTCTTCAATTAATTAAGTGCCTTCTGAAATTAACTTTCACAATTAGAATTTAATAAACTTCTGAAAAAAGCAGACTTCTGGTTTAGAGTTTGTATCAGAGGAACCAGATGAGAAAGTAGAGGGTATTAATGTTAGGGAACCCAGATTCAGGAATGGCAACTTTGCAAGTTCTTTAAAAGGCTTTTCCCTGAAATTAACTTTCACATTTAGAAAAGACCTTTAAAGCCAGTAATCCATTTCCCAACTCTCATTTTTCAGATGTGAAAGAATATCAACCATCACCTAATGGCTTATAATACAAGCCATAAAACATTTCACCCCAGCTGTGAAGCTGGTCAGAGTAAATAGGTTTTGTGGCCTTAATTAAAAGTTATGATAATGTAACAATATAATTTTTAAATGTTATTTGCCAAAATGTTCCCTACATTAATAAAATACTTAGCATTTAATCCATAACATACTTTGAAAACATTAGACAACCTGGCAAACGTATCTGCCATGTGTTCACAGTCAATAATAACCTATGAAAAGCCTTTTAAAAAACTGCTCTACACTAGACTCACAGAGAGCCAAATGTGCTAGACACTCTGAGGTTCTACAGCCCTCTCATCCAGACCAAAAGTTGGCTCCCCTTCTTGCAAAGTTGCCATCCCCGAATCAGGGCTTCCTAACATTAATACCCACTACTTTCTCATCTGGTTCCTCTGATACACACTCTAATCCAGAAGTCTGCTTTTTTTCAGTTTATTAAAAGGGAAGAGGTGACTAAAATGTAGTCATTTCAGGAGTTTTTTTAAGAGGAAAAGTTATATAAAGGTATAAATAATATAAAAGAGAAAAGGCAATAAAAAGTATATATAAAAGAATAGAACCTGCCCAGTTCACAAAACTACCTGAAGATAAAAGCACGTGGAAACAACAGCCCCCTTCCCCAACCCCCAAAAGACTCTCCCAAACCTACACCACCACTATTGCGTAGCCCACTTTGGTAATAACTCAAAGTAAGAACAGCACCTGCCCTATACCTCAATTTAGTTTTTAAAACCCCCAGAAAGGGTAGCTCTAGCTATTCCAGGGAAATGATAGTCCAACTCCTTTTTCTACCTACCCTAAACAGATTCAGAAGCACAACACATCACTAAGGTGATAACAGTTTTACCCTTCACCATAAAAAGGACTCTAGAGTTTGAACGGAATTCCCAGCCTCAACAATCTCAGTTCAGAAAGAATAAGTCTAATCTAACTAACCAATAGTTTACCAACAAAACCCAATCTTCTACCACCCTCAAAAGAAAAACCCAAAGGAAAATGGCAAAATAAAACAAAGAAATGCAAATAGGAAAGCACAATCCATAAGCATTCCCTCTACCCTTCCCACCAAAAACCAAAATCCTCCCCCTTTTTTCATTAAAGGCCTGTCATAGATTTTATTGATTTTTCAGGGTAGTATATGAAATAATATATAAGGCAGTAGAAGAATATGGAATCAGAACAGGGTTTGAATACCAGCTCTACGACTTACTAGGAAAACATCAGCTATAGTAGAAAAAGCACTAAATTGGAGGCTAAAAGTTTATACTCAAAATTTATACTCAAAATTTGGTTTTCCTACAAACTACCTGTGTTACCTTAGGTGAGTCACAGGAAATTATATCAATTTCCTGATCTACCAAATGAAATCTCTAAGTCCTTTGCTAGTCCTATATCCTATGATCCTAAGATTTATTTTAGTCATGAAACAAATATTTATTAAGCTCTTGCTATATATCTTATACTATATGTATAGTAAATATGTGTGCATATGCATATATACATATATATGAAATGTATATCATTTATATGTATAAGTATATATGTGCATGATGTCATATATGCAAGCATATCTATATATATGCAAGCATGGTGATATAGGTACATATGGATGTGTGTATACTATACATCTATACTTATTATACAGCCAATGCGCTAACAATAGGGGATACAGAAAAAGGCAAAAACAGTCCCTATCTTCAAGCAGCACATGTTATAATGGGGGAGACAACAAAAAATAATGAAGTACATGCAAGATTTACACAGAGTAGATGGAATGTGATCTTAAAAAGAATGCCCTTCTACACAATATGGGATTAGAATTGAGTAGTGAATGTAGCCAGGGAAACTAAGAGGTACAAGTATGGAAGGAGATCATTCCAGGAATGAGAAGCTAAAGAATCATGTGCCAGAAATAGCTAGTTGGCCAGCACAACCTGATCATAGAGTGAAAAGCTGTAGAGGGGATTAAAATATAAGAAGATTGGAAAAGAAGAGAGAGATCAGACTATGAAGAACTTAAATGACAAGGAATTAATAAGTAATCCTGGAAAAATGTACTGGGCAAAGAGGGTCACATAGCAAAACTTAAACTTCATGAAAGTTTATGAAATATCACTTTGGTAGATAGAAAGAACTATCAAAAAGCTAATACAATGGTTCAGGCCACATGCATCACATATGTATACATGCTTCACAATATATGTGTGTACTGTGTAAACTGCACTAGAAGCTTACTAGTAAGATAGTAACTATGGGCTATGTATAAGCCTAATATTAAGTATTACTTATGTTGCTTATAAACTAGAGAGTCCAGGAGTTACAGAATATTCTCTCCTTATATAAATATTTTATGACAATTAAATAAAACTTAATAAACCCGTAAGTGCTGGGGAGTACCTGAAGATAACATTTTATTAATGTTTTGCTTAATCTAATCATGTCAGTCTATATGTATTGTATAAGTATATGCATATGTATATAAAGTCCTCAGTTTGGTAGTTTAAAGCCCTTCACAACCTAGCTTTTCAATCTTATTTCTCTTTACTCCCCTTCAAAAACATTACAGTCCAGCTGGCCTTCTTACTGCTCTCCATCTACAGTATTACATCTTTCAGCCCTGTGCCTTTGTACTGGACATACGTTACCCTGGAATGCAATCCCTTTTCACCTCTACCTCTGAGAATCCCTAGTTTACTTCAAAGTTCAGCTCAAGTGCTATCATGAAGCCTCTCCTAATCACCACAGATGCTAATTTCTTCTATTAAAAGTCACCATTTATTAATTATTTTTTAAAAATTGGGGCAGGGGAGGCCAATAAACACAGTATGATGGAATATACTGTTATTTTTTAAAACATCTGAGTGCATGCCTTAGGGGATGAGATATCTTTATAATTAATTGTCAGAAATCAATTACTTAGTTAAATTGATCAATGTAGCTACCCAAGGAAGTGGAATTTTTAGATAATTTTATATTGGAACATATGCAACGCAGCAGTAGGTGACAAGAGTTAGTGAACATAGCTTTTCAGCAGGAACCCTTTTTTGTCTGTACAGTCACCTATCCATATTGTTTAAAAAAAAAAGCCAAAGTGAATTCTCTGATTTCAACTCAGCGGTATGTTTTCAATTTAAATCTATTCCTCTTTCTGTTTGTGGTTCTTCTTAATAGATGGTATCACAAAGTAATCTCCTATCCAGATATTTGGATATTTTAGTTATATTTCTGTATAAGTGTGAGAAATAGCAAGAAGGCTAGTTTGGTTGAACCAGAGCACACAGGAAGGGAATACATAAAAAGTCTGGAACAATAGTTGAGGCTAGGTTGCAAACTGTTAGAGTGAGGGTCCACATCAATGAGATCATAGTCAATGAAATAAAAATGGGTATAACACCTGCACTACCTACTTTCCAATACTCTTCTTGTATGAATTAAATGCAAAAACTTTTATCATGTGATTCAAAAGCAATACAGTTCTGAAGAGGCAACTCAAACAACCAACTCTATTCCTCAGATTCCTATGGAAATAGCCCTGAAACCTAAACCCAAGAGCCCTGGGGGTAGCAGTGCCCCATCCAAGACCACCAGGCTTGTCCAGTCCAGCCTCTACAGCCATCACTGAGAAGAGCAATCACTGTGGAGAAGCCCATCTTCATCACCAACACCAACATCACCATCTGCTGACTAGCTACCACCAATCTGCAGGTAAACACAAAAGTCTGAGGAGAAGCAAGCAGCACTTCTCCCCTTCTCCCCCACACAAAATAGTCTCGGGCCCCTACAGCCATCATGACAGCAAGCAACCTTTGTGGAGATGCAACATGGTAACTGCTTTTGCTGCAGCCACAGCCACCAAAAAACCACATGAAAAAAGTTCTCAGTACCAAAGTGCTTGGCACTATCAAACAATTCAACATTACAAACTTTTATGATTTTATTCGTGGAAATCAAATTAATGAAGATACAATGTCATGTGCTTTACTGCGGCACTCTAACGACCATGGAGGCATTTTCCCTCTGACTTACAGCTGAAATCTTCTCCTGTGTTGTCTCCTCTATTAAAAAATGAGCTCCTTGAGGACAGACACTCTCATCTATTTGTAGGCCCCAGAGCTTAGCATTTTCATACATAATAAGCACTTAATGTCATTTCATTCATCCCAAAGTGATAGATAAATGAGTAGTTAATACTACTGCAGAGCTAACCAGTAGACTTTATTTAAACTACCCTTCTGTTATCACTAAAATGCGAGTAGTTCTACCTACCTATTTCATCCTGATTTTCTAAGGCCTCAATATGTACAAAGCAATACGAAGTTGAAAATGTTATATTAGTTATCTCCTTTTTTTTCTAGTCTACAATTTAAAAATCTAAGCAAATGCTTAAGAAGTCACTATCATTGCCAAGAAAAACAATCTTTCATGGCCCAGCTGTATGCTGAGATAAACCATGTGATTAAAATGTCCTTCTAAACCACAGCCTTTGGTCGAGAGTTTGACTCAACTCTTACCTGAACTATAAGCAATTCAAATCCAAGATGCATTTATTGAGTGTCTATTATACGTATGGCAGGGAAACTAAGTGGCTTATTAGGTTAAGTCCAACCCTAAAGCCAGGAAGACAAATCTGGCATCAGACACTTAACCAGCTATGTGACCCTGGGCAATTCATTTAAACCTGTTTGCCTCAGTTTCCTCATCCATAAAATGAGTTGGAGAAGGTTATGCCAAACCACTCTAGTGAATTTGCCAAGGAAACTCCAAATGGGGTTGGGAAGTGCCTGACATGACTGAAAAGACTTAACAAAAATCTATATAGGTACTGTGTTAGCCTCTAGGAATATAAAGACAAAATGTTTAAAGTCCCTACCCTCAAGGAACTACTGTTCAACTAAGGTCATCTCAGTTACAATCTGTTTTCGGTTTATCTTTCCTGCCAATACTGTCATATCCATAAACCTCTTCCATAAGGTCATAGGTTTTAGAGTTTGTAAAGTACCATCTAGAATAGCATTTCTTAAAATTGTGGGTCACAATCCTATATGGGGTCAGGTAACTGAATGGGGGGGAGTTGTGAAACATCTGGCAACAGTAAAAGGTTTTTGAACACACAACAACCAAAAATTAATTCAAGATCAAACACAAAATGAATCTGAGGTGTTTCTGGCAGCACTTGCCCATGTTATATCGCACAACTTCAAAGCAGTCTTAATTCTGAACATAAAGCATGAACACTTGGCACTGTACATGCTGTCACATCATGCAACGCCAATGAACACTGCCAGAAGCACCTCACCTCAGACTTGAGACTATTGTATGTTATGAATTGCAGTGTTTTTACTGAATGTACAAGTTTTCTGCCTTTACAGAAACGTAACAGTTTAATTATGGAAAATAATGACATTATTTTCCTACAGTCATTCCTCAGTATGTAAGTATCAAATTAGTATATCTTTGAACTGTATTTGATTTTAAAAACTGCTGTTATCCCCTTCTTTTACAGAGATGTAAGTGTTTAATTGCAGGAAGACAAAAGCTCTTTGATATTTCTCTACTATCACTGCTGTATGTGTGTGTATGTAAGTGTGAACATCAATTATTTTTAAAGTACAGAGAAATGTAATTTTATACACAAAATCTAGTGTTTGAGAAATCACTAGCAATATTTATATTTTAGGACAAAAATACTTTTCCGCTGTGGTTGATAAGTGACTAAATTTAGACAGAAGAGATAAAAATACTGATGACAATGTAACAGATTCTTTGCTACCAGGTTGCAATGCACCTAAATTGACAAGGAAAAAAAATACGTTGAATCATTTTTGCAATATGGATTGCAAATGATGATGGTGTGAGGGGAATAAAAACCCTCTCTGCTTAACTTGTAATGAAGTTTTGGCTGTGCCGAACATAAAACCAGCCAAACCAAAACACCTTAATACCAGGCATGTAGCATATTGCGATAAACCAATGGAATTATTTTGAACGATTTTTAAAATCTTAAAATAATGAAAAACAATTCGAGAAATTTTTTACTGTCAATGAAAAATATTTATTTGCATCTTAGGGAAATTTCTTATTTAATTGCAAAAACTAAAAAGCCCTATACAATAGGAGAAGATCTCTTGTTATCTGCTGCTATTAAAATGTCAGAAATAGTTCATGGGAAAAAGTAGGGGGATGAAATTCATTAAATTCCTTTATTAAATGATACCGTTTCCAAAAGGCTTTCTAAAATTATTAAGAAACAATTCCAACAGCTTATTACCAGGCTTAAGGGCAGTCCAACAACTGCTATTTCTAACATGGTACAGTTGTTAACTTTATGTAAGATATGTTTATGAAGGAAGCACATATGAGAAATTATTGTTTTGTTGCCTTCTGGAAGCACACACAGAGGGGATACATCTTAAAATCAATGAATTTTTCACAAATGAAGGTTAACAGTGGAAAAACTGCATTGAACTCTATATAAATGGTGCTAGAGCAATGATGGGTAAGAATGTTGGATTTGAAGCAAAAGTTAAAGCTGGTGGCAATGGACACATCACTTTTACTCACAACATGATCCTTTCGGAGGCACTCATAGTCAAAAAAATATCACCAGATATTAGATGTTGTGCTTCATGATACTATCAAAATCATTAACTTCATTAAAAGCCATGCCCTTAGCAGTCATTTGTTTTCAAACCTTTGAAAAGGCACATTTGATCTCTTTGGGCACAGGCCTAGTAGTGATAATACTGGAACAAAGAGTAGCTTTCAAGAGTTTATAGATTTTTTTGGATGCAGTTTCAAATTGCTTTCAAGAATGGCTATGACAATTCACAGTTCCACCAATAGTACATTAGTGCACCTGTTTTCCATGGCCCCTTAATATTCCAGTACACTCCCTCCCTGCTGATCTTTCCAAATTGTCTTGGTGAGAATTTATTTTGTTTTGATAATGCAATAGGTTGTTTTGTTTTCATTTTTTCATTTTTTCTAATTTTGAGAGTGAGTTGGGAGAGCAAATGAAATTTGGAATAAAAGACAGAAAAAAGAAAAAAACAAAAAGGAAAGAAAGGAATGTCATTGGTATTTTTTTTTAAATGCACAGGAAAAGGAAGGTCAGAATCAGAGACAAGCAGGACACTTTTTAGAGTTATTTGGTTTTATTATACCTAAAATTATATACTGTATTTACATTTATACTTAAAAATAAAAGCAAGCTGTTTAGAAGACATTTAGAAGAAGGCATTTATATTTAATCTAACATGTCATTAATTTTATGTACAATCCTCTTTTTTTGTTGTACTATGTACATGGTGTCCCAAAATTCTAAGTGCAGCTTTAAGTTTTAATAGCTATTATTAAACTATTATTAACATGTATAATTTTATGAGTCTGATACAGTGACACAGGACCCTGATTAAGAATTCAGGTGCAATCCTTTTTTCTATAAAGCTGTTTAACTAGAGTCCTTCAACCATTCCTATAACAAAGATTATTATTAATAGTAATAATAGCAGTTCACATTTATACAGAACTTGAACGTCTACGAAGTTGTTGGGCTTTTGCACAACAACCTTATAAGATAGGTAACAATGAGAATCTGTGAAACAGAATGTTTAACTGACCTGTGCAGGATCTCACAGTTAACAATAAATGTCAGAACCTGGAAATGAAACTTAATCTCCTGTCTGAGTGCTTAATCATCCTGGTCACCCTCTTTTGTGAGTACTCTAATTTGCCAATGTACATGTTAAAATGTGCCACTCAAAATTTAAATGACCAGAATCTAATTCTTCTGACATGACATCATGATATTTCACACTGAAGTATATTAGATTTTACATTTAGAGAAAAGTGTAGTATGAAGAATTCATTCAAATTTGTATTTAAAGGAAAAATAAAAGTCATTTTATCTTTGTTCAAAGTATCCCCTAAACTAGCTATAGATATTCCAAAGGCAGAGGGAGCTACACTTGGAACTTCTATTACACCAACGGATAAAAACTTCCCATCTCCTGGCTCTCGAGCCATGGAGGAGCAAATTATCCCATTTCTAAAGCTCTCATGCCCATCCTCCTCAATCATACCCTACCCATATCCCAAATCATACCCTACCCATACCCCACTGTGCCCTCTAGAATACCCATTCTGTAATAAACAAGCTTCTCTTTGTCCTGGTTCACTTTTCCTTCATACTCCTTCCACATATGTCTTAACCAGGACAGGGGGACCCACAGCCTCGAAGTCATCTATGGCCTCAGAAGTGCTTGGGTGCAGCCTTTTGACTGAGTCCAAGTTTTACAGAATAAATCCTGATTCAAATTTACAGGAATAAGAGCCATTCCCTAACTGATAAGCTGTTTAAAGGAATAGACAGTACAACTACACTTAAGGGGCTATAAAACTGTGGATATCCTTTGACCCAGAAACATCAATTCTAGGTCTGTATCCCAAAGATCATAAAAAAGGGGAAAGGACCCACATGGACCAAAATATTTATAGCAGTTTTTGTGGTGACCAAAAATTGAAAACTGAGTGGATGACCATCAATTGGGGAATGACTGAACAAATTATGGTATATGAATGGAATGGAATACTAATAAGAAATGATGAGGAGGATGACTCCAGAAAAACCTGGGAAGACTTACATGAACTGATGCAGAATGAAGTGAGCAGAACCAAGAGAGCACTGTACACAGTAATGGCAACACTGTGCAACAACCAGTTTTAATTAACTTAGCTCTTCTCAGCAATGCAAGGATCTAAAGACAATTCCAAAAGACTTATGATGGAAAATGCTATTCACATCCAGAGAAAGAACTATGGAGCTGGAATGCAGATCGAAGCAGACTATTCTGTTTGTTTGTTTTTCTTTCTCTTGGTTTTCCCTTTTTGCTCTGATTCTTCTTTCACAACATGACTAATGTGGAAATATGTTTAACATGATTTTACATGTATAGCTTATATCAGACTGCTTGCCATTTTGGGGAGTGGGGAGGGAAGGGAGCAAATATTCTGAAACTCAAAATCTTATAAATATGAATGCTGAAAACAAAAAATTTACCGTTCTAAAGAAAAAAGACCTAGTCTATGTATAGCAATTTGAATAAAAATTCTCCAAATCACTAAAAATAAGCACCATGCAAATCAAAGCGATTCTCATGTTCTACTTTACCCATGTGATTCATAAGGAACAAAAAAAGGAAGATGACAAATGTTGGCAAGGTTGTGGGAAAACTGGCACAATGAGGTGCTACTGGAGAATCTGAAATAAGTACAACCATTCTAGAAAGCAATTTGAAATTTTACACAAAAAGTCACTAAAGATTATGTGCCCTCTGTTCCAGTTATACAACTGTTAAGTCTATACCCAAAAACATCAAGTGGGAAAGGCTCTATATGTGCAAAAAGATTTACAGCAGCTCTTTTTATGATGGCAAAAGTTAGAATCTATAGGAATTCCAATCCATTAGTCAAAGGGCTGAAAAAATTCTCGTATATAAATGTGATGGATTATTATTATGCTATAAGAAATGAAGATATGGATGATTTCAAAGAGACATGAATACACTTATATGATCTGATGTAAAGGGAAGTAGAACCAGAATAATTTATATGATATCAATAATATAAAAATGAACAATTCTAAAACTTTTATAAACTAATAAAAGAATGAGAACCAAAAGAACAATTTATACAAGAACATGGAAAAACAAACAACTCTGAAAGCTATAAGACCTATGATCAAGGCAATGACAGTTCATGATTCCAAAGGACTGAAGATAGGGCCTCTTGATAAGGAGATGACGGATTCAGGGTATAAAATGAAATAAATGCTTCTTTAACACAATGAGGGACTTTATTTTGCATGAATTTGCATATTTATTACAAGGAATTTATTTTTTTCCGTCATAGGAGTAGGGAGGCAAAAAGGAAAAGAAAATTTGTACCTGTTCATTAATATTTTTAAAATGTTAATTTAAAAAAGGTATCCCTCCAAAACCAAACAAAAATAGACATTTTTAAAAATTAAGTGGCTTTTTTAAATTAATGAAAATCTACTTTCTCTCCCTCACTACTTCTCCCATTGAGAAAACAACAACAAAAAAAATTAAACTTTTTAAAAATGTTCAAGCAAAAAAATTCCCCCATAAACCATTTCCAGATATATAGATATATATGTATATATGTGTATAAATATGCACATATACAAGTATATGTACATAAATAATATGTACATAAATAATAACACAAATACAGAAATCTGTGTAAACATATAAAGGCGTAAATAAGGATAAACTATTTATATTCTAATATGGGGGGATGATACCAGTGGTTCTGCTATATTTTGATCTTAAAAAAGAATTGAACACTAGTCTCTTCTCTGGGGGAAAGAAGAAACACCATTCCCTCATATATCCTACCTGGTCTTCTACTTTAGGGGCAAAGGAGAGCAACACCATTTCACCAGCTTCCCAACTTGTCCCCATTAAGATGACTAAGGTCCAGGGAAGAATTCACTCTGAGGCCAAACCCTTGGAAATGCTAATGACTTCCCTTTATTTCTCCACTATTAACAAACTCCCATCTTTCAGGCAACCAAGCCTGAGATCCTGAAAGAAGATAACATTTACTACTCAGACAAAGTATCAGCAAGACTGAATATAATTCAAAATAGGACCAAGCAAACCTGAAACACCTTCCACCATTAAACATCTATTATGGTAACAAGGATGCTCAAGACAGAGTCGAAAAAAGAATGATCCCAAAATACTTAGAAGAAAAGCCTCAAAGGAAATTAAAACTCGGAGATAAAGTTCAACAAGAATTCTTTGAAGGAATGAAGCAAAAGTTTTTTTTTCAAGATTTTTTTTTTAATTTTTATTTTATTTATTTATAAATGTTCTACAATCACTTCCTTTAAATTAAGATTTTATACCCCCACACCTTCCCCCCCACCCCCCTCCCTCCCCATGACAGCATACAATTCTGTATAGGTTCGACATATACTTTCCTATTGAGCATATTTTCACTATAGTGATGTTATGAAGTCACACTGACATAAGTGGAAGAAATCATATAACAAATCAAAACATGATACACTAAAACCCACACACACACAAACATGATCTGCCACATTCTGCGAATGACTTTCATATTTCTTTCTCTGAGTGTGGAAGGCATTTTGCCTTAGAAAATCGACATTGGGATTTTTTTTTTCAGTAAATTGGGGAATGGCTTAATAAATTATGGTATATGAATGTAATGGAGTACTATTGCGCCATAAGAAATGATGAACAAGAAGACTTCAG